>JAVDPK010000707.1:479603-504155 GCA_034780415.1 Cichlasoma orientale
ATATAAAATGCTGTACTTACTCCATTGCTGGGTAGCTAATGGTTAAGAATGCACAGAGTATTGTTTTCTTGTGACTTATGCTTCTCTTTCCAGTGTTCACGTGCGCACAAAGATACAAACCCCCAGTGTTCTGCTCCCTGTTGTAATCACTTGAACATTAATCATTCTGCCGAACTGACCTTTTTATTAATCAGCAGCTTAGGTGTGTGCTGTCCTTGCGTGATAGCGTGCCTTATGTGTGTTTTTCCACTCAGCGAGGATGTGAGTGGTGCTGGCCGCTGCCGACGCTGTCTACCTGTACAATGGCTTCCTGTTTAAGCTCTGGTATCTCAGCGGGCAGGTGGAAGTTTACCGTTTGATGTCCTCAATGCGGCCACAGTTGGGGAGGTGCGTGGTGGACAGGGGGCTTTGTCCTGTGAGTGATTGGGGATTAGGATTGGTGACAGGCCCTGCTCTTATCGGTTCTCCCCCCCTTCAGCCTGCCCACGCACCCTCCCGCCCCCACAGGCGAGGCAAGAGGCTGCCATGTGGGGATTCGAGAAGCCGTGGAAGCAGGGATGGAAGGACAGATTGGGTGGCTTGGATGACTCGATGGATTGCTTCCTCTTAGTGAAGAGGCGCGCACAAACATGAGAACAGCCACACGAGCACACACACACACACAGGAGCTCATCTCACTCAGCGTCCCCTGAGCTGTCTGCTTCACTGACAGCCACAGCCATGCCCACTCTGCCCAGCAGTCACTGCTGATTCTCACCGAGATGCGCTGCGATGCACAAGCCGCAGTGGGTTAAAATGCGACTCTGTTATTAAAAGGCACCCGGGCCTTGATTGCTTTTCACAAAGCATGTTAATTAGGAGCTGTTGTGAGACGCTGACTTAGCAGTATCCCCTTCTCTTAATAGAGGCAGCTCATCACGAGGACAGTCCAGGTCTGTAGCTGCCAGAGAGGGGCCGAGCAGATCTGACCAGATGAGGCAGCTGCTCCTGCCAGCAGAATCCACTTAGCACCCACATTAACCGCACATTTCTCCACTCAACCGCACATTTCTCCACTTGTCCCTGCTGTCAGCGGTGCGGCCGCTGACAGCAGGGACGGTGTCAAAAACCCAGGTTTAATCACTGTGTGTGTGCGTGCGTGCGTGCGTGTGTGTTTGTTTATGACCGTGTGCAGGGTGAACTGGATTCTACACATGCTCACTGTGTATTGCATCAAAGGCATGTAGGCCTCACCAACTGGCAGATTCCAGCCGCTTTCATATCTTAATGTCGAGAAAACGGCCAAGTCTCGACAAAATCTGTCTTTACATAGAAGATTTCTGCTCATTATAGAGTGTGATCTGTAAAATTGGAGTGTGCAAACTGCCAGTATACTGATAAACCATCTGAAAGGTAAAGCGCGGAGTAGTTTCCTCACTTTATTGTATCTCTGCTATCAGATGTCTATAACAGACGATTGGGGGAGTTATATAAAGACTGCACTTAAGACTGTTGGGTCTGTTCTAGGCTGCAAATTTGATTAGATGGTTAAAAAAAAAAGTGCATCTGCACATAGCAGTTTTTCCATTAGAGCATCTGAAGTAACTTATTTTGTATGATTGGCAAAAATATGACACGACTTGTTTAGGTGATGACCGATTTAGGCTCGCTGGCCAGGTCGCTTCCCCGGAGAGACTCCCGTCCTGCTGTGGGACTTTTTCCGACTTTACACTTTTTGAGCTGCGGCTGCTCTGAAGGTCCACTGCGAGCTGCAGAGCTGCTCTAACCAGAACCTGCAGCAGGCGGAGAGCTAATTCAGGCGCTGCTATTATTGATCTCAGTGAAGCTGCAGTGCAGACCGAGGACTACAGTCAGGATGCTGAAGCTGGAGACTCACTTGAGAAGCGGCTGGTTGTAATCACGAGTTATTTGTCACGAGCACTCGGCATATTAAATAATTCCAAGAGAGTAAACTTGTAAACGGAATGATTTAATGGTTCAAACTGCGTGTGCGTCTCCCGTCGCGACATGCGCACCTGTGTGTCCACAGCCCCCTCAGGCCCCACTGCCACAAATCGGATCTGAATCTGTGTTTAAATCCTGCAGTCATTTATTAAAGTCGTGACTGTAAACTAGCCGGGGGGGGGGCTGCGTGCAGACGCCACGTGTTGCGAATTCTCAGGGGAAGCAGCCCGGTACTGTAGCTGTCTCTCTCTGTCTCGAGGTCTGTCTGTGCAGCTTCAGTTCTGATTACAGCCTGTATACCTAGTCTTTGCTGACAGCTCTTTAAACGAGCTGAAAGCACTCTGTCCTCTTCACAAGCAGGAGGGAGAGGACTTGTCCAGTGTGGGCTGGTATGTGTGTCAGAGCTCAGCTGTGCAACAATGCATTTATTTAAAGTTTAATGCAGCTCATATTTGTGACATTAGATTTAAGACCGGGCTGTCACACGCATTCATCGGACTGCTACAGTTGTGTTTTGGGGAAGCCAACAGTCACCAAACCTCCCCACAGTGCGGATGATGCTGCATTTCTGCCTTTAGCTCAAGGGCACTCGAGCAGGACAGTTGGAGGCTGGTGCTGGGGCATGCGACTTTAAAGTTGGATGTCCCAGACGTGACATTAAAAAGCAGATGTGATTCTTCAGCAGTTTTCACTTACTGAGACATGAAAGTGCTAAACCCACCCCACCCCACCCGCACCAAGAATCAAAATGACACCCCGCCTGATACCGGGCGGGATAAAGGAAATGGAGCATTTATGAGCAATATATAAACAAACAAACCAAAAAGTGTTAAAGCGGTGGTAATTTAGATGGATTTTGATGCAGAGTCTCGTGTAAGTGCCTCAGGTTTAGAAAACATTTTTGGGTAAACGGCTTGACACCCCCCCCCCCCCCAAAACAACAAGCTTTTACTTTAATCTCACTGTTGATCGGAGGTATTAAAAATAATGAATTAAAATGTGAGATCATTTAAAACAGTATTTTGCTCACTCTTTCTTAATAATCAAATTTAATGGATAATCCTCAAAAAAGGCACTGATAGTGTTTTTCACACCAGATTTCCCATTTTCTCCTGAAATGTAGCCGGTGCCTCACTCAGAGGACAAAAATATCCCCAGTAAGGCACAAGGGTCAGCATATTTATATTTATATGTGTGTGTGTGCGTGCGTGCGTGTGCATTTGGGATATCTATTTAATGTCAGATGAAGGATTGTTGGCAGGGCTAAAAACAGGCGATGATGCCCGCCTGAATGAAATTTATAGCGTATATAAGTATATGCACACGTTTATTTCTGGTGTTTTCCTGATAACAGCTCAATGTAGGCGACTGCTAAGTTATCTCTATTTCCCGCCGTCCTCCGAAGAGAAAGGTCTTCACAGCTTTCCTTTCTCCCTCACTCGCATCGGTGGATCCGACTCGAAGACAGCTCCTCATCAACGTGTTCATTAAAACGCACTTCTTCTTCTTCTTTTTTTTTCCTCGGTCACGGCTAAATCCACGCCGTGCTCCTGCAGCTTTGTAATTACACATTCTTCTGAGGATCAAAGTGTGAAATAGCCCACCCACCCCCCCACCCCCCTTCACCGCCGCCGCCGCCTCACTGAATTTAGCTTCACTAATCGGCCCAGTGCTTCACCGCTCTCGAGTGGTGTCGTATTTGCTCACCAGAGTGGAGGTGGAGAGCGTTGGGGGGGTATCTCTTTAAATGATGGGGGACTTAATGGTGTAATTTGCGGGGAATTTACTCTTCCAACTGTCACGGTAATTCCCCTCTGCTGTTGACTGACTGACTCCCAATTCCTTTTGTTTTTTATTTCTTGGGAAGAGTGAGTGGATTTACCAGGGATTGACAATGAGGGCCTTCAGAAGAACTCCTTTTTATTGCCCTCTTTCCTCCCTAAAGATTACTTTTCCTCTGAAGTGTCATACACTCATCCCTTTTCATCACTGGGTTGAGTGGAAAGTGCTTCTCAGGGCCTCCCGTGTGTGCCAGGTGCGCTTAAGCTCCCCTCGCTGTGATGCTAATTAACACTTGGTCGTTCTCGTGCACTAACCCGGTGATTCGAATGAGTTGTTTTCCCTGAAAAAATCACACTTGCGCCTCTCATTTCATCAAGGTGTGTGCTGATGCGACGTCACCGCGAAAGGACCAATGACCGCCCTTCCTTTCCTTTGCTGTTGCTGCCTTGTGCACACACACTCTCACTCTACCCGCACATAAACAGTAGCAGAAGAATGCAGTCAGTTTTTCAGGTTCGACTGGTTTGTCTGGCGAGGCATCAGTGGGTTGCTGACGTCTCTGGTAGAGCTTGTGCTGCCCTGTAGTAAACGTTTTCTTGGGGCACACATTCCATTGATGCGCAGGTGTACAGGCGGACACATTCCTCTTCTTCTTGTTCCCGGAGCATGGGCAGGGTAGCGATGGGCCTCTTCACGCAACTTCTGTTCAGATTACTCCAGTTTGGTTTCTAGTGCACGTGTACTCAGTGCATTTGTAGCACAGTGACAAGAGACGCCGCATTAAGCCTTGTGTACAACCTCTGCTCCATAGCGGACCCTGATGTGCAGCACGTGGTGCGTCATTCTTTGGGAATACGCAACTGAATAAAGACAGTTCAGACACTGTTTAAGATCCGGTTCACTGCGCGCCAAGCCGATAACTCCTGACAGACCTTAGTAGAGGATATGCAGCTTTTTATTTAAATATTAGCTGCAGTAAAGCACGACAGAGCTTCAGAGCCGTGCACGGGCGCGGGGCTTTAAACAGGAAACCGGCTGCGAGTCGGGCTCTCTTCTTTGTCTCTGTGCTTAAAATCGAATTTGTTCTGTCAACATAACTTGAATAACAACAAATGATAACGATTTTAATTTTGAAAAACTAGGTGCTGGTTGTTATTTTCTCCACTTGTATTGACACTTCTAAAGAAAGAGAGGGTCCGGCTTTATTCGTGTGATTACGCTCTCACACTCTCCCAACCATTTGTTTAAGAGAATGGACTCGGCCCATTGTGCGAGGAGGACGCCCTCTTTTTCTTCCTCTCTCTCTCTGTGCCTCGTAATTCACATTCGGGCGCAGCCGAGCTCGTTGACGGCGGGGCTCAGTGATGCAGCAGAAGCTGCTCACTGGGTCTCAGCCAAACTCATTCCATCCTCCAAAGCTTCTCGCCTATAGTCGGTACTTTAGCTTGTAATGCAGTCTTGTGTTGCTCAGGACAGATTGCTTATTGGTATGGGCAGTTCCTAATAAGCCATTTCCTACTGCACACATTGTTAGGGACGATAAGGCTCGTCAAAGATTTATTTTCTTAGCCTACAAATTGCTTCTAATAGAAATTGTGGAAAACAAACCCCAGATACACACAAGCTGAGCTAAATTTAACCCGTCCACGAGGATGGAACTGCTTCCTCTGGTACTTTAGTTTTTTAATTTGTGCATTTTGCCATCATCCTACAGGAAACAAACAAACACAAAAAAAAACTTGGTCCAAAGCAAAGCAGCACCACACCAGACTGTGTGCGTGCACGCCGGGTCACAAAAAGGGGAAGATGCCATTGTTCGTGTACTTCTGCGTTGATTGAGTTGTGTAAACAGCACACAGATTTCAGATTTGTGGCATAGTCAGAAGTCCCTGTTGTCTTTGTTGATGAACTCGGTGTTGCTTCCTCTCTATGAGGGTGTGTTCACTCTGACTTGTTCATTGGGATAGTGAAACTGGCCTGGAATGTGCCTACCGCTCCCCATGGAGCAGCAAAACTTACCCTCGCCACGCTCTCACATTCTTCTGCGCAAACTGCACTCCGATAACCCGGTGACACGTCTGTGCGATACCGTACCCACCCAGCAAACAGGAAAATCTGCCGCGGCGTCTGGGTTCATGGTTATTATGTTGCTGTTAGTGTCAGTGTTATGTCACATTTGTTGCTATACAGTAAACGTAGCCTTCCTAGTGAGATGGAATGTCCAAAATTGGTTATTTTATTTTAGCATGCTTTATATTGAAGCCGTAACTAATGTTTTCAAAGCCCGACTGCAGCGCTTATGTCAAACATTTCATAATAATGTACGTTAGGAGATGGATTGAAGGCAGTGCAAATAAAATCAAGGGTTACATACTAGAATCTCGAAATCCTGCATAACTGTATGTGTAAAAGAAAAAAAAAACGCTTTGAGTGGAAAACTGCTTTATTAAGTAGACTAATCTATTGAAAACCATGATGTAATGCTGCCAACTGTGTGCGTAAATAGTCTATCACACCGCTATTATTACGAAATGGGAAGATCTGATTCGAATTACAATTTTCTGTGCTGTTAAATTAATGTGTTGCTTAGGAGCAGCTGTGGCTCAGGAGGTAGGGCCGGTTGTCTAATAACTGGAAGGTCGGTAGTTCAATCTCCAACTCTTCTACTCAGCATGCCGAAGTATCCTTGGGCAAGGTTTTTATTGATGGTTGAAGGAAAGAGTTGAGTCAGTCTCTTTAAAAACCACAGACCTGCCTACTATCTGTGCTCTAAGGTCAGTGGGATTTACCCGGGAATGTTGCTGCTGTTTTCCAGTTTGGTCACTAGTGGTTTCGGGCGTGTTGATTTCTTATCTGGAACCAAACTCGCTCCGGAGCGGGTTATTCTCAGGTATCCAGGGAGCTGGGAGGCCTGATCAAAGCGAGAGGCTCTTTGTTGTGTTACTGAAGAGTATTCTGAAGAAGATTTGGGGCACGGCTGTCAGGGAGTGGCGTTCCCATTAAGGAATGTAGCGGTTTGCGAGATGGTTCAGATGGGTGGTACACGCCATAATAACTTGCGCTCGGAGGGCAAGGCCCGTCATTGTTATTCGCTTCACCTGTCAGCGGTTTAAATGTTGTCTGATTGCTGTGTTTCTCCATCACTTTGGAGGGGAATTTTTGTAATATCACGATTGCCAATTTCTCATGCTTCTCACAGGCCAAATAAATAGCAGTGGTGGTCTTTGTTCCAACTGTTTTTCAGGGCTTCCTGGCATTCCAAGTATGAACAGCTAAAAATTTGAACTAGATTGCGAGCTGATTGGTTCATTAAATATCTGATTGGTGCTTGTGGCTGTTTTTTTGGCTTAACTTCACATGACTCAAGGATTTAGGGATAATAGATTGCAATATAGGTTCTGTCCTAAATGTATAAAAATAAGTGCAGTTCAGGGTTGATATGTTGATAGACCAGCCCTAATGTTTTCTAACTGGTGTCTTTTCTTTTACAGCGTGGAGAGACTCCCATGCAGACCCACCACTTGGAGTACGCGGAGGGAGGCATCCTGGACATGGATGACCTGCTGAGTGATCTGGTGGACGACAGAGACAAGGTGAGAAAGGAGTGGATAGGTTTTAACTCGAGCCCTGAAACCACGGAAAAAGATTGCTTTGTTATATTTTTGCATTGCGTTTATCACGGCTCAAACGGTTTCGCGCTATCCCTTTCATCTGCTCTCCGTGACATCTGATTGACAGCGGTTTCTCTCAGCCGGACGGCTCAGCGTGACAAAATGAGTCTCGGCACTAATAGAAAGCCGCTTCTTGATTGTTCTTACCTGACATGAGAGACAGTATATTACAGCAGAGGATCTGTCACTCTAAGCGCCTTGGCGAGGATTTGTTTGGACTCCCTGCTAAAGTCTCCAGCCTGGCAGGATGACAGAATGCCCAATAAACAAAGTATTTGTGAATCCACTGGTTATGAGAGTCTAAACCAGCTAAAAAAAAAAAAAAGTTTCCTGCTTTGGATTGGATTGCAGTTTAGTCCTGCGCGGTATGAAAGTGAACTTAATTTTTCCCCTTCCCTGTGGTTCTTTAGCAAGCCGAACATTATAGCCGTCAACTTCATTTGCGCTGAAAGGGCACCGTTTTAGATTTAAAGAAATCAGCCTCGTGCGGGGGGGGGGGAAGTTCGCCCGAACAGCACTGATGCAACCTCACAGAAGGTTGGCTGGGAGTTGTTCTGCATTCGCACGCAAACACAAAGACGCACGGTGGCCCAATTTCCAGTGAAGAGAAAATTTCATTCCCTTTGCTAATTTCCCATAATGCATTCCTAAGATGTGCTAATAAACCGCCCGGAATACATATTCATAAGCCCTGGGTCCAGATGAATGATGAATTACCAACACTTAGTCAGCAAAAAGGCCAAATGAAATGGAAATGGAATATTCAGCCGACCTTGTACCGTGCAATAACAGTTGGTGTTTTAAGCTGCATGAGAAATGGTGTGTGTGTGTGTGTGCGTGTGTGTGTGTGTGTGTGTGCGCGTGCATGCACTCCTGCACGTTTGGGGAAAATACTCTTTGTGGAAAAGGGGACAGGACTAAATAATAGATGTGTAAACTCAGTGGGAACCTTTAGTGGAGGGAGACATATTTTTGCAATCAGGGAACAAAAGCGTCATTTTCTAGGATGATGGAATTCTAATCATAAGATCGGCGTCTTATTTGTGCACAAGAAGGTGAGTCGTAGATTTTAATGACTCATTTTCCACCCCGAGCCCGCCTTTCCTCAGCACGGAAAGAGCGGCGATGGAGTGCCATAACTGAAATCTGGCATTTGATCAGACTCTTTCAACAGCGTGCTAACCCGACATCAGCTCCCTGTTTTCCCGTCTGCGCTGAGCAAACACTTCACTCGAACCCGCGCCGTGCAGGAACTGTCCTATTTTACCTTTTTTGTTTCTTTACTACTCCCAGCTTTCACCCAATTCTCTAAACGCCCTTCCTCCTTTCATCTCGCTTCTCATTTTATCCTTTTGTTTTTTTGCCGCTGATGAAAAGATAGCAGACGGAATAGGACGAGCGTGCGTGATCTTCACAACGTGCCAGTCATCCGACTTATCTCCGGGCTTCCAAACAGTGTCGGCTCTCGTAGATTAATGAGCCGTGCCTGGCATTCTTGATTAGTTTGACTTCCTTTTGTTTGTCTACATTTTTATTACCTCGCTGCAGCCTGCAGATTCTATCTTTAGTGCTTTATTTTAATTTTTTTTTTGTTCTGTTATTGTGGCCGGTGCTGTTTCACCATCAATCATACAAGAGTGGTCCCATTGTGAGGGCCCTCCACTGCACAGCATGGGCCTTGTGTTAGCTGCGGATGCTAATGAGAGATAATGGTTTGCTATTTGTACGCCTAGTGGTTAGCTTACCCGTGAGTCCAGACCTCTTTATCTGTGCGAGCCCCCTGACTATTATTCATCACACACACACACGCTTAAAAGCACAGCCAAGCACACACATCTTCGGCATCCCCGCCGTCTGGGCCGAACCACAGGCGAGCTCGTAACGTAGCATGTTAGCATTTATGGAAGGAGTGCCACTGGTGGTTGATGAGGGCGGAGATGAGGGGGCGGCTGTGATTTGATTACAGTTCTGCCCCCTGCATCTGCGACATGCACGCACACACACACGCACACATCAACACGAGAACACTCTGTGTTCATTAGCCCCCCGACTCGAGATACCGGCCACCAGCCTCCTCATGAATATTTATATCAATCTGATGAATGTGGGGAAGGCCATGGGGTGTTTGCTTAGGTGTGACCACATATACACAGTACACAAAAGATCACAGTATAAAGAGGCCACGGTTCAGTCAATTATACTCTCCTCTTCTTTGACCCTGTACTGCGGCGGTGTAATGGACGGGCCTGTGTGCCCTTTGGCTCTCGGATGACAGCTGGAAGCATGGTGGGCGGGGGTAGTCATTGACCTGTCAAATGCCCCTCTATTTTGTTAATGTTGAGAAGAAGTGGCCAGACTCAAGTCATATCTGGTCTCTTTGGTCATGCTGTTTTAGATAAATCACTGTTTAGAAACTGGTTTGTGTACTTTATCCCCCTTGATGTGTAGCAGTCCACTTTTGCATCTTTTTTAAGCCATGAAACACTCACACATGGAAGCAGCTTGCATTTGTGGGATATAACGATATATATAGTGTTGGATAACGCTACATTTAAAAGTACATCGGAACCTTACTGCCATTAAAAACTGGTCATGTTATTACAGCTTTACCTACTGAGAAAAGTAACCCCTCAGTGTGCGTTTGCATTATCAGAAACAATCTGATAGTGTGTAGCCATATACTGTACCTCTAGGTTTACTGACTTTATCTCATTGCATAGCTATTGGTAGCATTTCCTCCGTCATTAATGCTACAGTGGTTGGAGATCGTGGCACAAACAAAATTATTGCATTGTAACAATGTAAATATGTCATAAGGCAGCAGAAACCTTTCAGCATCCACTCAATATACTGGATATTCATAACTGGTGTGTATTGCATTATGATTTCTCACCTACTGATTGTGTTTTAAACCCTTTAACAATCTTATTTTCAGACGTTTTGGGTGTCAAATTGGCAAAAACCCATAAAGGATAAGATACCAAAGCTTTCATACGACACACGACAAAAGGACTCACTGAATAGTTTGATTAGTGTAAAAAAGATTTTAATCACATGCTGTAGCTCTGACAGTCACCACATGGCAGCCCTTTAATTTGTCACCCTCTGATGCTGAACTGAACAGTGCTGTGCGGCAGTGTTGGGCATTAACAATGAAGTCAGGATGCTTTCAAAAATGGGAATCGGGATACTTCAGTCAGATGATGACTGTCCGTGCAGCATGATGGGATGCCGTAGAAGCAACAGTGTTCAGCCTCCGTCTGGCTTCTGCTTGCTGTTCTCTCACTTGCTGAAGTGAGCCAGCAGAGAGGAAGCTGACCTCATCTGTGAAACGCTACCCTCCATGGACTTTGCACTAGGAATTTCTGGAAAAGAAGTTGTGAAAGGGGAGAAGAGCGTCTGATTCCTTCACTGAGGAAGTCTGTGTTTCCACGTTTAAAAGAATAAACGATTCCTGAACTGAAAAGTAAAACAAATGAATATTCAGATGTTTTCTGCTTGCAGTAAAGTCAGTGAGTCTGCGCTGCCTCATGTTTTTTGACCACTGGACAAACAAAACTGTTTGTTACGCTCAAACAATTGAAAGCAAAAATTCCTCTAAGCATGAAAAACCTGTTTTCCTTGCCTTTCCAATTTTGCCTTTCATCCCCCCTCCGTCTTATTAGCAGACAAAATGCTTTACCGCGCTACACGTTTGCCCATTTACAGCTCCTGGAACTGTCTTTTTCTTTTATTCGCAGTCCTCTGAGGTCCTGCATTAGCTGTGACCATTAGCGCTGTATGTCTCTGGCGCACAGGAGCTGTCAGGCAGGCTGTCCTGTGCCAGAGTGCAAGCTATATACACGCTTTCAGTTTGTGAGCTCTCCTGTGTATTCATGCCGTGTATGTGTTCACTGGTGACATTTCTGTTTTTTTGGTATTAAGATTGGGATGCTGCCGTGTGCGATGTGAAAATCTGTACAGATGCTTTCATTGGAAAGCCACGTCCAATCATTCGTCTCATTCGCCCGCGTGCAGCTTAAATATGAATGTTCAACATGTGTGAGCATTCTTTCTTGTCTTCCCGATCTCCCGCAGAATGGGAATTAAACTCAGGGAGCATAACATTTTCTCATAAGTGGACTGTCACTCCTCATTCCCTGTACACGCACCTACACGTTAATCCACACGGGCCTAGCTTTAGAGGGAAATGCATATTTAAATAAAATAAAAAAATCCCCAACCTTTCATTTCATGTTAGCAAATAAAAAAAAATGTAATTTCACGGGAAATTAAATTTTTTAAAAAAAAAGGGAAAAAAAAAAAAACTGGAGTGATTTCCTCCATCTCGCTTTAATTAGCCCAATTTAATTACTGCGCCTACAAGGCATCGGCAAACCTCCAGTACCCCTCTCTGGTTGCCTGAATGTAAATGTAAGGGTGCACGTCCCAGCTGATCTCCCTCCGAAATGTCAACTGCTTGATTACGAGGCCGTTTCCCATCATCCATCTCTTCTGCTTGCATGTCATCACGGAGGCTCCGGTGCTAGAAAAATGACTCAGTCACATGGAAACGTGTTATGATATTTAAAGTATGTCTGCGGCGATGAGTGATGTGCTTCAGAGACGAAACGACGTGTTTGAATAATGAGCTTATTTAACTGGGCACCGCGGAAGGAGAGATTTATACGTGTCACTCTGTAAGTTAAAGAGATGTGCGCTGAAGTCAGCCAACTTTGGTAAACTGTGGGTCGGGGTCTCATCTCGAAGCCAATCGCTGGAAGGCGGGGACATTTTTTTCTGCTGAAAGCGTGCTGAGCAAAAAAACATCCTCATTCATGATGGCTGCGTTTGAGGGGAGATGCATATGCAAGTAAAAGGAGTTTACGTCTCGTTTTCCTTCACATTTTCCAAAGCCATCCAATGGGCCAGATTGGAGTCTTTGCTGGGCCGATTCTGACCTCCGGGCCTTATGTTTGACACTCCTGCATGTAGACATGGTGACGATGACCTGCTGAAGTTAAAACCGAGCATCAGAACGGGGCAGAAAAGTGATTTATCAGAGGAGAATGGCCAGACTGATGAGCTGATAGGAAAGTAACAGCAACATAATAATCAGCTCCTTTTCCTGTGCGTCTCTTGCTCCTGCAGATGGGCCTTGAATGCAGCTGGTAGTCGTCATTCTAATATTTGAGCTTGTCATAGTGGCATATTAATCATTCTCCATCTGCTGCTGGTATCTGTTAAAGCGGTCCTCCAGAATATCCAGAAAAAAACGCATGTGACCCAGTGACAATCATTGTTGAACAATCTTGGTTACATTAGGAATTTTAAGAACAGATGCCATAACCTCAACAACAATCAGTCAATAAACAAGCGAGCGTCTCTAAATCCTGCATATTAATGTTTCAAAACTTGGAATATTAAGAAAAACAGTAAGGGAAAGTCACAAAAAGAACTGAGGAGCAAATGCCCGCAGATCCTGGAGACATTTTTAAGCCTGCGCTATGCAAATTAAAATCAATAAAGCATCAGCGCAAAGGCTAAATGAGGACGTGGAGCTGTGACCTTTTGAACTTTAGAACTCAAAACTCACAATAAAATCAAATAATTCCGCCGTCGATTTTATTTCCCCCCCCGGCTCCAGCAGACCTCTCCTTGTAAATCACGTCGGGAGATTTGCCTGAAGTCATTTATTACATGTCAGATGTCAGCCCCTCTGACAGGCGACAATAAGGCTTTACTTAAAACGTGCTAACCCGCTGGAGGAAAAGTTTAGTGAATGGGACGTGATTGCGAGGCGCAGACGTACTGATTAGCCTTTGACGCTCGGTGACATCTCGCTCCCTCACCTCCGCTCCCCTCATTCGCCGCCGCGGCGAGCCGCGTTTTGATTGGCACCTGAATAGTCACATAACTCCGCGCGCTGTGTGAATGGCCGGTGATGAACGGGAGCATGAGGTTCAAGTGCACTGATTAGAAAATGTCACATGCGTGCCCGCCTAATCATAATCTATACCCCCTCCACTTTCTAATCATGATCCACACATGCTTACCTGTGAAGACGGCGCGTGTTCAACACCGTGCCTGCCTCACACATTTGAATATTAATTAGAAGTCACGTATAGTTGCAGTTCTCCCGTAGCCATTGTGCTCCTTCTGCTGTCTGCTTAATTGATTTTTGCCTATTTTTCCAAAAAGAACATTTATTTCTTGAGGCTGCCATCATGGTTGGAGCCTGGGGGGACTCCAAATATGTTGAGCATTTTAAATTTGATTGTCTTAAACTAAATTGCATGCTGGTGAGGGGGAAAAACTAATCATGCATTCTTTCTAAATATTATCTCTCTATTTTCTGAGAATAACCACCCCAATTCATTATTTCAAAGTCACGTAACAAACTCTGTCAGAGATGCCCGTTGGATATGAAGACTTCCAACTCAATTTTGACTTTTGAGTTTAGACTTGTGGGACTTGTGTCTACACATGAATATAGCTTGGATAGCCGCTGGCTAAACCGCCCCAAAAGATTAACCAGCTTCCCCAGATTAATGTTAAGGTTAACCTTTTATTTTCAATGACAAGTTTAGCTTTCAACAAGATAATGAAGCTAAAATGATTGTTTGCGATGATGCTTTGCTTTGTCTTTTTGTTTTTGGAACCCTTTCCTCTCACTCAGAGCTGCTACATTTATCCATTAATAGGGTCTGTGTGCTGGTGTTAGATGGTCATTTGACAATTTAGTCTCACCCTGCTGATAATAGCAGCTCTGCTCAGTATGAGAGGAATCGCAGGTTCAGAGATTTGGTGTATTGCTCTGCCGAGGAGCCAGCAGGCTGAATCCTGGTCTACTCGTGTCGGCAGCGTAGCGTAGGTGCAGGTACCCAATCTCGAAACGCCGGATGGCGTTCCTGATGCAGCCCTGAAGGGGGATTTGTGTCTCTGTCTGGAGACGTACTTAGCAAATGTAAGTGATAAATAATTGGGGTCTTAATATTGACCACAATAATCAAGCTGCATCCTAGGCGTGGACTGCAGAACAACTTTTCCTACTTTTGTTGTAGTAACACTGTAATTACTGAGATGCTTTTTCACGATAATCTTTGTAAAGATAGGATTTCCTGCAGAGCTAATGAATTCCATGGAAAGAACGTACCCCCCCCCCCGTTTTCTAACTTTATCGACTGTGTATTTATTATGCATTCTCGTGAACTTCAGCGATACATTTATTTATTCAATCTTCCGTAAACACGCAGGGTATCGAATAAAGTTAGATTATCTCCGTGACAGACTGTTGCCTGCAGATCAGATCAGACATTAGCGGGTTGCCCGACGGGATTCGGTCACTTGAGCTGATTTGATCATATCTCATCAGCCTCGACCTTGATTCAACCCTCCCATGTGAGCGCCACAACAGCTCTTCATCTGATTATATTCAATTAACAATACCCTCTACACACACGCGCGCGCGCGCTCACACACACACACGCGCACTCTCACACACTTTTACCAAAGTTGGTTTGATTGCAATTACCATGAGGGAACTCAATGGAGGCTTAAAGAGAAATAATTCTCGCTGTGCCTGTCTGCTTTTCATTTAACTGCATGCAAGTTGCACTTTCGAATTTTAATTTCTTTAGATGATCCATAGCTCTACCTTTCAACTTTGAATAATGGCACCTCTCCAAAGTGATTTGTCAGTTCACTGAAGCAAAGAGACTGGGATTCGGCGAGGATAAGGCCCATTTCTGTTTTTCTTTGCGCGAGTTTGTGCGACCCATCAAGAATTCGCTCGGTCATCAACAGCGTTAGATGTTTCTTCCTTGACTCTTCTCTCGCTGTGTTGCCCTCTATGTCATCGTCACACCACCCATTAGTCTCTAACAGAGCGAGGCGATCGGACTGCAGTCTGACTTTCCCGTGCCTTCTGCGGTCTGGCAGGGAAGAGCCTGCGGGGGCCAGAACGGCACAGTGCTTGTTGGACTCTTTTTCTAATGACAGATGCATGTAATCACTGTGATTGAAGAGGTGATCTGTGCCATGTTCAGCCTTTGAAACGATGCGTGTAATCTAGCTGACGCAAAATAAACAGACACATTCAGATTGAGTCACGGCGATATTGTTGTGAAGCTGCAGCTTGTGCCGTGTTTGCTGTCAGCAGTGGATTTAGCAGTTAGCACTGATTTTTTTTTTTTTTTTTTGGCACAGCAGCCTGCAGAGCATCTACTCACATCCAGCTAATGATCTATTATAGATCAACTTGTTTACAGCAAATCTGCTCTCTGACCTTACCAGCCTCACGCCATCTGTTTTCCTAGATGGCACCGCCCCAGAGCAGTGTATATACTGTAATGTGTGCATGCTGTCTGAGAGTGTGTGTGTGTGTGTGTGTGTCTGTGTGTGTGTGTTTCCCTCAGCTCTCTCTAACTGCTAATAACTCAAATCAGCGCAGAGTCACACTCCCGGACGTGCGTGCGTACGTCTGAGGTTGGATGTGTTTGTGTGCAGTGTTGTGTGCTTTCACAGCACCTAGAGGATAAATGCTTCCAAATTCCAAATCCAGCTCATTTAGGTTAAATATTTAATGATTCGTGCTGCAATTACACAGCTGAAACCACATCTGTGTCCATTGTAATCGCACTTTCCTGCGCAAAAACGCGCACACCCTTATTGTTATCATTCATTTTTCCTGCCTCTCAACCTCATCACCTAACTGATTGGCCTAATGAATGGAGCGCTGCGGGCTGTAATGTGCCTGAATAGGCCACTCCGATTATTAGCCCGCCTACGTCTGAGGCGGGAAGGACGTATGGAACGATATACAGTACAATTTGTGTTTATGTCCTCATGCAACAAGTATAAACTATGGCTACATTTATTATAGAAACACTGTATATCAAAGAGAAAAGAAATAAGCACAGGTTACAGTAGTTATGCTCATCCACAGCATTTTATCCCCTCTTCTGTATCTGCTCTCACTTCCAGATAAGAGAGTACAGCAAGTTTCTGTACTATCTCTCAAATTTGATAATGAGCACCGAGAATGTCCTTGAGGCCTGCAGAGACAAAATAGGAGATGCCAAACAGAGGAACGAATGTCAGGTCATTGTGCTCGAAAAGCTCTCCACTAATATTACCTTTTCAGTGGATATAAATGTCCACTAATCACCTCATTGGAATCAACTAAAAATGATCTTATTATTGAGGAGAGGGGTGTGCTTTAGCTGCTGTGGGTGAGAACAGATTTGAGTATTTGAAGTCAAAATATTTAGTCGTGAAAAAGGAAACTCAGTTTGGCGCTGTCTGTCCAAAGGACATTGTTCCAGAAGTCTTGTAACTTTGCTAACTGAAGCCATGCTGCCATGTTTTCTTTAAAGAGAAGAGGCTTTGACCTGGCAACCCTTCCAAACAAACCATACTTGTTCAGTCTTTTTCTAATTGTGCTGTCATAAACCTTAACATTTGACATGCTAACCGAGGCCTGTAGAGTCTGAGATGTAGCTCTTGGGAGTTTTGCAGTGTCTCTGAGCATCGCGCGGTCACCTGGCTGCTACTTAGCCTCTTAATTCCCGTGGGCGCTAAAAAGAGTGTTTTCAAGGCGCTGCAGAGTCCTCTGGAAACGTACTTTTTCACATGACTGCAACGGTTGTAATGGGTCAACATTTATTTAATAATTTCTTTCAAACACATCTAAATACATATTTCTTATTTTATTCTGAAGTTTTATCATTTTTGGTGTGGGCTGTTTCTGGAGTGCCAATAAAATCTCTATGCGGGAAAAACCCGACTCGGTCATTAACAGGGATTCATAGGCAGAAAGACGGGCTGCAAACCTCTACGAAGACAGTTATGCGGAAACCTTTTGGCTGACAGCGCTGTAAACAGCTGTGTGAATTTGTTGAGTGGATTTCAGGATGCTTCACTGAGGATCATCATATTGGATGCTGGTAAAATCAGTAAATGAGACAGGAAAGATTTACCAGGTTTGAATTGGGTGATTCTGATTTGTCCTTATATCTGCATACGATTCGATTGGGGGGGGGGGGGGCTGTCAGCTGGTGTGTTGCACTTGTGAGGCATGCAGGGATGTGATCTCACTTTTCCTCTCCAGACTTTGATGTTAAGTCGGTAACTATCTAATAAGGCGTGATGGTAGGAACATGTGTTTGATGGGTGTAAGAAAAAAAAAACTGCAGGTGAGGCTTTCTTTTCTTTTTCCCCCTCCTAACACATTCAGGCTGTGAGCAATGTTGGCTCTCCATGGAAACAGGAAGTGTCATTAATGTGCATGTTCATTATTGATATAGGCAAGCTCTGAGGTGAAACATCCCCTGAGCAGTGGTACCTTTTGGGTGGATGGAAACCTGGTTTTTCCTGACTTATGTGTTTATGTAACAAAAAGTGCAGATTTTCCTTTAACTCATCCTGAGCGTTTCAAAGCTGCGCTTGCACAATGAGGAGGGCGACGGGCAGAAAGAAAGAGGTGACGTATTGTAGGAAAGTCTAATGTCGAGGGAAGGCAGATGGAAAGAGGGGGAGGAGGTGGAGGGAGGAGCAGCAGCCTGTAGAGGAGAGAGCCACAGGTGAGAGGGCGCCAGCCTCGCAGCTCAGAGTTAATCACTCCTTCTATTTCTCTGTCAGATCCCGAGAGGAAGGAGGGAGGGCGGATGAGGAGGGGGAGTTGGAGGGAGCAGCTGGCCTCGCGATGGCCACAGGGAGAAGAAAGCTGATTATTTGACTCTGGCTCTGACTTTTGGGGAAGAGAGCTGGACCATGTGTGGTTTTTCTTTCTATATTTGTGTGGGGATGTGTGTTTATGCACATTTATGAGGGGAAAGAAGGGTTATGACTTTGTGTGCACCAGGGGAGCTCGCATGTTTTCGGGTGAAAGTGCGAGAGCGCGCGTGTTTGTCAGTGCGCTTTGTCCACAGATGGGAAACGGCACCAGTGTAACCACCGCCGATGTGTTTGCGCTGCGGGAATGATGAACGAGCCGGCGCGATATTGGTGTTGCCGACATTAGAAATGCGAGGCCCGGAGCTCCCCCGTCACCCACCTCCCTCGCTCTTTTGCTCCCTCGTCTCCCACTCCCTCACTCCCTCCCTCCTCTTCCACATCTCTCCATCTCTCTCCCAGCCTTTCTGGCATGTGTGATATATGAAGAGTTTGCCCTCTCCTTTTATGAGTGTGCTTAAATAATAATGTGGCCAGCACTGCAGTACCTCAGCTGGTGTCTTGCTTTTGTGCACGTGTGTGTTTAGCGGTGACTACGCTCCCAGTTGGACCACATGTGCTCCATCACTATGACTGCAACAGCTGCTCGGAGAGAGAGGAAACGCTTTTACATTGTTTTCTTACTTTAGACTGAACACAACATCAGAAACCTCCCATTTGACCCTTCGCACTTTGTCACGAGCGCGATAAAACACGCCAGCTCTCGATGCTGCCACAGTGTCCCAGCGTGGTAGCGCGTTGTCAGACTGTAAGTGCACCGCAGAGCTTTCCAGACCCATGCAAGTGGGCACCAGCACAAGACGTTAAATCCTGCATGCCTCGGTTTAACTCGAGCTTTCAGTCAGTGATGTGTGCATTTGATTGCATTGAAAGTGACCGATCATAATGGGGCAAGTTTTTACCTGCACTTACAACATGTGTCAAATTTTTTCTGCATTTGCAGCTGTTGAGTGTGCATGAGGGCCATGCGAGTGGAAGGGGATCTTGTAACATAAGACAGAAGATAAGCATCAAATATACCAGACTCTGAAATCACCCATGATAGAGTTCCATGTTCTTTCTGATGCAGTGTTTGCTGTACAGTTCAAGTCTCCTCACCTTATGCCTCCATTCTAATCACACCGCTCAAAGTAATCCGAAAGATGTCAAACCTGTCTGAGCTCTGACCAGGGCCAGACACATTAAAGATGACCATCACTCTCTGTGCTGGAAATGATATTAACATCACGCCCTGGAGAGAAGAAAACGACTCCACCGGCAGAGAAATTAGTTCCATGCGACAGAATATGCCGGCCTTTCCACCTTCCTGTGTGAAGTTTTTGAAATAACTACCCTCTTCTGATGATTCCGCTTCACATTGTGCGCAAGACTGAAGAGGGAGAGATATTAAAAGGCAGAGGAGGCAGTAAGAGGAAGATCACCCAGTGTGACCCATTTATCCTGACTTTTACTTAACTGTTTTGAACCTTTATTAGCCTCAAGCTTTTTATCCTCCCACACAACATAAAGCAGGAGGATATTGCGAGCATGCTGTCCGTCCGTCTGGGCGTCTGTCCGTGAGGTTTTACCTTTCTGGTCTATAGATTCCCAAACCACAAGGAGTTGAGCCGTATGTGTTCTTTGCTCCTCAAAGATCTGCAACACAATATTCTTATCCCTGTATGTTTAGTACCTTTTGTACACTTTGGCTGTATTTATCTGAAGTGCAGAGTCAACAACATAGCTGCTAATAATATATGCTAATGATATGCAGCCTCTTTCTCTTGCCTGATTGGCTTAGCCTAATCATGTGATCGTATTGTAAGTATGAAATGGAGAAAGTTGGGTTTCCCCATATCTAGCAACTGACTTAGGTCACTGAACAGCTGGCAGTAGCTGATAGTGAGAAACTGGGAGATCCCAAATTTCCAGGTAAAGAGCCAGTCTGTTTATAGTAACATCAGTTCGAGGCTGCAGCCTTATTGGTTAGCCTGTTATGCCAACTTCTGATTGGCTGAGCATTGTTGGTCAGGGATGACTCATGGCTATAAATAGTACAGAATATGACTGATCATTGAGCAATAATAAAGCCATACCTACTGCTCAGCAACATTGCTCAAATGTAAACATCGTGGTTGCCTTATGATTATACTGATGTTACACATAATCCATTGATGTCAGTAGATTATGTAGTATGGTTTCATTATGTAGTCATATTCCTGTATACACGAGTAAAATATGATGAGAATACCTTGTAAGTGTGCATTATATCTGGCTTATTTTTACGAAAATATTTGGATAAAAGTTTAGAGCAAGGCCTCCAAATTAGGGCAAAAATAGTTTTGCAGAAGGTAATGTCTGCTGAAGGGTTTTCTATTATGAAATGGAGCTGTAATATTATCCTGACTTCTACAGTTATTTAATATTTTTCATTAATTATGGGAGGATCTCCCCATCAGTGATGGGTCTTGTTTCTAAGAGTTGTTTATTCGAGACAGGAAAGTTATTTTTAAAGCAGCTGTTTTCTGCAAAATCATCATGTTTTAAATGCAGTTGTTTTGCTTCTGGAAAGACCGATTTTCCCAAAGTTCCATAAAGGAAATCCACAGATCTCCACCCTGTTACTTGAATTGCAACTCTATCTCTCCCGCCTTGGGTTCAGGCCCTCGTTTTGCGATGCCCCCCTGAGAGCCTGTGAGGACACCCGGTCAACCTGAGCCCCACATCTTAACAATCAAAGCAAATCAAAGGCTTTTATCCTGCAAAGGAAACCTCCATCATCTCTGACGGGCAGTTTAAAATCATAAACGCCGGTCTCCTGAAAGACTAAACATGTTTCAGCTTATTGTTCTTACAGCCCAAAAAAACACAAACCAAAAAGTGCTAGCTAGCTTTTGGGAAATGCTGCACCCTCTGCAATGGAAATGAGCCGGGAGGCACAAGTTTAGGTGGCCTGAGGTGATGGCGCGGTGATCCTCCATCAGGAAAACAACACCACCTCTTTTCATGCTCCCACAGGGCTACACGGTTAAGGTCAAAATGATTATCATGATTATTTTTGATCTGATCACATATGGGATGCATATCTTTGGCTAAAGGGAATGCGATTGTGTTGATGATTTCAGTTGCTGATGTGCCGTGCAGACTCGCTTCTATGGATGTCCGAGTTGATGCTGGACAGTTTACAGTGGCAACCATTGCATTGCTTTTCTTGGCCTTTATGCATTCATCATACTCGACTTTGCGATGCGTTTTCAGGCGGCTGAATAAGTTAGTTGCGTTGCTGGGTGGTGCAGACGCAGCTCTACAGCACTCCTTGCGTATGATTTCTTCTTGGTTAACATAACCTGCCCTAAATCCGAAGGACTTCCAAACAACCGATGATGAGGGACAAGCTCTTCATCTTCTCCTGTGCCAGATGTGACACATAGTGTTACTGTACTTGTCCAGACTAGACCAGGAAACTTAAAGCTGCACGGTGCAGGGAACAGCTGTGGTCTAAATACTTGTTTAAAGTACAGCGTTTTGAAATGGTTTAGTTGGAAGAGACCATCTAACCTACACTGTACTTTTGTGTAGGTTTAGTACTTTGTGTAATACCTGGAGAAAGAGGGTGACTGTGGGGGTATGTGTTGTCAGGAATTAAATTTCTTCCCTCGAGAAAAATGTTTCATTAGTCGTTTTTAACTTATTTTATTACTCTGAGGTTGTACAAAGTATTAGAAAAACCTTGTAAAAACTTGTAACCAGTACTGGAGGTGAGATGTGTCCTCTCTAACACCAGAAAGGGGGCTTTTCTGCTCTTCTGGTCTTCCAGTTTGCCTTTTTTTTTTTAATATATTGTGGAATTGCAGTGTCTGAAGTGTGGGAAGTGGGTCAGCGTTTGCTAAATTTGCATGAATGCAGATGCTTAGATCGCTGCACCAACAGACCGAAGGATTTACTTTGGTGCGCTAGTATTTAGATCAGTCTGTCAGAAGCATCAAAGAGACATTATGTTCAATGTGAAAGCACAAGCTGCCATTTGGAACTACTGGCATCTCTTCAAACAGAAACATTTAGAGGGTCAAGCAGCGATGTCTCTGTATATGATTCATTATTTTTACGGAGTCTTTTACCACAGGCCTGACAGTTTCGATTAAGCGTTCGCTCGAGCGCTTTGGTTTGTGAGTGGGAGACTGTATGCGTCACTTTGGCCGCCTTTATGCTTGCTTTTCTGATCTTACATACTGCGTGTGTGTGCAGTCATTTCTCATTGTGTGTGTGTGTGTGTGTGTGTGTCTGCAGGCCCATAGCCAGGTGTGTCTGTGTGTGTGTGTATCTGAGTGGTAATCCCCCACATTTGGTACATGTGCTGTATAGATTGAGGCTGGAATAGAAGCAGGATTAGCCCTGCTCTCACTGGTAATACAACCAATTTTCTACTTGTTTAAATAACACAAGCTAAACATTCCTCCGATGGCTCCTGCGCTGCCCTGAAAATATGTGGCTGCGAGCAGGTGAAGTGTGTACAATATCGAACGGCGCCTGTATATGTCTGCGAGATGCGCGTGAGTGTGCGGATCCCTGTTTAATGTTAGGTGTAATTTAAAGGGAAAATCTGCACTCCAAACACTGGGAAAACAGCTTTGTGTTATATTTAATGCACTTATCCCTTTTTGTCTGGTGGTGTTGAGCTGGCCAAGAGCGTTCATACTTTTTAAATATGTACCAGATTGTTGATTTAGCCTCTCCTAAAGTTTCCGCGCTCCCTCTGATAGTTTTATTTTCAGCCTAATGACGGCCTCCCTCATGCACACAGACACCTCTTTGGGCCTCATGTTTGAAATTACAGAGAGAAGCTATAAATTACAAATTCAGCGCATTGAATCAACTTCAGATATTTTGTCTGCTTCATTTGTCACGGAATAACAAGGGAACAAGCCTCACCTGGCCATGAAAATGCTTGTCTCGTTAAATTAGAGCCTCTGTGTATACAAATGGCTGCAATTCCTACACAGTTAATGCACAATCTTTGTAAAACCCCCTTCAACTGAAGCTGAAACTCTGCACTTCAATAACATATTGATTGTTTGATTGAAAATCCACTGTGGTGTACTGAGGCAACGCTACAAAAAAAATTGTCTCTTCGTCCAACAAATTATGGCCCTGACTACGTGTATGTCCTGTGTAGCCTGTATACACAGATCAGAAAACGGCAGGTTATGTGGACTCATCATCTTATTATAATGCAATGTTCTCGGGCCCTTGAATTCACATGGTTGTTATACATACATGTGACACATACCATCCACCTAAGCATTGCCGAAGACCAAGGACATCCCTCCCCAACGGCAGCGGTCTCCTCAGACTCCTCAGGTGCACCTTGAAGAGTATGACAAAGCCTTTGGAATCAAACCATTTTTTTAAATTTAATCTGATTTATCAGTCCCCAAAGCCTCAATATTACATATGCAGCTTTTTTTAAAAGCCAGATTATTAAGTTTGCTGGATTTAAATGAGAAAATATGAAGAAAAAGGGTGAAATTACTTAATTTTCAGTTTTCAGTGCTCAGATTTAATGCACAGCCCCAGCCTCGTAAATGACTCTGTATTATCCCCCGTAATGCGGCATTTCTAATAATACGTACAGTGCTCTTTTCCCTTAAAGCTGAAGCTAATAGCTCAGTGTGAGTTCTCTGTGTTTCATTAATGTGCCTCCCGGAATCAACTAAATATGACAGATTGATGATATCCACTGATATATTTTATATAGCCGATTATGCAGCAGCAGCTACAACTTCAGCGTCCCTGATCTTTATAGTTAAAACTGTTACTAATTACATTTACCTGCTGGCTGGTTTAAAAAGAGCAAATGACTTTCCACGCTTTGCTTCTGATTGATTGCCATTTCTAACGCGATGTCACGGATATCGAGAGCCAAATCTCCGCTCATTCACCCCTCCGTACCTGCGCACTGTCAATATTCATCACGCTTTTACAGCCGTGGAGAAACTCATTCTCTACACGTGCTCTTCCGCTCTTTGATGAACAGCCTCTGATTCATACGTGGAGGGGAAACGTTGCCACTGCACAGACTTTGGCACAGGAATATTCACACCTCAGCTGCTTGAAATTCAGAACCTGAAAAAGAAGCCCAGATGTACAAATGCGCAGTTAGGAGCCACGCGGAGGAAGTATTTATTTTTGTTTCATCGGTTGACCAAAAGCTGCAGTTTGAATACTTTCAGCTACGGCGCGATCCCAAATGTATACACAGAGTCAGATCGTCAGGTAGCGCAGGCTTTCATTTTCTGCAGTCAAGGCGAGACACTGAGCGTGGGAGGTTTATTCTCTTTGATTCAGATTTAAGTGTTTAAAAAAAAAAAAAAAAGCAGATCTCTAAAATCGTCTGTACTTTAGAGAAGAAAGTGCGCCTGTGTGTGAGTCAGAAGTTGTGTGTGTGTGTGTGTGTGTGTGTGTG
>JAVDPK010000707.1:519261-547047 GCA_034780415.1 Cichlasoma orientale
AAAAATATTGTAGAGGTAGTAAAAATAGGTAGTAAAAGGTAGTAAATTGAACTCTAGGATTCCTGTATTAACCCTGAATAAGATAAGGATGTTACATTTCTTTCAATCTGTGGCGTATAAATAACCTGAGCGTGTGCATTGTTAGCATGTGTTATTTACACACACATGATGGCTATACTTGCTGGACCTGACTGTAGATTATAAAGCACCTTGAGGTGACTGTTGCTGTGAGCTGGCACTATATAAATAAAACTGGATTTAACTGACAAAGATCCAGCTTTTGTAGTTTTGGCCCTGGACACCAGCACAGTTGGTTTTAAGCCAAACAATCAATATGTGTTTGAAGTGCAGACAAGTCGAGAGCAGCCTGGAGGAGGTAGCGTATCATTGTCAGTGTCTACAATTAAGAGACGCCTTCATGAGTGGGAATAAAGAGGCTTTACAACAAGGTGCAAACTACTACTACACTCAAGAACAAGGAGATCGGATTAGACTTTGCCAGAAAACCTCCAAAGGATAATGGACGGATAAAAATGGCTGTAATTCATCAACAGTTCATGTGAAATTGGTGGGAAAAATCAGCACTTCAATCACATCTTGTCTGATTTTTAAAATCCAGTGCGGCGGTGTGCAGAGGCAACACTGCAAAAATGACGTCTTTGTCCAAAAAAAAATTATGGCCCGAACTGTAAATTATGCATTTCTCAGCCAAGTATGGCCAACAGAGCAGCTGCGGCGATGAGGCGATGCTTCTGCCGCGGCTTTCGCCAAATCCCGCTCCTCTGAGCGCTGAGCTGTTGCCGGAAGTTCCCTTATCTTAAATGGCCTTTCCACAGCTCCGTTACCTAATGAGTCCATCAGAGTTGAGAGTAACACCTCGTGGAACTGTTAGACCTCTACAAAAGACTTTTATGGAGCTCAATAAAAATGTGGGATTCTGTGTTTCTGTTCAGGATTTCTTAGGCTCTGCTACATTAATACCATTCACTATTTGTGAATCCTCCTTTTAAGGACGCTTGAGTGCTTATGCTCTTTTTTTTTTCTTTTTTTTTTTAGCTTTTATCTTCCTGTTTTGTTAAAGTCGAAGCTTTTGAGCAGCTCACTTAGCCCCTGGATGTTGTTCTTACTGGTGCCACAGCTGATTGATTTTTATCACATTCAGACTCCCAATAAAAATTGCGGTGCGCTGCGGTTAGGTTTAGTACCCACATATTGAAAGAAATCTCTCACTATGAAGATATTTTTCATTTTTCCTCCTCCCCGATAACCGTACAAGGAGTCTGCTTGTTACACTGTTAGGTTTGAACCCAGACCGACTCAGTCTGGCATCCCGGCCTCCTCATCTCTTATCCCCTCAGTGCTCGAGTGTTGATGTGTTGAGAGCATGGGAATGGGTTCTTATGACTGTGAATAGGGTCTGCTCTAGCAACCTGCAGTGTTATGGGGCAGTGAAAAGATAGCTGTAATTGGGCTACATGCACGCGCGCGCACACACACGCGCACACACGTTCACTACAGGTATCCAGAATAAAGGCAAGACACCCAGATGAAAGGATAGAAGAAATTGGGCCTCACACACTCCAGCTCCAGCTCAAAGCCCCAATTGTTATATTTTTTTTCATCACGCTCTTCTTCCCCATTTCCCTTCACCCCCTTTTTGTTTGACTTTTTTTTCCTTTTTTTCCCCCTGTCTATCCCTTTCACCTGATGCAAGATCAGAGCAGAGGATATTATGGGGTTTCTAACACCCTCTCCCTCGGCAACAGGCTCCTTCTCGCCGTGATTGACAGGCGGTGAGGTTTAGGTGCGCTAATGTAGGGCAGGCAGAGGCTTAGCTCGGAGACCAGATAGCATCGCTCACCGCCTTTAGTATGCCACGGCGGCTTTGCTCTCCCTACACACGCACACACACACACACACACACATATACACACAGAGACAGGCAGAGTGTGGCACATTTCACTCATGGCTTGGGGCTTGTGAGGCCGTGAAAAAGGGAGAGGGTGGAGGCTCTGGGGGATGATGGTTCATGCGTGTGTGTGTGTGTGGGCTCAGAAAAACACACACACACACTTGTAAATGAATACACACAAGGTAAATGTAGGCTCACAAGCACAAGAAAAATCTTTGTGGAAATCACATCGCATCCCCAGGGAGAGAAGCTAGAGAAGGGAATAATATCTCTCTGGTTCTTCTCTCTTCTTCACTCTTTTTTTTTTTCTTTCTTTCTCCACCTCCACCTTCTTTCCATCTTCTCCCTCTACCTCCCTTCATCAGCCACCGTTCGGCCTGCTCACACGTGAAATTAAAGACAGAGTCTTTCTAATCCGGCTAGGAGAGAAGCCTGCTCCTGGGGGCTCAGAGGCTGAGCCAGGCAACTAACCCCCATAGGGAAACAGGCACTTAAACAGTAGTTAATGTGGAGAAGATGCAGACTGCAGACAGGGTTCAGGAGAGCAAGAGAGAGAGGGGAAAACTTGGAGAAGGAGAAAAGGGAGAGAAAAAAATGAGAGAACGGAAAGATGAGAGCAAAATTCAATTAAAATGAAATTAAAAAGTCATAAAATTTGTAATTAAGTCTCATTTTCAGGGGCATAGACGTCCCCCAGTGCACAGCGTGACGCATGTTGCTTTGTTCCCACAGGCTCTGAGGGTCTGGGTTTCACCGTGGTAACCAGGGACTCATCTGTCCAAGGGCCGGGGCCTATCTTGGTGAAGAGCATCTTGCAGCGCGGTGCAGCGGTGAAGGACGGACGCCTACAGCCGGGGGACCGCATCCTCGAGGTACCACACACGCGTCTTCCTGGGGAAGCCAAGACACCACCGTTGTTAGCAGGACACACACACACACACTAATTGAACAGTGTAACTGGACTTTCCGTAGGATCTAAATGATCAAATATAGTTAAACTCAGGAGAGTTTATGGAGCTCAAGAGAGACTACTTATCTCTGGATCAGACAGTGATTTGAATTCATTTGCAGATGATGCGTAACCAGCAGGTTTTTAGAGATCTTCCTGCCTTTATTGGCAGACATGGACCACATCTTTGTGCGCGCACTTTTTATGATTTCTAGCAAACGATTGTGTGGACCCCCATGGCTGTGTGTCACAGATGCCATTTTCAGCACCCCTAAGCTAGACAAACATAACCAAGCTATCGCAGAGAAACACAACAACATATGTTTTATTTTCGTTTCGGAGAAGCAGCCCACACACAGAAGCATCTCCATCTGATCCTCTGTTACTTTCATTGGATACGTGTTGGTGGAGCGCTGCCAGTGGATAATACACTACGCTTTAATCTACTCCTGTTTGTGTGTGTTTGTGTGTAGGTAAACGGAGTAGACATGACAGGCCGTAGCCAGGAG
The DNA here is from genome assembly GCA_034780415.1 of Cichlasoma orientale. Taxonomy (NCBI): domain Eukaryota; kingdom Metazoa; phylum Chordata; class Actinopteri; order Cichliformes; family Cichlidae; genus Cichlasoma; species Cichlasoma orientale. The sequence goes on from JAVDPK010000707.1 coordinate 522,632, forward strand.
GAGCTGGTGGCCATGCTGCGCAGCACCAAACAGGGAGAGAGCGTGTCTATGGTGGTGGCTCGGCAGGAGGAGATGTTCCTGCTGGTAAGAGAGTGTGAATACGCGAAAATGCAGCAACTGCATGCGCACACAGTCACACAATGTCCCTTCACTCTCCTTTACTGATCACTTGCTTTCCCTACTGCTCTCTGCTACATCCCTGTTTCTCTGTATATGCAAACGTTCCCTTTACATTGTGCCATTTCCCTTTTTTTTAACCTTTCAAAGGAGCAAACCTCTTTATGTTGATTTTCTTTTGCACCTCATACAAACCCACCCGAAGCACGAGCTCCGGCCTTCCTGTACCTCTCTGGTTTGTTGACACAGCGATGCCAGAGGAAGTCTCTCTCACACACACACACACACATACGCACACGAGCCACAGTGGATCCCGCAGGAAGTGCGCGAGCGTGTCGGCGCTTGTCGGCACGCCCCGGGTGTTAAGTGACCGTCTGTACCCGCCGCGGCCGACGGGGTCAGGAGTCAGCGCCGGGGCTGCGAAGCTGACGCAGTGTGACTGAGCCTCACGGGGGACGTTTTTATCAATAAACACACTCTTTTAAATACACACGCGCGCGCAGAAAGCCAGCTGGCCCCTTGAAAGTCACTCGCTCTGTGTAAGTGATGTTTTCGCCTGTTCTCTCCTTTCTGTCCTCTGGTTACTCTGATTATTCCCTCCCCATTACTTCAAAGCGCTGCGAGAAAGATGCGCAGCGCTTTGTAGTGACTGATGCATATTCACACCTAGGCGAGCTACGCGCGCACACACACACATATGCACACAAACTCCTGAACAACTAGAACTTGATATAAGACTTGCGCTCTGTCACACACACACACACACGTGCGTGCACACAACGAACACATCACACATCTTTAAACAGCTAAGTTGCTGTTTCCGAAAATAGTTTGCCCTCATTAATGGCCCAGCAGTCTTGGCATAACAAGTGCACTTTGAAGAGACTCTACAGTCTTCATCTAACACTTGCTTGTATTTGTGCATTAGAGAGAGGCTTAAAGAGGTGGGGGTGGTGTGGGGGGGGGAATGAGAGAGAGCTTTCACTCCTGTATCTATCGAGGCTGTTGAAGTTGCTGGTGCCCCGTGAGATCTGGCCCTTATCTGCAGCACAGTCCTCCACCTCAAAGACATTTTGATGTCCCCTAAGCACACACACACACACTTAAAGATACACTCACAAACACCACACACAGCCTCTCTAGCAGTTCTGCGTCATTGAATGCAGTGTACAGACCCCCACCCCACCCCCCAAAAGAAAGCAAAGGATTACATTAAAACACAGATGCAGAAACTACTGCAGAGAAAAAGTTTGCAATTAAAAGTAGGCAAATGAGCAAACACACACACAGACACACACACATCTACAGGACACAGCTCCCACCTTTCTAAAATGCTACTTGTAGTGAATTATTGTGGCGTTTTCTAGCAGCGCTGCAGTTGGTTGCACAAAGGATATCGAGAAGATGCAGACACACCGAATGTGCCCATCTGCCTCTTCCATCATAAAGGACGCGTTTGAGTCTCGCGTCTACGCGCCTGTCTGACTTTCTCCTGCTTTAGAGTCTCAAACATCTTGTAAAAATTGTCTTTACGCATCCACGGAGCATCCGTTCACTTCAGTTGTTCAGCGCAGTAGTTTTACATCCAGCAGCTGCCGAGGTTAATTAGCTGAATCACTAAAGGTTTCCCTCGACCAGCATCGTATCGCCGCTGCAGATAATTCGTCTACGTTATGAGCGTTTTGTATCCATCAAAGCCCACTTTGCGCTCGTGCAGAAACATTTTGTTCAGCTGAAAGTATCAGTCTCTGCATTTGTCTCTGGCCGCTCGGTGCAAGGATCGCTCCCAAAGGCCGCGCTTTGCCGATGCCCTGATTTTCTTTCGTGCGCGCTGGGTATGCCACTGCATACATGTGGCTTGACAAACGCTTCAGTATCCCTGTCAATGCTGTACAATGAGTTGAAAGGATAGACTAGTGCACAGATAGCGTGTCCTTGTGTCCAAAATATCTAAAGCAAAAATCTTAGTGGGGAAAAAAAAGGTTCAAGGAAGCCACTGTACACTACTTGGAAAGCTCCGATATATTTACAGTGTAAGAAAAACTGACCCTGTTCTCTCACAGTGCTTTTATGAAAAGAACCTCTTCAGAGAAGTATCTTAATATCACCATTACGCCCAGTGTGTGGTGTGTTTTTCTCCCACTAGCCCAATTTCTTTTGAGCTTGTAAAGTTCGTGTCAGATGTCCAGTGTTTGAGCTCAAACCGAGTCTGAAAGAAGCCGTATTACAGGGTTGCTTTGTGGGCGATGGTGAGCTGGAGTGACCTTCAGCATTCCATTCATTTCATTCCCATTCATTTCATTCCCGTTCGAATTAGAAATGTTCATGGTGCCAATTATCAGATTTCCCTTCTGGGATTAGATTTCAGGCAGTTATTTGCTCTTAAGCGGTGCAAAGACCACTTGGAGGGGATGAAAGGGAATTTACTGTAAATGTGGAGCAATTTGAGCATTGAGCAACTTAAAACAGGTGAAGCGATCGCTTCTGTTTGACTCAAGAAGCACATCATAAACACCCCCAGCTGTAATAGCTCCTCCCTTTCCTGCCTCTTGGCACTGCAACTAATTCTAACAATGCATAACCACTGAATTTATACATGTATTAGTCGTAAAATAGAGTCAAAATATAGCTTTTTTTTTTCCATCTGCAGTTATTTAGATTTGGTTTTATGGCTCCTTGTATAGAACTGAGCTTCAGTGACAGATTAAGTCAGAAATGGCTTGAAAAAGAGGAGCTGGGGCGGAGGTGGGTTGCAAAACGGCTTGCACATCACAGCAGGTTCGAGCAACTTAAAGAGTGCATCCTGCAGGAGATGCAGAGATGAGGACAGTAAAGTTGATACAGTACAGTAAAGCCTGTAGAGCAGCTGGTCAGGGTTCAGTGTTTTTGCCAAGGGACACTTCAGCGGAGCAGGCACCTGCTGACACAGCAAGTTGAACCCAAGCTACGCAACTGAAAGTCTCGTTTTTATACTTCCTACGCGACCGCTGCCGACCCCTGAGATTCTCTCCTCCGGTGCTCACACAGTTCATTTTATCAACCTTGTACCAGTAAAGCAGGAGCTAGCTGAACTGCTGCTGATTGATTAGTTTCATGGGGGGGTGCTGATGTTTCACGAGCAGCGTGTGGTTCTGTGAAAGCGCTCAGCAGTGCTGGGAGGCATGCTGGTCTCTTTTAGTCAAAAGAATAACAATAAAGCGTGTGAATTAGCCTCCTTATTAGGATACAAAAAAGACAGCGATTTTCTACCCCATCTCCTGCACTAGCGCGCACTCTCTAAGTAATTAAAAAGTGATAACTTCTAATCACAGTTTCATTCCTGTCAGCATTTCTGCATCTCCTCCGCTCGGCGCTCTCATTATTTCACGAGGCCTCGTTTTGTTTTCGGGGTGGAGATTAGAGAGTAGCTTTGTAATGTTTTTTTTGGGGGGTTTTGTCGAGGGCATATATACACATGTGTGAGTGAAGGTGTGTGTGGCATGCTAGGGACAGGATGGAGGGGTCACTCTGCACATGGTTGACCCACTGCTGCCAGCAAGCCCAGGCTGGCTCACAGGAAAAAGGGGTTGCGAGATAGAAAATAACTTTGCCGCGTTGTCTTTTATTTGTACATATCCCGCTTTTTTTTTTGTCTTTCTGTCAGTCTGCCTTCAAGCTGGAGCTCTTCACGCCGCCCCAGATTTATCCCTCAATCACTCATTTTCTTTCCCTTTCTCTTCATTGTGAGGTAAAGGTGTAAAGCGGTGAAGAGGCAGACATTAAGGCGATTAATTGGCAGCTCCATCGTCGCCGTCGAGCGCGGCGAGATCGCATCTTAATTGAATGTCGCTCTCACCGCTAATCCCCCCCACTTTGAAACCCCCCACTTAGAAATCCTCAGCGACAAAAGGCTCTGTGTGTAATCGCTGTGCGCCAACCCCACCGCTCCACCTCCGCCTCCCACCCTGGGGTAAGAAAAAGCTCCTCTTTGTCTCCTCATTTGGGTGGTGAAGAGGGTGGCCTGTCTCCTGACTAAAAGCTTGTTAAAGATCCATTGCTGAGGGCTAACGGCGAAGGGAGGAGGGGATCAGAGTGGAGCCGAGGGGTCCCGCTCGCCTCGAGGACGCAATTTGCCCCCAAGGAAAGGGCATTAGCGGGGATATTAGCGAGTGTGTTTGGACCACTGCTGAGAATCACTTGGTTGTATAAAGAACTATAAATCAGCTGTGAGTTACAATAAATAAACACGCTCAGTGCATGCGCCTTCTTATTTTAATAACTTCCCCCTTTTTTTTGTTTTGTTGCGACGTCTTCAGGAGCCTGCTGCGCTCTGATGCGGCCACCTTCACCCCGTGTGTTATTGCAGCTAGATCACAGAGGTATTTAAAACCTCCCAGGTTGCCACCTGAGTCTTCTCAAGTGTCTCTCAAGCAGGAAGAAGCAGATTGTCTTTGTAATGCCTCTGGTTTTGAGTAGCAGCACTCTGAAATGCCTCGTTGATAAAAATAAGCCCTGACTGAAAATCTCAAATTATACTTGAGCAGAAAATAGATGCTGTGACTTTTGAAGGTTGCGTTTTGCTTGTTATGCATATCATGGGACTGAATATGAGCATCAGCTTAAAGATATTTATCAATAAAGATAACATGTAATCTTTTTTTAAAAAAATGTTTTGTGCAGATTGAGGTAGCCGCGTAGGCCAGAATGTAAAATGAAACTGCAGAAATTAACTTTTTTTTTCCTGCTTTCTCATAAATTTATATGACTTGAAGTCCTCTTTAGCCCAGAAACGTTTTTACTCAGTGTTACTTCAGCGCAGCATGATTTATGTGCGGAGTTTGACAGCAGCAAGCTGTTGGCCCGTCAGAAGGAGGAACGTTTCTCTGCTCACCTTAAATCTCACTTCATACGAGAAAATTGTGACACAAGTGTAAAGCAGCAGCTGGAATTTTCCAGTGCACGTACGCTGAGAACGGAATTTTCTGTGAGCTAGGAGAAGGAGGCGTCTTGATCCTATAGAGGGGCGATGGAGTAGGTCCTTTCCTGTGAATCAGCACGCTGGTGTGGTGGTTAGCACCATCGCCTCACAGCAGCAAGGTCCTGGGCTTTGCTTGCTCTCTCTGGATACTGTTGCTTCCTCCCACCATCCAAACACGAACATGTTAGGTTAACTGACCCTAACTTGGCCGTAGGTGTGAATGGTTCTCCGTCTCCCAACCAGTCACCCAATCAAGGACGTGTCTGTTGACGGTGATGGCGGCTCTGTTGGGTGCAGAGGTCTTGCAGTTTGTTTCAGACCCATAACAACAATTTAAAAACAAATAGTTACGCGTGTCTGTAAAACAGCATTTGAGTGAATTACGTTCAGCCCTTTGAAAATAGGTGACTGCGAGTACAGAGCTGAATTTCGCTCTGTAATTAATCTTAAAAGCATCGACCAAGCGCAGTGCATTGGATCAGTGTTTACCTCTTTCCTGTGATGCAGATGACCTTCTAGGTTTCCCTCATTTACCGTTACTTAGTTGAGAGGTCTGACTCACTCTTTGGAGCTGAGCATCCCTCCAGGCCTGAAGGCTTTAACAGGCTGTTGTTTTAATTAAGTAGCCAGACAAAGCGGCGCAGAGTCGTGCTGACAGGGGGAGACGGGGCCTTCAGGTCTGCAGGATCACAGCAAGTCAGGATGGTGAATTTTTGTAAAATTGTACTTGAAGACATATTTGACTCCCACATCCTTCGACGCTGTGCCGCGATGAGAGGGGAATGCGAACATGGATTCCTGATTCGTTGAAGAGCGAGGTGTGTGATGTAAGGCTCCCGCAATTCTGCAGCGGGTACACCACGGGGTAGTGATAATGTATATGCGTATTTCTAACAAAATTCAATCTGACATTTACTTATCTTATGAGTCAGGGCTGACTTTTAAGTGGCTATTGTCTTTATGTTTTTTTTTTTTTTTAACTGCAGGAACCTCTCACATACTTTCTGTCTCACGACGAGCAGAATAAAAAAAGATGTGTGAGCACAAGCATATGCACACAGCCCCTCTTAACCTCCCATCCCTTTTCTCAAAGAAAAATAAAGCTCGGGAGTGAAGTGGCGTTGAAGCGCCTCCCCTCCGCAGGCTCTCTCTTTCCTGGGTGACTGAACCTGGCATTTTCTTTCCCCTGCTCTCCATTTTGCCATTCTCTAATGACAGGCATTTTCCTTTTCTCTTTCGTTGCCTTCTTTTCTCCCTCCTTTCTCTCTCCCTCTTCTCGTTTTCGGTGCAGTGCTGCTGTTGGTCATTTTCCTCACATCGCACGGCAGTGGATGGGTGGGGGGGGGGGGGGGGGGGGGGGGCGGTTGTGAGACGTGTAGAAAAAGACCTGCAGAAAGTGGAGGGAGATGCAACCAGATTGCAGGTGGAGGAGGGAGAGATGTATAGTAAGATTGAGAGATTAGGACGAAATGTAACGAGGGGGGGGGGGGGGCGTGAATGAGAGGAGAAGTGGATATACCTCAGGGATGGGTTATTACTTTTAAATGCTCCTCTGCGCCACCACCCTCTCCCCTCCTCCTCTCCTTTCCTTCCCCTTCCTCCCCCACAGTGCTCCAGGAGGAGGTATGAAAAGGTTATTATGTTTCCTTTAGAAATGGCTCGCTTTCCGTCTGTGCCTTTCATCTCCAAATGGAATAACCTCTCTACAGTAGCTTTCTTATTTTTCCTCACTACACCTTCATCTCTCTTTCCAGTACACAACACACACTCCTGTCGTCTTCTTTTCTCTTACAGTCTTTTCTTTTTCTTCCCCACAGCTGCCTTCAATCTCTTTAATCCATCTCTCTTCTCCTCCTCTCGCACTCCCTTTTTTTTTTCCCTGGCATTTGGTGTTGAGTATAATCAGTGTACTGTAGGCACATGCCTTATCAGTCAGTTCAGTTGGGTACGGTGCTCGTACCTCACTCGTCGGCTATCATGCCTGAACAGATTATAGTGTTTTTACATCACATTTGAGCCTCTTGTCTTTATTCTGCTTTTCAGAAGAGCGAGGGCGCGGGCGTTCGGGTGATGGAGGACGGCAGGGAGCAGCTGATGTACGAGATCCCCCTAAATGAAACGGGCTCGGCTGGCCTGGGGGTCAGCCTAAAGGGCAACAAGTCCAGAGAGACCGGAGAGGACCTAGGAATCTTCATCAAGTCAATCATCCACGGAGGGGCCGCCTATAAGGTATGAAATAGAGGCCGTATCCGTTGTCTCCATTGGGAGCTATGAGGCCATTCGGCATCCATTTTTGTAGGCTTTTAACTCCCACAGTTTTATAACATCCATCCACCCATCAGTCATCCGCCTATCCAATGCAGGGTGCCGACAGATTCACGTATAATATTACCTGTGGTAGCAATGTCACTGTGTTCCCAGTTCACTTTATGAGGTCTACCAGCTACTGAGTCACGGGCTTTACTTAGTTTTTCACAGGACTCTATGCAGACCTGTGAAAACGTGACTATAACTCCATGAAGAAGACCTATAATTCTCATCATGGACATGTTTCCTATTTACCCCTCATGTTGTCCTTGTTCTTTCTGTTTCATTTAGTTGTATTAGGCCACACTATTTCCCCTGTTTTCTGATGTCTGTCTTTCTCTGTCGTTTCCTGACACCTCCTCCCTCTCATTTCCTGCCATTCTCTGATGCCAACAACCACCCCCACCCCACTCCCCTCCACTCGGCTTCCCTTAACCTTTGACACCCATTGACCCCAAGTAACCTTGTCACATAAGCACTGCAGCAGTCTTATCTATATCACTCAGCGCTCACTTCAAGTTGTGAGTGCATCGTGAAAAAAACATCCTATTTCAGCACTTTGGAGATTCCTCTGCTTGGCCTCAATATGTGGCCACTCGCAAATGTCAGAACTGCTCGTGCCCCTCGCTGCTGCTCCCAGATCTGTTCTGCACCACGAGGAGGCACAAAGACAAGTGTGGCGCTGTAGATAAATGGCTGTTCTGGGATCAGGACGGCCAGACAGCGGCTCCCAAAAGTGCCTTCAGAAGTGGTTTTCAGGCATCTGCCGATGCGGATAGCACTCCGACAGAATGTCTTAGTAAGATCGCTTTCTGGCTGCGGAGCTGGTCTCGGGGACAAAACGGCACGTAAGAGCGAGGAGAGACAGACAGCAGTGAGGAATGGAGGGAAGAAGCCTAATGAAAGAAGACAGCGGGTGAACGAGTACGAGAAGAGAGGGAAGAGATGAGCTGTATCGAACAAGAGAGCGATGCAAAGAGGCGGAATAAGAGGAGAAAAAGTAGATTGAAAAGTGTAGACACTCAGCAGGAACGCAGCACATAAGGGTAGATACTGTGTGTGTGCGCGCGAGTTTGCGTCTCCTCCTCGGTGTTGATTCATGCTAATGAAAAGCAGCTAAGGGGCCTGATGAGACTTTGCAGTGGCAGGGCCGGTGCAGAGGAGGGAACCCGGGTGTCCCCTGAGCCTGGCTGACACACACACCATCACACAGCAGGCAAGAAAGGGAGGAGATGAGGAAGAGACATGGCGAGATCTAACCTATTTCCATTAAATAGTTTTGGGGGCTGTCAGGCCGGGGGCCTCAATTATATGAAAGGAAAAAAAAAAAAAAACGTTCTTTGACTTTTCCCCTAATCCTGCCACACGATCGTTTCAAAGAGTATGCTGAGAAAACAAATTAAAATTACATGTAGCGTGCTGCAGCTGCTTACACGGAGAATGAAGAAATTAATAGGGAGTATCACAGACGTCTGCCATATTTGGCATAAGCATCAATTTTTGATGACATCCTTGAATTTGATGCTGGCCCAGAAATCCTTATATATGAGTGTGTGTGTGTGTGTGTGTGCTTGGTGTCATCCCAATATGCTTTTGAGGTCAGCCCATATGGTGCCTCGTTAATGTGGTGGGGGTCAAAGAGCAGCACTGACCACAGCGGGATGGTCATACTTCCACACACGCTCCAGAGTTGTTAGCTGGTCCCACGGTCTCCCTGTCCTGCTTTTTTTTCTTTTTCTCCATTTTTGCCTTTTACATCGCTCTGCTCATTTGATCCTCTCTCTCTCTCTCTCTCTCTCTCTCTCCCTCGCTGGATCGTTCATTCCCCTTCCCTCCCTCCCTCCCTCCCTCGCTCTCCCTCCAGGGCACTATTCTGTGTTGCCTCTCTACAAGAGGCTGCTATTTAAAACACTTAGAAGTGATTTAGTGCCCACGGAGGCTATTCCATTAGCTGCTCTATGTATTTATCATGGCTCTCCCGCTCTCAGTAGATTGCTAACTGTACAATTTTCTTGCCTACCCGCCTTCTTCCATTTTCTTCTTTCCCACTCTCTCTCTCACACACACACACACACCCACATACACCCACACACACACACACACAGTTTACACCACTCCAAATTTCTCCTCCATTCCCCCCCCCCTTTTTTTTTTAACTTTTTAAACTTTATCGGTACCCAGTCTTGTCCGTTTCACTCTTTTCACCCTCCTCTCACTTTGATCTTATTTTATTATTTTAAACGTTTTCATCTTGCATACAAATGAATGTTTACGGATCAGCTGAATGGAGGTTTTCTCTTTAAAGTAACCTAATGATCGTCACCTCCCAACAGGATGGCCGTTTGTGTATAAACGACCAGATGATAGCGGTGAACGGCGAGTCGCTGCTCGGGCGCTCCAACCACGCTGCCATGGAGACCCTGAGACGGTCCATGTCGTCGGAGGGAAATGCCAGAGGCACCATCCAGGTGGTGGTTCTCCGAGCTCCCAGACAGGTACGGTGCAGCATCCCGTTCTCGTCCTGCAGGTAGCTCCTGTGGCATCGTGGGAATTTTGAGAGCTGTGTTTCAGGAAGCGATGGCTAAGATGTTGCTATTAATAAAAAAAAAAAAAATGGATGATGGAAAGGAGTGACATTTTTAGGCCATGAAACTGCTCAGATTTGATTTTGGAAGTCTTTGGAAGGAGCAGAGAGGTTTACATCAGTGGCTCAGAAGGAGCCTTTTACCTTATTACAGTCCTGCAGAAATCAGAAGCCTTCATCCAGGAAACGTCCAAGTCACTGAGTGCGCCAGTTTATTCCATAACTTTCACATGTTTTTATGTTTCCTTTTGAGGACAGACCGAATCCCCGCCAAATAAAATTTTTAGATTCCCAGAGTTTGGTTCGATGACTTCGGTTACGTTGGGGAACGCTGCTGCATTATGAAATCCTGGATGTGTTCAAAGATTATTCACATCATAAGTAGACGCCACAGTTTTGACAGCAGAATCAATTAAACATATAATTCGCTTTAGGATCATTTTTCCTCCCATGTTGTCATCATTTGAGGCTTACAAAAAAAATGTGCAGCTTATACAGTAAACAGCAAGTGGGTTGGCAATGTGAAATCAGGCTGAAGTACTAAATCATTTTACAAAACCCAGTTAAATTGATTGTGGAGTGACACAGATGGTGTTCTTTTCTCTCTCTGTCTCTTTTTTTTTTTCTGTGACAAACAAAAACCCTTTCCAGTATTCAGAAAGCCCCTCAGCTCTGTCATTGTAGAGAACTGCTTCTCATAAACACATTTGGATAGAAATAATGAAAATAAAGGCTCCCTTTGTGACTGTCATGCAGTGTGATTTGTTTGGCTGTTAAGTCTGCATAAGCTATATTCTCTGACAGGTTTTTTTCCCCCCATAAAAAATAAAATAAAATAAATCCAGTGAAAAGGAAGGTGATTTTTACAGCTTTAAGATTAAGTTGACACCCAAACAAGAAGCAGCAGGTAACAGTGGAGTTTATTTAGGAGGCCTTTGATAAGGTTTGTGCAAAGGATGAAAAAGCTTGTGCCATTTCAGTCACTGTAAGTCTGTCAGTTTTATTGTTTTACTTTGCAGATGGGGAACGCCAACTCCACGCCAGCTGCAAATGTCTCCACCAACCATCAGCCCAACATTCAAACCGGCTCCAGCAATCAGGTACGAACGGGTGACGCCTGCCACCGATCGCAGCCATCTCCGCCTCGCCGCTCCTCCTCTCTCCTCCCCGCGCTGAGGCGGCGGGCGACCGAGCCGCTGCCTCCGAGCCACAGGCAGCATTACACGCAGAGGCCGAGGGAGACGTACAGCAGATACACCTATGGATTTAGCCAAGCCTATAGTGGTTATATATTTGGGTTCAGACAAGGGGATAACGGGTACGGTGACGATGAAGGGGAGTACGCACACCACAGCCAATCACAGAGCGGCTCAAGAAGGCCCGCAGAGGGAAATCTGAACAGGGAAAGGTACGAATATGGATGCACTCGCAGCCAAACACTCACAGACGTGCAGGGCCACGCCGCGCTAGGTAACACACGCGATCACAGTGCGGCTGACTCTCAGGGCAACACGCAGCGATACGTGGACACGCACGGCCACGAGGCCAGGCACGCACGCGGCCGCACGCTGGACGATATCCACAGCCGCAACAGTTACACGGAAAACATCCGAGCGATGGCAGAGCAGATGTACGGAGACTCGCCCACGCACAGCAAGATACCCACTCGTGGTCAAACCAACAGAAATGCGCACAGATCTGCAGGCAGCCATGTGGACGCACACTCGCATAATTACATTCACAATCAGTCCCTGACCAGACAATACTTTCAGCTCTGACTCGGGCAGAGTCTAAGTGTGTGCACGTGGTTAAAAGACTACATTTAAATGGAATTAAGAAACTGAAGTGAGCCCACTTTGGGAAAACTCCTAATTCAAATAGATAACATACATTTTTATCAGTTTAAATCTCTGTAGCGTTATGAACATTATCAGCAATGAAATCATGGAGAAACTTCTTTTCTTTGTGTGTGACTACAGTGCAGTTTTCAGTGATCAGTGGTTTGGAAGCAGATTAATCTGCCTGAGAGCTTTCCCTTTGCCAACACCACTAACTGCCACACCATTAACATTTTGTTCCCTTTTTAAAAAGTGACTCATAGCTCGATGCAGCACTAAATTCATCACTGTGTGTCTGACTCTCCTCTCTGTCACATTGGTTTAAATCATTAAAATTAGGCATTATTTTTTTTTTAAACCACTGGCTTGTCTGTGTAAAGTTTTCCTTTTTTAATTTCCATATTTTTAAGGGAATGTACTCTTGCTTTCCTGCCTCACCTGCGTGTTTCTCTTCTGTTAAATAAAGCTAATCTGAAGCCTCCTGCATGCCTGTCTGTTTTTCCTGTTGGGTTTTCAGCAGCTTTCTCCTCCTTGGCTCCGCTCTCTGTTTATTAAATTTATTGCTTCCCTCTTCCTCCCACCCCTGTTTTGGCCTTGGTGTCTCTTCTGTCTGGGTTTTGGTCTTTGTTCCTCGCTCCAAGCATGAACTAAGGTGTTTTCTAGAAATGAAGTAACTTAAAATTTCCAATATTAACATGTTAATGTTAATTAACATGTTGTACATGTATTACAAGAGTCCTCTTTCATCCCAGGCATCCCAGAGGAATAAGTATAGTTCAAGAGTAGCTAATGAAAACTGTCACTAAAGTACTTGAAGTACTCATGAAATAAGTTTCAATTAAAAATATATTTAAAAAGTATCTTTCTTTGAATAAATATTCACATAATATTTTAACTGAATGTTATTTTTGACTTCTGTAATAAAAATATATAATAAAATGTCATTTATTATACATAGTATGACATATTTTATAATCTTTAGTTTTAATAAAATTTTAAATAAAATAAATCACATTTTAAAGAATATATTTATAATATATATATTGTTTTATTATATTTTAATATTAATAATATTTTAAATTGTATTTTAATACATATTTTATATTTATGTAATAAAAATATAATTTTATACCAAACTATAAAATATGAATATTGACAATTTAAATGAATTTTTTTAACACTATAATATTTTGAAAAAAACTACATTATTCACTAACATATTAAATATTTTCCAGTGTGGCACTGCCAACGTAGGTGAACAGATCATGTCGTTCATCCTCATTAACGATTCATTAAATGCCCAACAAAAATGTATGTTACAGCGCAGCATTTTTTTCTCTACAGAAGAGTTTAGAGAGCTTGTTTGGTAAAGCAAATTAAAGGTACTTCAAGCACACAAGTTGCAAAAAATATTCTGTTCATCTTTTTCTTGAAGAGCAGCAAAAAATTCCTTGATTGAAAAAGCTGGTTTTATGTTGACACCTCGCAAGCTTAAAAACGCGTCTCGCAGCCGCTAAAGCAGATGCTTGGTGAGAGCGTGTGGCACAGAGGGAGGCTTTATGGGTTGATTGCCATTGACCTGCACATTGTGGCATTTACATCTCGCCTATGGCTTTACTCCCAGTGTGCATGTGCATCTTTGTTATCAATCCAAGCCTGTGGATAAAAGCTATCAAACACGGTTCAAAGTTCAGTATTTATCTGCATAGTCCTCCTCGTCTCATTGCTTAACGGCCGGTCTGGTCTTTTGATTAAACAAACGGCTCCTGAAACGAAACGCCGTGACCCCCCCTCCCGGTCAGCATCCCCGCCTCTGTCTGGAGCTGGCTTTGCACGAGCACTGGATTATAGGGCCTTAAGCCCTGAACATGATAAACTGCCACATTTACCTTGTTAAATCCAAGAACGGCTTTTTGTTTTAAACACATCCAGACTCTGTAATTCAGTGTTCGGAAGGTTTAAATGATAAATAACTGGACGTGGCTATGTTCTGATTTACTGGCCAAACTTGTGGTCAGATGTAATTGAATATTGCTGGTATTCCCAGTGTAAATAGATGGGGTTTTGAATATTTTTAACTGATGTAAGTAAATATGCACAGAAGGAGATCTTTCCCTCTCGTGCAACCATTTGGACATTTGAGGTTTTTCTGATGTGGCTTTCCATACGTGAGGAAGCCTGTGACGACCTAGTAACAGGTAACTAACCATTTATAAGACTTAGAGGACCAGTAGGCAGTGACAGTGGGGGCCTAAAGCGTGAAACGATAGAGGTAAAAATAATACAGAACTGCTTCTGTTCCTCTCTTGCTCTCCATCTCTAGCAGAATCATAAGTGGGCTGGGTGGGTGACACAGTAGGCTGAGGCAGGGCTAAGCCTCTCAGTAGCCTTTTGTATTCAGCTGTAGGTAAAGACTGGCTGCATAGACGGATCCCCCACACCCCTGTTTACTTATTGTTGTGGGATTAAGATATCTGACTGACTGTCTGCCAGGCGGCTTCAAAAGCCTGAGGCAAACCGCAGGCCGATGGATGGATGGATGGAAGGATGGATGGACGGGCAGGCAGGCAGATGGGCGGCTATGATGGGATTTATGTTCGTGACAGATGCTGAAGAACTGTCAGAACTTTGTGTGCAAATTCATACGACACCCATATTTGAGCTCAGTGTGATTGACAGCTGTGATGTTGTGACACATTAAGATGTATGGCAGCTCCTAATGATACCCCAGGGACCGCGTGACATTGTGAATGCACCCCACCCAACACTTTGATATCAGGAAGCTGCTGGAACACCTTTCATTATTGTGCGCCGTGTCTTAAGCCGGCTTTTTTGTCGCGCTTAAACACATGCGTGTCGGTGTCTGTTTTTGCTTGCTGTATTTGTGTGTGTGTGTGACAGCTGTAGCTCCCATCTCTTTGACCAAAGCAGGCTTCTTTCATCCTCCAGCAGCACTGATTCCCATCACCGCTGCTAGTCCCCGTCTCCAGCTGCAGGGTGAGGGTCCTTTGTAGTTCTGGATGGCTGTTCGATAATATGCCTGTCAGTGCTTTCAGGATTATCTTAATTACTGTGTTCTCGTGAATGGCATCACCTGTATTTTTTTCCCCCTGCAGTTATTCGTTGTTTTAAGGACTACCAGAAGTGTATCTATGCATCTGTTTGCTAATTTTGTTAGCAAGTTTGGAACAAATCTGTCAAACTGCCGATATAAAACCAGAGTCAGCTTTTTCTCTGTTAGAGTTAATAAATACCTCAACTGCTGAGTATTAACTGAGGTGAGACATGGTCACAGTGCCAAATTTCCTTCTGACTCATGATCCAACCAGACTTTTTTCTTATTTTTTGGTAATATTTTTACTTTTACTTTTCACCCCGCTGCACGTCTGATCCTCAGAGGATTGTTGTAAATCTGTTCACGTTTCCTCCAAGCCCTGCTCTCACATTACCATCTGAGGTGAATTGTAACTCATTAGTTGGCAGAAATGAGTGAACTGCGAGATTATTGCAAAATCCTCTTTTTGGGTACAAAACATGTTTGGACTTGGTCTCGGGGAAGATTCACAGATTGCTTTAATTATAGATGTATGAATGCAAGATAGAAGGGGAGCAGTTATTCAGGGAAGTGCGTTTTTCTTAGTAAAATGGGAGCCAAACTAAGAGTTAACTACACTGTAATATACAAAAATTATATTATAATATAATATAAAAAAAATTTCTTTTGTCTGGACCAAATGAACCAGGCTGCTCTACCAGTTTGACACTTTGAAAAACATGCATATGTCTTCAAGATCATTCCTCCAGTAATAAAAACAAATCTACCTTTGAAAGCAGGATCCAGGTAACAGGCTTTACTTGTGATGCTTGTGTACTCTTGAGTGTGCTGCTAGCTGAAATTTGCCGTGTTATGTAGCAGCGATATCTGACAACGTGGTAAAAGTGAAATAAAAGAGACTCATTCAATTTTACTGGATAATAAAAGAAATTTGCCCCGTGAGGCAGCAACATCAATTTTCCACAGCTCGGCACATTTTCGTGCATATGAAACCTGATACCCGTTTTCATAGCCTCTCTCTCTCTCTCTCTCTCTCTCTCTCTCTTCATCTCCTTCTTTGCCGACAGGATCCTCGGAGCCACGATTCCTACCAGAGACCCTCAGGACCCTCTAGAGCCCCGAACGCAGAGTCCACCACGAATGGTGCGAGTCACACTCCAGCTATGACCAACAACTACACATACAGCAAATCTGGAAGTGGTGAGCATACAACTGCACACTGTTTGTCCATTTGAACTGTCAGATAGTCAACATTAGGCTTGGAGTGTTTGTGTACTCCCCTTATCTGCAGCTGAGTATGTACACACAGCATGTTTGTTTGTGCGTGTGTGTATGCGCGTCAGCTTATTTACGTGCGCGCGTGCGAGCGCGCGTATTTGCCATCGCTGCACAGCGTGACACCCAGCCCATGCCTCCTGATACCACAGTGTCTTTTTTAGGTCAGTGTAGCAGCCACCCTGAGCATTACACAGAGCCGCATTACAAATTTGTCACATCTCTCCCCGGCTCTGTCTTTGGATCTCCTCTCACTCTCGCCCCTGCATATTTATAGCAGGAGAAAGGGAAGTCATTAACTATGTTTTTCTGAACGCGCTGCTTGCTTTTCATGTGCAAAAGATCTGACCTTGGAATCATTACGCTGATGAAAAAAGCTCCTAAGTGGGCCGGATTTGCATACAGGGCATTGTGCGGCGTGCGTGCTGTTGTGTTAAAGAAGAGAAAAGGGGCAGAAAAAGGAAAAAGAAAGACTAACAAACTGTTTTAAATTCATTCTTTATCTCTTTCTCCCTCGTCTCCCACTCCCTCACCCCACGGGAAGCGGGGATGCTTTTCTCACTGTCGTCACTCTGGAGCGCACAAAACTTTACAGTGGGGGGAAATGACAAATTCGTGGGGGGGTTTACAGTTTATGGAAATGCAGCAGGAAGTGTTTCAGCTAAGTTAGAAACAACTGTTGTCTGCGTTGTAGTTTGTGCATCTCTTTTGGATGTAAATCGAAGCTCTTCATCGCCAGTATTGATCCTCAATTGAGGCAGGCGCGATTTTCCATCGCGTCTGTAATTAAATGCGCGTGCGGCGTCCTGTCACAGCTGATTGATAATATTTAGAAGTGTACAGCGTTTAAAATTAGATCTGGAATCGTGTGCACCCGCTCATCATTTATTAATCTTTTCCCGCGTCTGGGATTGACGCCGGAGTTAATTCAGGAAGCGTTATTTTTGATATTGTTGCGAGAAATATCAAAGTAAAAGCTGCAAACAAACAACCCCAAAAAGAAGCGCCAATCTCTGTGATTCATCCTGATAAACAAAATCTGCATCCTTATTTTTTTTATTATTATTTTTTTAACATTTTCCTTGTTCCTCCTCAGCGCCGTCTCCTGCTGCAGCCGCCAGTGACAGCCACGGTCACTACGGCAACGACGACGAGGAGCAAGACTTCCCCCCGCCGCCCTCCCCCAACACCGTGGAGCAAATGAATAGAGACTTATCACTAGCCTCCCCATCCCACAGGTGCCCCCGCCCCATAAAACACACACACAATGCCCCGAAAACTTCATAATCAACCCTCTATTAAACTCTACACAAAGGCAGCATTATTATGTTCTAATGGCACTCTTAATATGGCCCTCTGTGTTATGAGAGAGAAAATAAAGTCATTACATTAAATATTACATTGCGAATATGCATTATTTAGACTATAGTGTCTAATTGCAACAGCCTATTAGCATCACGCAGAACTAATTATGCTGATAGCGTAATGGAATAAATTCTGTAGGAGTTTATAGGCTTAGAAAGAGCTGTGATGTCTCTGTTAGCGTCCTGCTGCACAGCCGGCCGACACGCTGAGAACAGGAACTCTCTTTACGCAGAGAATTTATGTGAAACACCAATTTCCTACCTGGCTCATTAGGATTACCTGTTAAGGAGATGTTCTGTCAGCAGGCTGTCAGGGCCTTTGAAAATCTATAATTGTTACTTCAGTTGTGCAGTTGTTAGCACATCACAGGAAAAGGGTCCTGGGTTCAAACCTAGAGCTGGTTGGCCAGCCGGGGCCTTTATGTCCCTGGGCCTGTGTGGCACTGAATTGATGAGCATTTAGATCACTTTGAATCGATTTATAGTTGAGTCTTAAAATTCATTTCAAGTGTCTTCAATTTACTGCACATTTAATCACTGAGACTCTATGAATCATCACTCAATGCTACTTCATCATGTAATCTGTCAACTAAATGTCACTCTCAAGTTAATCGGGTCACCGTGATTGTGACTCTTTGGCTCTGAAAGTGTGCAGCGTGTGTTTGCAGTGTCTCATTGAAGCTAGGGTCAAGGGCAAGCATCGATATGCTGCCGTTTTATTGAATCGTACCATCGGGACCGCGGGAAATGAAATGATCAGCACGAGTTTGTGACTTTGTGCGGGTTGTTTTGCTGCTGGGCTCAGAAGTTGAGTCCGACCGATCAATCAATCGATCGATTTTTCTGTCTTGCAGCGAGCTTCAGAAGGTGTCCCGCGCCGCTCGAGCTTTCTACGCAGAAAACGCTAAGGACAACGTACCTCGCAACAGAGCGTCCAAGAGCATGGACATGGGTGAGCTCACTCACGCACCTCTTCAGCAGTGAAAGAAGCTCTTGTTTTTGTTCAGTGGAGCGAAAAAAAAAAAATAAATAATGTACAAACCACATTGTTGTCCCAACCATCACAAACAGCCCCAAAATCCTCTTCTAATCATGGACTCGGACTAAAAACAGACACACGCACAAGCACAGCAGCGATCACATGCGTCTTATCAGCGCATTTCTTTGTTGTCATTCGTAGCCCTCTGCTATTATCCTCGGCCTAAGGGGATTTGACCCCCTGAACTTATAAAGCCCCCCCGGGGCTTTCCAACAAACTCCACGAACACGGCTTCTGGTGTGTGCGTGCCTTTGCGCACAGCCTGTGCATTTGTGTGTGAATGAAAGGCCCGAGGTTTCCAATCTCACAGCTTGCCGTGTGTGGAAGGCGAGAACGTAGAGGCTGATTTCCTCGTATTAACCCGAGCTGACCCTTCATTCCCTCCTCTCTCTTTCTCTGTCGTCTCTTTTTGATATTTTTCTTTACTTTTCTTGTCGTGCTTGTATCTTCTTGGATAAGATCATCTTCTATCTTTCTTTGTTCGCCATCTCTGTTCTTTTTTCTGTTGTTTTTTTCTCCCCCTTCCATTCCCTTCATCTTTGTTTATCGCTCTCTTTTTTCCCCTTTCAACACTTTGTTTCCTTACTGCAAGGCGATGAGTTCATTGCTCTTGGCCTCCTCTGTGTCTCCCTCTTTCTTCTCTGCCTCTCTCTGATTTCCAATCCCGGTTCATTAGGTTCAGTGGATTGGCTTTCTTCCTGCAGCACACGCCTCTGCCACCCAAGCTGATTGGCTTTCATTACGGACAAGGGTGGTCTGCACACGCGGCCGCGCGCACTCAGACACACACATACACACACACAGACAGTACTCTATCCCACTGAGGACCCACTCCAATACCCACCTCTATCTGTCTCCGCTCTCTGGCTTCTATCTCCATCTCTGGCCATCCTCCATTTCAATCTGTTTTTTTTTTTCTTTTTCTGTGTTATCATTCCCCGTCTATTCATCCCTTCCCTCTCCAAAGTGCTCAGGGCTGAAATAAGGTAGTTAGCAGAGCCGTGTGTGTCTGTGTGTGTGTGCGCGACAGCGTACAAAGACCTCAGATGCCGGCCCTGTTTGTACGATTTGTTGTCGGAGACAGTTTTATCCCTAGGAGTTTTCCCCCTACGTGTCAGTCTTTACAGTCACACGTACCTGAGCTTCAGCAGCACCTTAGAGCAGGTTAGCTTTTATTAAACACCACTTGACAGAAAGAGGTGAGCTGCTTTTATTGACCCTTGATGCCTCAGCAAATAGTCTGTTGACTCAGAGCTTTCAGTCACGCACAGAAACCCTCTGCCTGCAAATGCCGAGATGAATAGTGGGATCACTAACTCTGTAGCTGTACCCAACTTTGAATTTTCTGACAAGTGGTGTGGGTTTGTTCCAGCGCATCACAGAATTATGAATCAGTCCTCTTTTTTTTTTTTTGCTATTCCACGAACGCCCAAAAATGCCAGACAGAAGGATTTCTGCTTTCAACTATAAAATAGGTAAAATAGTTTTTTCTTTATTTTTTTTTTGAGGCAAATCTGACAGTCAGTTTTTTCCACTAATGCCTTTATCAGTCTGAAAAGCTACAGTCTGCTTTGGAAAGTGGTCGGTATGGATTGGCTTTAAGATGCTTAAAGTGCACGGAAACATCAGACCTTTTAGGACTTAGTAGCATCTGCACCGCTCTTTGCAGTCTAAGTGATATCGTGTGCAGTGACTCGGTAAAATTTTAAAAGAAGTGTGAGTGATTTAACTGATCTGTTAAAGTTATCCTTAAAGATCTGTTTGTGGAGAAGCCAAACATTTTTTTTTTCTTTTCAATAACAAGCTCACGCTGTTTTAATTGATCTGAAGTGAAGTGGAATAATTAGCAGGGTTGGTACATCGTATAAGAACAGTACGTATGCAGAAATGAGAAAATAAAGACAAGTTCTGATACTTATTTTTAACTATCAGCAACCGTTATTGTCTCTCGTCACTTGCATTGTCTGATGCATGTAGCAGAAGTGCCTTAAGCCTGCATTCTTTCCGGTTCCCAGCAGGGGGCGACTCCTCTGGTTGCAAAACAAAGTCAGATTATATAGAAATCAAAGAAAATGACCCCGATCTCCTCCTCGTTAATGATCTCAGTAAATGCTTTCCAGATGAGTTTATGGGCTCAGTTGTTAGTTGAGTCCTATTTAATCTTATTAAGTCTTATTCAATACAGCATGATGGTCATTTTGAAAATTCTGATCCAATTTAGAGTCAGTTAGAAAATAAACACCGATGCGCAGAGGATCCTCTCTCTTCAACTGAAAATAAAGTGCTCTGGTTCTGTAAAGAGGTACAAATAATTACCTGAAAACGATCACCCACCTTTACCTGGCATATTTTACCATACCAAACAAAAGCAGGTCGAACAGATGTATGTAACAAATACGTGAAACTGAGCAGCTCGTAATTAGACCAGTCCGGACTGAGATTGCTGAAAACCAGCCGATTCTGGTCTCCGGCCCATCGATCGGTTCATCTCCAAAAATAATACTGGGATGTGATGATCGGCGATCGATCCGCCGCTCACATCGAGAAAGCTGAGATGTCAAATTTCAGGTTTCACACCCGGAGTCTATCAATTAATGAGTGATGTCACAGCGGCTGCATCCATCATGCATAAACAGTCAGTGGTTTCACCGCATCTCTCAGCCTCCCTCGCTTCTTCTTTATGTGAATCCTCCCCCACTGTCTGTGCATAGTATTATACAGTGTTGGTATACTTTCCAAGAACTGCACTTACTTTGTGTAGTTATATTTCAGTAATAAAGTAGCACAGTGAGCTAGATGAGCGGGGGTTAAATAGGAGATTTTTGCATTTTTAGTCTTCCTCCGTGGCAGTAGAGACCAACTTGGCTGCCGGCCACGCAGACTTTTATCTTTCCGGCACAGTAAAAGGGAAGCTTTTCATTATCTGCCAGGGTCACGTGACCTGGGATATTTCTTCCCAAAACTTTGAAAGTATTTAAGTTTTATTTTATCTGGCAAATGTGCACAAGAAAGGTGTTTCTGCTTCTTTGTCTTGGTAGCTACAGATGTCTCACCACAGGGCTGTTTTGAGGCAACTTTTTTTTAAACTTTACCTCAGTTTTTTCCGACACACCCAGTCCCACCGCGTCTGTCGCTGCTTCCTCTCCCCCTCCCCCCCCCCCCCCCCACCGTTCAGCCTTTCTCTCCTCTATTATCCTCTGCTCTCGTTCTCCCTCCCTCACCCTCATCTGTCTGTTGGGAAAATTGACCTCATAAAAAATGAAAAGGATTATTTAAGAGAAATAGCAGGATAATGAAAACCTATTATTGTATCCCAAGGTTTCACCGGCTGTGGCGGCGGGCCCCGCTGGCTGACCGCAATCCTAGTTAGATTAGGTGTTGGTGGGGGTGGGGTGGGGTGGGGGGGCTTCCTTTTTTTTTTTTTGGTCTTCTTTGTCCCTTTGTTATTTCTCATATTGTCTCATCTCTCTGTTCTCATTTTCTCTCACAATCACAATATCTCTCTTTCTTCTGGTTTTCTTATATTTCTGCCGCCTTTTCATTTCCTCTTTCAGTCTCTGTCATTTCGCCTCTCGCTTGTCCTCCGCCGTCTCACGCCAGGAGTCATTTACAACATGTGCCAGCACCAGTAGGCTCTCCAGTATAACCATTTACGAAGCAGCACGAGGCGCTGGAATGACCTGCGCGCTGCTTTGCGTTGTACCAGATATTGCTTGTGTAATGTGTTATATTTACTGTGTCATTTTGGCTCTTTCTTTTTTCTTTTTTGCATCCTAGTGGCTGATGAAAGCAACGTGGGATCACTGGTCGGGCAGAAGAACAGTGAGTCTTTGATATATTTTCCTTTGACCCACCAATCTGCCACGCTTCTCTCCCTTGTTGCATCTCTCGGTTTAACGATTCAACAAGTCCACACAGAAAAAAAAATCCAACCTTATGCGTGAAGATTCTTGTTATTCTCAAGTATTCTTCTTTATTCCTCATTCCCTCCGCCCTTTCTCTTTTTCCCCGGCTGGCAAAGTTGAGTTGCGAGGCACTTAGCGTCTGAGCTCGTGCTGCTTTATTGCCGCCCAGGTCAGCAGGCCCGCAGTGTTCAATCCTCACCCAGCTGACAGCAGCCGCACTCCATTACAATGAATTCTGCTCCAGTTATTTGCCCGCGCTCAGTTCCGCCTTGTTTTATTTGAGAAGAGTCTGGTTAAAGAGAACCTGAGATCTGTTTTCTTTATTTTTATAGAGCACTGTGGCGCTTCAGAGTGCTGTATATGTAGCAAATGTCTATGCGATGCCTTGCGACATTACAGTAGAACGTGGCACCGACAGAGGACAAATTCACGGTGCACGGCCCCGTGGATGTCAAAGAAAATGATGAGCACGCTCCTGGTCGCGCCTGTTACCTGATGGAGACCCCTGTCTGCTCTCTGGCTTGTAGCCAGAGATATTTGCTTTCTGTGCAAGTTTGAGGTCCGTGGTGAATTTGGTAATGCTCATAACTCAGAACATGTGTGGATCCAAATGTAGCCGGAGAGTTGGGAGCAGTGCATCGAGGAGATGACTGGAAATTCAAGGATCAGAGGTCTCCGTTAGTGCAGCGAATGGAGATGTTGCCATGACGTGATCCGCATCGCAAAGTGCTACATTAACACCAACAACGTGAGGATCGAACGGTGTTTTATTTTGAACGTGAAATTAAACTTTTATACTTATACTTTTATACAGATATAGCTAAGAATGACTAAAAACTGCACTGCTAATGACAAGCGGTGTTACTGGGTTTTTTCAAATGAGTTTCAGGGTTTGTGGTGTGATAGAAACACGTAGCTGTAAATTTCCACTTTGCATTTCTTCGCAGTGGCCAGTGCTGGAAGAGTCTCCGCGGTTGTTCTGCACAGCTCTAAAGTATGAACGGAAACCAAATGTTACTCGCGGAGCGTCGTGCTGCCAGAAATCTGCAGAATGCTGCAGAAATCTGGATTTTAATTGTAGAGCTCAGCAGAGGAGATGATTTGTATCTCATTTACTGCACAGGCTCTTTTGATATGACAGCAAGGCCGTGTTTAAGAAAAGAATCATGACCAGCATTTCAGTTATGATGTTGGGAGACAGGTCTGGCCTCCTTACTCCCTCTACACTCTCTCTCGCGCGCGCGTGCGCGCGCACACACACACACACACACACACACACACACACACACACACACACACACAGAGAGCTACACCGATCTCTTAAATCCACCTGCAACAGCCAGCTAAGCCCGTTGCCTGGCAGAATACAAATGGCCCGAGCATCGTTGCTGACCTCAAATCCCCCACACTCAGCATTCCCACAAGTGGCTTCACCTCCGCCCTCCTCCTCTTCTTCCGTCTGATACCCACCCCACCCTGCCGCCCGCCCCCGCCCTCTCCTCTCCTGCTCAGGCATTTCCAGGCATTTCTAAGCGTACATGATAAATAAAGCGATGCATTTCTCCTCTGCTGCATTTCTTTGTTTTTTTTTTTTTCTTCATCTCCAATTGGCGTCTTAGCTAATGTGTATTGACAGGGCTTTTGCGTGTTTCTCATTTTTGCTGATGCAGTGTATTTGCCCAGCTTCCTGTGCCATATCCCCCCCTCCCCACCCCCCTCCTTCCTAAATGGCCTCAGTGTTTCTTTATGGGCTTTGACATATTTCATTAGGCGGATGGTCTTAAGAGGCCTGCCTGGCTTCTTTAATCTGGCTAAAACCCTTTTTCTCTCTGGCTGAAGCTGCTGCGAGGTGTGTTTCACTCCTCCAACTCTTTCTTTCCTCTCCCTCCATCTTTCTCTCTGTCACTTACTCAAGCTGGGGGGGGGGGGGGGGGGGGGGGGGGGGGGGGGGGGGGGGGGGGGGGGGGGGGGGGGG
>JAVDPK010000707.1:547147-581254 GCA_034780415.1 Cichlasoma orientale
GTACAGGAGTACACACAGGAGGAAGCACTTTGGTGAAGTCTACTTCACTGCAGACTGGTTTTTAAAGAATAAGTCAGGTTTTTGCTGTTTTTGCTCCGTATCTTTTCTGTTTACATTTTAATGCCTGCTGCATCATTTTTTCACTTTGATTTTCTTTGAATTCAACCCTCTGTAGGTTGGTAATTTTTATTTCCATCAAAAGTGGCATCTTTTCATTCCTAACACATTACCCAGTATAGATATCATCATGATACACACACCCCCCCCCATTGACATCTGATTTGTTTTCAAACTGTTCCTTTAATTTTTTTTAGCAGTGTATTTACTCTACTGTGCATGGAGATACCATGAGGTTACCTTGGTTGTTAAAGCTCTCACTCCAAATGCTGTATTTTTCAGTAGGCGAACTCAGCTTGATTTTAGTCTTCTGTTTATTGGTGATTCACAGCTTTCAAGGGACGATAATGAGCTAATTATGTGCCTACCATTTGCTAGAAACCAGTTAATATATCACCTACATTATAATGCTGCCTCTAGAAGCAGTGGACAACACTAATGGATCAAGTATGGTCTAAATCGAGTGCACCCCCCCTCTAGTCAAATTAAATTGCAGGCAGCTCAGAGATTTTAAAAAGTTTAATGCAGATGCTCTTTAAATAAGGAAACATTACTTTAGGAGATGGGTTCAAATTTAATGTTTTGCAAGCAGTGGGTTGGCTCATCCTAAAAGCTTATGATCTCAATAAAGGCTTTGTGTCAATTTAGAAGTGGCTGCATATCTAAATTTAAGCAAAACTCCCTCCTCCGTGCATCAGCTAGGCTTCTTTCATTCTTGTCATTTAATTTCCTCCTCTAGTTTATATGCTGGATTAGAGGAAAATAGCTGAGTTTCTTCTGTCTCACAGAGCCTTCAGAAGAAGGAGCACTGGGCCCCACCCTGGGCCTCATGAAGTCCAGCTCCCTGGAGAGCCTCCAGACGGCCATGTCTGAGGTTAAGCAGAGTCACATCCAAGCCCAAGTGCCCTTTCATCGCCCACGGCCGCACATGGTCCGGGGGCGGGGATGCAACCAGAGTTTCCGCATTGCCATTGACAAGTCCTACGATGGACCTTCTGAAGACGGTAAGACCCCGGCAGAAAAGCAGAAATACTGAATCGGCACTACTAAAAAGGAGCAGACACAACAACACGGCCCACTGTAAGGAACGTTCCCTTTTAATGCATGACTGGGATTCCTTCCTAGTCGCTGTACCCATTTAGATGAGAGACTACGCTGCCAATGCACATCCTTTAAGCTTTATAACACACTGGCACTCAAAAAAGCGCCAGAGGCCTGCCAAGGTACAGTGCTTAGCCTAAGTACCTTAATGAAATGCTACATGATTTTATCCACTCAGCAATTTGGAAAGAACAACTTTATATCTTACAGCAGCATATTTTTAATGCTCTAAATTGTGAGCGCACGTACGTGTGGGATGAGGGATGTATGTGGTTTACACATGAGAAAATGAAATCCTGTGAATCAGAGTGGCAGAATAACTGCGTCCATGAGTATGTATTCCAGCTTTGTCCGTGCGTCCACTCTGACCTCTGCCCTCCCGCCTCCCCAACATCTTTTTTTTACCTCTGCAGACGACGACCTGTCAGACCACAGCTCCGGTCACGAGACTCCCGCCAGCAGCTCGTCTCGCCAGGACCTGGATGCAGATGATGGAAAAAAGAAGCCGAAGAAGAAGAAGGATGCAAAAAAGAAGAAAGAAAAGAAGAACAAAGGGGGGAAGAAATCAGAGGATTCTGCGGAGGACACTGAGAAGAAGACCAAGAAGAAAGGATTTGGCCTCTTAAGGTAAGAAGGTCTTCACATGTTAATATTTAACACCCCGAATTAATACTCAGTTATTTTGTAACTTGTTGGTTTCTCCGGTTTAAAGCTGCTGAAGCAAAGACTATGATGGCCGACTGCAGCTGGATCACACAGCACTCCCACACATCAGCCTCTCTCCACTTGAGGCAGTAACTGACACTTTAAGAGAAAACGTCTGTTTCCACAATTACAGTTCCAGAGCCGAATGAGGTGCTGACATTAGCGTCATCTTTTCACGCGCGCCCCGGCAGGAGTGGAGCGCGTTAATTGGTGCGGTGGTAATAAGTGTCCTATAAACGACTGATGGGAACGTTAATGGATCCTAACGTATGTATATGCTTCCGTTCTGGTTTTCCAAGTTTAAAGCGACCACCGCTCCTGAACCTCGGCCTGAAACCGATTCCTGTTTTGCTCAAAACCCAGTTCAATGTTTGCCTGCTGGTTAAAACCAGATGTGCATTTTGTAGCTGTGAGGGGAAACCAAACATCAGGTGCATCCCTCCTGTAAACACAGGAATCGATGGACAAAAGCAGCACTCTGCCCTCCTTTTCCTCAGTTTAGTTTCAACAAATTACCTCGGTGAGCACAGCAGGATTACGGGATCTTCGATATTGGATATGAGCACAACCTTCTCGGTAATGGAGGGTATCCATTATTTCTCAATCCGAGCAAAGTCCGCACAGACACAGCGCCGACCCAAACTGCTCGCCGCCCCTTTATCAACACGTCCCCATCGCGATTTGCGGCGATCCAATCCCCTCCAGCAGCAATCCTTATCTATTGGCAGTGACACGGTGTGGTCAGTGTATCACTACACTTCCAACACTTGAGATTCAATTAGGCCGTGACGAGAGATAGCGCGAGCTGAGCGTTGGCCTACAGATGGCAGATAAGAATCCAATCGGCCGCAGTGTCAAGGGCAGTAATGGAGGAGATGTTCACACGTTGAGCCTGGTAGGGGAGAGCTGGGCAGGGATGGGAAGGGCAAGATGAAGGACGCACACGGAGGAGGTACGCACGAGAACACATGTCAGCTCGTAGTTGAGTGTACAGCTAAAATCCACTTCACCTCGAGCTGGATTTACTCGGGGAAAGACCGCTTTGTTACCTATTCTGTGGGACAGATTGTGCTCATATGAAGTTTATATGAATCTCTATATACACTATACACTTTTCTATCCAGATTTGGATCTTTGCTTCTCTCCTCCAGCCTTATACACTCTCTTTCCATCCCCCTCTCTCCGTCTTTACCTGGCAGTTTCCACTCTCATTATGAAGGGGTTGTTTTTATTTCTCGCAGTTCCAGTATTAGTAAAAATGCATCTGGCACACCCATATGCAGTTACACACACACACACACGCACACAAAGACCAGGACCTTCTCTTTATTCTCACTCATTTTTTTTTTCTTCTTTTGTTAATTTAATACAGCAGCAGAAACAAATCAAAACCAGCCCACTGCTCGTCCTTGCACAGGCTTGGACTCCTCTCCTAACCCAACAATAGCCCCGACTATTGTAAAAGCTTCCAGATTGTCGCACCGCACACTCGCCCCTCTCTCTCTCTCCCTGGCCTTTATCCGTCCGGCTTGATTGTTATTGAACTTGAAATATGACTTAATTAGCTGGAGTATTGCGCTGTTCAATCTGATTGCAGCTCTCAAATGTTATTTTACTCCAGTGGCAGCATTAGGGAAAGGGCAAATTATAAACATGTGACCTCAATTTACCTCGGCAATGAAAGCGTGCACAGCAACAGCTAGCACGCCAAATGTTGGAAGGCGGCCCTGTCCTTTCAGTGGCCGTAAATATTTAGTTTAGCTGCAGCAGTGTTTGAAGAGCGAGCCGTTTTTGGCGGCGGCGCGTCGCAAACAGCTGGATATAAGGTGACCTCTGGAAATCACATATTTGCTGTGGGAGTGTTTGTTTTTGCTAAATTCACGTGTGATCCTCGTAGTATTGTTTCATAGCCTTGCATGCACGTCATTGCAGGTGTTGGCCTAATAAAAGTGTTCATTTAAGGTAAAAATAGAAAAGAATAAACTTGCATTAATTATGTGTTTGTTCGCTTCATTGTGCTTTCAGTGTGTGTGTGTGTGTGTGTGTGTTATTATTCAAATTTAATAGTGTATTTATTCAATTAAGTAGTCGCTGATTTATTTCCCTCCACTGTTGTCAGTTCCCCCAGTGAGCTTCTTTTCCCTGAAGGTTACTTCATTTCCATTCATTTTACTGTAGACTCATTCAATAGATAAGCACCACCACAGGGACTTATAAAATAGTTACTCCTTTAAGTCAGATCGGTCGGGGGGATTCATTTAGAGCACCCCTATGTATATATTTCTATTAGTGTCTCTAATCATGTCTCTCTAACTGTACAACAACATACAAAAAGAGCAATTATGCAGTAGTTTGTGTTATTATGTGAGCACTACAGTCACGGTTCCCCGCACAGTCAGCTGGGCCTGCTCCACCTGCCGGTGAAGCTGCTGTGACTGCTGTGAAATCGACTTTGCAGTGACATTGCTTCCTTATTTCTGTCTCACTGTCAAATTGTCCAAACTGATGATGAGGGTGTGTGGAAAAATAAAACTCCCATTGAATTAAACAAAGTGCCAAAAAGAAAAAAAGATGGCTCATCTTAAGGTGAAAGGTGGAAGAGTGTGTTCTGTTCTCTGTGCTTGTCCCTCCTGTTCTGGGCTCAGATGTGGCTTCTCCTCTTTCTCATCACCGCGCTCTCAAAGCCCCCCATTCGCGTCTTGTCTCCCTGATTGCTAAATAAGCCAAGACAAATGGCAGTGCCCTTCAGACCTTCCTCAGTAGCGGTTGACTGCTCGTCTTGTCTGTATTCAGCAGGCGGCGGTGAAGCCTTTGCCCAGGACGTAGCCTCGGGGGCTGCGCTGCTGACAGACCGCAGAAAGGCTAACACTGGGCCGCTCTTATGTTTTCTCTCAACGTCGCCGCCACATCTGCAGAACAAGAGATCTTAGCCCGGTCAGGAGTTTCAGATGTCCTTATCAGAAAAGGATATTTATCTTACACTTCTGGATTGTAATAAAACCTGCGCCAGCGGTATTATTTTATCTTGAAGTAAAAGCTAGAGCTCGCTCTGCACCGTACCCCAAAGTGATACTTTTACAAGCTTCTCAGCCTTGGAAAGTTGATAAAGACATTAATTCTTGTGTGTTACAGCTTGAGCTGCGGGAGCTCAAACTCGGTCTTGTTTTTATGGAAGGATTAGACATGTTATGGTTTTATCCAACACGACTTAATCAGGAGGTCAGGGTTGTGCGTAACATACTCCGTGTCACTGCCAAGTGACATTCAATCCGCACTGAATGGTGAATTTGTGCGTTCTGCTTGCAGATGCGTGCGACTCCATCTGCTCGAGCTGTTTGTCACCAGCCACTGGGTGTGTCATCGCTCAGCTGCCCCGCCGGCCCCGCCGGGCACTGACACATCCCGTCTGTTTCGCATCCCGTCAGTCCGTCAGTCACTCAGTCAGGATCAATGCAGAGCTGTCGCTATCAGCGCGTCTCCCGCCGCCACGGCGCGTAAACACCCCTCAGCCCATTTTGGGGACATGAAAGTCGACGCTCTGATCTGCTGTTTACAAATCCCACACACAACATCATACAGTATATCCTCTTCCCCCGCTTCTCTGTTTCCAGCGCGGGAGAAATCCGACAGTGACGCAAGCCAATTATCGCCGTCCGTTCCGCTCCTATCCTATCGCGGAGCAGCAGAATGTGCGAGGTGGAAAAGGTAGTCACTGGTGGGCTGTGCTCTGCAAAACCAAAGTCTTGGTGTCAAAGTGAAGGAGCGCGATGCTTGATGATTTCTGATGGATTATTGCTGTTACAGCGCGCTTCTCCTCCTCCTCCTCATTCCCTCTCCTCGAGCCCTTGCTCTTGCAGTTTTAGTTTTGATGAGCCCTCTCTCCTCCGAGTGTCCTCGAATGTCCTTTCCTTAAAACTTTCATCATGCCCTTTTTCTTTGTCCTGTTTGACTTCTCTTCTTGTTTTTCTTCACTCAGCCTTCTATATTTGAGTATCTTCTCCCCAGTTCATTTCCCTCTGTCCTTGAACGAACTATTGATTTAACTAAGCAACGCCGGATAAAATTAGCCTCCGAGTCCTGCGTGAATTCACACAAGTTCATAATTTTCTGCTATCAAGTGCGCTAATGAGCAGTGCAAGGTCCAAGAAAGCTCCTGCCACGTTAAACATAGACATGTTGTTCTCTAAATGGGAGGTTTGAGCTGGTATGAATGGCACTGTAACTCCAAGATTTTTGTGTATTTGAAAGAAACCAGAAAATGAAGGCCTGCCATCAGTGTTAAATATAGTAATGTGGAGTACTGAAACGGGCCACAACAGTGCCGCGGTGACTTTAAACACCGAGTGACCTTAAGACCAGCGGGAAGGGAAAGGAAGAATTTGAATGGGCCGTACTTGTCAGCCGTGTTGGAAGGCATACCAAAATCCCTCTGACATGTTTGTGTGGGTGCCTTATAGCAGTGACTCTAAGCTGTGATGGGGTAAATTGGAGGCGCATTACCTAATCCCAGCGTTGGGTTAATGCACTGCAGGTGCATTTCTTTGATCCAACATCTCATCTGGCATTTAAGGGCTGTTAGCTGCGCCGATACAGAATGGAGTCTGCAAGACAGCATTTATTAATGTTAGTATTCTCTTTTGTAAAATATGCATAAGGCCATATATTTTGCTCACAGGATATCTCCTGTGGATAAGCATTATCACTCCCTCCATTCATCTCTTTATCTTTCCATAAATAATGTATGCAAAACCACAAATCACTTCCTTTGCACACTTGACAGGCATGAAACAACAGCTATGGCTTACTAATCAGGGCTGCCTTAAATACGTGTTCCTAGGGAATGTAAAGCCTTGCAGAGTATATTCTCCCTGCTGCATGCTTTGAGCAAAGGTTGGACGAATTAAAATGAGAGACTGCAACCGTGCATATCTGAGGGCCTGGATTAATATTATTAAATCGTTTATTTAAACAGGTTATCTCGTTGTCCTTTTTCAAGAGAGACCTGTGCACAAACAACTTGAAAAGGCACATTTTCAAGCCTTATAGAAAAGCATCAAGCAGCACTGCTTCCTTCTGCAGTTGTTAGTGACAAAACGCGGCACCCTGTAATAAATGGAATAAAGAGTCTTCAAGGTGGAGGGGAAAGCATATAAACAGCATTACCATCAAGAACGCGTCACTCAGATTTCTTGAGGGTTCCACGTGGGTCTTAAAAGTGAGTCTAGTGTCCAGCCAAATCCTGAATTATTTATAACAATCGATGGTTTTTCATTTTATGACCACGAAGGGTTCGAATATGCGCAGTAGGCAGGATGCTCTTAGGTCACCAGGTGAATAGCATAAAGTTATGTTATGAGAACCTGCTGATTTACTGGGATTTGGTCCAGAAGGAGAACATATCCATCAGTTCTCTGGGTGAAAACGCTTTGTTGATGCTAGAGGTCGGAGGTTTGCTTCATCATTTGGCCTGTTGTGTTTGTTTTTATGGTGACAAATGTACAAATTTATTATAGTCAGTCGCTGCTATTTAAACCAGTGCGGTCCTTAAAGCTACATGCTATTACATTAAAATACTGCCAAGAGCAACCAGTGAATCACCCTTCACAGAGGGGGGAAAAAGTAGTCCTATAATGACAGCCATTTCATTTTTCTTGTCATAATTCAGAATTGTGCCCAATTTGCTTGGTAAGACTCCAGTCACCCTACATATAAAAAGCTGCCAAGTATTTTTTTTTTTTTTTTTTTTTTTTACCGTTGTTGAAGACGAGCTTTCTCGCAGAGGGAGCAGCTTCCTGTACTCACTACTGAGGCGCAATTCTAATTTACAACTTTGCCACGGAAGCAAACAGACACAGGCGCTATCACTGTCGGCAGCCGCCGGGAAAACAAATTAACTTTTTTCCCTCCGTTTCTGCCCTCCATTCAACGCGATGGGCAGCTTTCCTGAAATGATGTGCAGGTTTATTGGCGTTGATGCGAGCTGTCAGTCAAATATCAGAGGGACGGGAAATTGACAGCGGAGATGATGAGGAAATCCTCATGCATATATATCAGCTGATAAAGGGGAAGTCACAACGCGCCTCCGCCATTCCCTTCCTCTTGCTCTTTTCCTGTCGCTCGCGCTCTCTACAAGGCGCACGCCTTCCCCTTGAAACCTTCCCCTTGCCTCCTCACACCAATAAAGCTTTTTATGTTTCTTGTTTTTCATACCCCGGCTACACCTGCCTCCAGCCAGACCGTTTGGCTCAGAACCGCTCCTCTCTTTATTTACAGCTCTGGCGTTCAGCGAGTAGGGGAGGGGGGTGAGGCAAGGATGCCGACTCACTCCTCTGCAGCTTGACCGTGCAGAAGCTCCGGTGGAGCGGCTGAAGAGTTAATTACTTTATTTATAGGCTTCTGAACAACTTGTTTACCTCCAGGTTTTCCCCGGGAAGTTTGGAGGCCACAGGGTGTATGCTCTTTTATTTAGTTATTTTTATTGTTCATTAGTGAGTTACACCCTATTTTACGTAAGAAGCAATCTTCAGAGAACTAATTACTCTGTAATGTTCTCTGCAGTTCTGCCAGCCAATAGAGCTGCTGTCACTGTTCTCAAATAGCTGTGTTCTCATTAGGAATGAAGCCCTATATTTTATGTTTTTCTCCCCCTGACTGGTAAAGTCTGTGAGTCATCCAGCTCAGGAGCACAATACCCACATTGGTACAGAGAAATATTGGCCACACGATAATTACCAAACGAGACGGAGAGACGAAGCTTCCATTTGTGCCGCTCGTTTTCGCGATCCATCAGTGCCCATCGAGTTATGACATTTGAACTGACCCTGAGGGGACGGGCCTTTTGAAGTGCAGACACATTCGTACGGGCCAGACGGCTCAGCGGCATTTCGCCAGCCAACTGCCCATCGCTCACCGGCCAATTAAAGGTATTCATGTGGTCACAGGAAACAGTCACGACCAATTAGCATTTGATCTTACCTACTCCTGGACATGCATGCGCTCAAAGCACCGGGCGCCAGGAAGTGATTACACCTCCACTGGCGGTTATGTCCTCTGCAGTCATGTCATGTGTGATGGATGGACTTCCTCTGTCATTTAACGTGCTAATGACAGACGCATTCAAGAACACACACACACACACATACCCCCCTTTACTTGAGGGTTTCCTTGCTCCCGATTCCCACGTATCTCCCGCTGAAATACACACAGAGCATGACCTCTGCTTTGGACACCAAGAAGGTTAAGTGTTTCTCGTCTGAGGGTGTGTGGAGTCCCAGTCTGCCAGTGGCTCTCGTGTGGAGCCACAGTGACCTAGCCTATTTTTTTTTCCTCCCCAGCCTCCAGCTGGAAAATGTGAAGAATTTTGAAAAAGCATCACAAGGTTCACAGATGGGTTCCAGTAGTGAAAATACAAACACTGTGTATTTCAGAGTATTAAAACCTATTTTTCCGCCTTCCTCCAGTTTAAAAATTCTCAAACTTTGTCGTCAGCTAGAAGCATCCGCTGGAAGATGGGTGCACTGTGGTCATGAAGTAACTGGCATGGTCAGCTGGTACTAAGGAGCCCAAAATGTGCCAGGGATATATCCCCAACAACATTACAGCACCGCCAGCAGCCTGAATCGTTGATACAGTGCAGGATGGATCCATACTTTCCTATGAGCTCAAAGCCATCTGACCATTCTCCTCTGACCTCTGGCATTTTCACCCAGAGAGCTGCTGCACACTGGATATTTTCTCTTTTCCTCACCGTTCTCTGTAAACCCCAGAGATGGTTGTGTGTGAAAATCCCAGCAGATCAGCAGTTTCTGAAATAGTCAGACCAGCCTGTCTGGTACCATCAACCATGCCAGATCCAAAGCCACTTAAATCCCCTTTCTTCCCCATTCTGATGCTCGGTTTGAACTTCAGCAGGTCGCCTTACCGCGTCTGCGTGCCTAAATGCATTGCTGCCATGTGATTGTCTGATTAGATATTTGTTAACAATCAGTTGAAAGGGTATACCTAATAAAGTGGCTGGCTTTGTGGTTGTGTATGTTGATGTGCCAGGCTTTTATTACTCTTATCTGTTTATAGCTCTTTGCGTGTGCGCGTGTTTCCGAGCGTTGCAGGGCCACTGATGTGGAGAGGTCAGTGCACCGGCTCAATTTACTGCCCAGACAAACGCGCACTATGGCCGAGTATGAAAATGAGGCACACAGCCCGGTGGTCTTGTTAAATATTAATGGTTTCCCTGACAGAAGTGGGGAGCGAAATAAAAGACAAATTGCTGGGGGGGAGGGACAGATTTTATGTGGAATTGCTAAAATATGCCACACATCAGAATGCAAACAATTAAAGGAAAGCCCATATTTCACCAGACAGCCCCTGGACGGCGCAGCGCTCCTGCAGTTTACACTCCACCTCCCCTGTTTGTTCTCTCTCCATCCTTTTTATTCCTTTTTTTTATCCTCCTCCTCTTCTCTCTCTCTTCTTGTATGTCCCTTCCTTTCTGAGTCCTTTCCCGTTTCCTCCTTCGCTAGCATCTTCTTCCCTCCCTCTCTTCATCACTTCATTGTCTGACTGAAGTATCGGTACTCGAGGGACTGGCCAGGCGTTGATTGAGACAAGCTTTCCATATGCTTTCAGCTCCCCTGAGAGCAGCTCGCCGTGCATTCATACCTGTCTGCCTCAATCCTCTCTCCTTTAGGTGTTAAATTTGTCTCATTTGAAGAGGAAATTTGGCGATTCCTCCCCTTCTTATGTTACAGCTTGTTGGCTGCACCTTTGACGCGGCGAATTGGCTAAATTTACTCATGCGAGAGTCACTTTACGAGCTCGGTTTTGGTTTGTAAATGGTAGTGAGTTTTTATTCTCTTTTGCTCACTCTGTGATCTTTGAATCTGCTTTTGCTGTGATGCTCAGTTAAAGTACTTTGAAGAATTGAATATTAAGATAGCATATATCCTCTGCTTGCATATTCCTCCCTGCATTATTAATGCTTTCTAAATGAAGCTGTTTGAACTACAATTAGCACCGGGTGGATCTAGCTGCAGCTCCATCCCACTCCTATCAGTGCTCGTATCAGGCATCAATAGAAGCTGATTTGGGCCAAATTGCTGGTGTACTGTGCGGGGCATATGGAGAGAAAGTCAGATAAATAGATTTAATTATGCCCGGTGGGGAAAGCTCATGGCCTGCTGGCTGTTTTCATTATTAAGCAAAGGTGGGACTCTCTTCAGAAAGGCCGGGATTGGCTGGCAGCTTTCAGAGGCCTGACGTGACCTCGCCGTCTGGTGACAGTCCACTTGTAGCCCGATCCTCACTTCCACAAGGAAACCACACCAATTTTAAAGAGCACTTGTTGTCTATTTTTTGCCCCCAGTGTCATTCCGTCTATTTGACGCCTGGAATATTTTCCGACCGGTCTCACTGTTAAGCAGCGCCGTGTTGCCAGAACAGGAGAAGAAGGCACCGGGTTACATCACGACTCTCTCTAGTGTTAATCTCTCTCTCTCTCTCCTGTTTCTCTCTCTCTCTCCGTCTGCTTCTCAGTTTGTTTCTCTTTCACTCCACTCATATCTGTCTCCTCCTTTTCTCTCTTTACTGCAAACTCCACTGAGATATGTGCGCTCTTCTCCAAATACATACAGAGCAATCTAATTACTGCGATAACATTTCTGCTTGGCTGATTAACTGTTCTCCCTGCGCCTCCGAACGCAGCTGCATTCCTTCTATATATTCCTAAGCTCCTTATTCCTCCCCAGCCGAGCCGCACTTTCACAGGAGCTTTGGCTAACACATCCATCCATCTCTCTTCTTCTCTTTCACTTTTTCTGTCTGTCTCTCTTTCTTCTGCCTCCTTCTTCTGCGTTTATTCTCCAAGGCAGATGGGCTATTTAGCCAGCTCTCCCTTTTTCTGGCTTACTCATTTAATTCCCCTTTTTCTTACTTACTCATTGTTTTTTCTCTCGCTTTCTTTTCTCTTTTATCCACTCTGCTTCTTTATACCTTACTCTTATTCTCCAAGGCAAATAGGATTTGGCCAGTTCTCTCACTAACTCTGAGCTATCTGCAGCCTTGTTATTGAAAAAGACATATCAAGCTAGTTGCGAGAAATCTTTGTTTTGTGGTAACTTTTCCAACTTTTAAAGGATACAGAAACAATCACGTGTAAGCAGCATGTTTACCTGAGGATTTGAAAACTTTATCAGCCAGATGGCAGATCACAATTGTCTTTTTCACTCAGAAATCTTTAAGGATATGCAGATGTTAAGTATAAATTATGGATGCAGTTATTGTAGAGATCCTTACCATGAAGAAGAAAAGGGACGAGCACATGTTTACAGGACATAAGTGGGCCCGTTCTGAAGTTTATCCTGTGACAAAGTGTTTTCTGCCCTTTATTCTTCCTTCCAGGTAACAGAGCATAGTGAGATCCTTTCTTTCCCCTCCCAGTCAGATAAAAGGAGCTTGTCTGGCCTTGGATTGATGCAGTGTCAGATCAGTGCTCTCCTGTAAAGGCTCTTCCATCCTTTTTAGACCTCTCCAAAATAGTGACACTTCACCAAAAGATGGAACTAATGCAAAGAGCCTCAATCAGCTCATTTCAGTGTCAGACTACATCAGCTGATAGCTCAGCCGTGACCCTTATTATCACCCAATCAAAGCATCTCAGATAAGACACTCCATTTAACTTGCTTTAGCCTGTCTTCACTTGCTGTGCTTCTGCAAACCGCTTTGCAACCCACCTCTACCTAGGCTTCTAAGAATGGGGAATTATTTCAATAAGGCCTCTGTCCCGGTCAGTGCAAACATTTTACATTTCCTCTCCAAGCTGGAGAAACAGTAATCATTCCACTTTAAAGTAACAGTCGCACCTTTCGAAACATGGTTTCAGCAGTAAAGCACAACTTTTACAGCTATTTGAAGGGAAACTTTGCATCGTACTCTTCATAGTTACCACTTGGCAGGCAGTCTGCAAGTGTTTGCAGACAAGTTGGTGTCTTCTTTACAAACTGTGGGTGCCCGCGGCAGTCTGCTCGCAACCAAAGCAATTGCAAGGAGGTTTTCAGTGCAGCACTGTTAAAGCATATGCAACAAATGTCATCTAGCAACAGCCAGCAACCTCCCACAGCTACTTGCCAACC
Source organism: Cichlasoma orientale (assembly GCA_034780415.1). Classification (NCBI taxonomy): domain Eukaryota; kingdom Metazoa; phylum Chordata; class Actinopteri; order Cichliformes; family Cichlidae; genus Cichlasoma; species Cichlasoma orientale. Next base: position 560,197 of record JAVDPK010000707.1, read on the forward strand.
GGTTGGGGAGTACTCATTTTTCCCTCGAGACCAGCAGTTACTGGAGGGTCACAAGCTGCTCTCTAGGCCTGTGTGACTACGCCCTAAATAAAAGGATTTGCTGAATTGAAGTCAAAGCTAAAAATCTATTTATTTGTCAAGCTATAATTATTTTACTTGTTCATTTATTTACTTGATTTTACCGGACTTGAATGAAATTGTTTTGCCCATTTTGTTCTATCCCAGTGGGTCCTTTCATTATCAGAATGTTTCCACTTGCTTTTATCACTGTAAATCTCAGTTGTGTGTTTTTAAATGTTTTATTCAGATATTATATTAGTAAGTTTTATTCCTTTCTTCTGGACTCATTAAATTTTTTTTTAAATCTTTATTGCTCCTTTTCTCCCTTTCATCTGTTTCCTCTGTTGTAGACAGGATGCTAAACCACCCTCGTCGCAGTGATGAGCCCACAATTCTTCTGTTGTGTGATGCCTTAGCTCGTCTCTGTGTGTGTGTGTGTACGCGTTTGCGCGCGCTTCACCTCAGACGCGGTGTGGCAAGGTGTTCACAAGTTTCATCAAGCCTGCAAGCGTGTGAGCACACACGCATAATGCACACATACACACGCGTCAATTAAATCCTTGTCCTCCTCGTGAAAACATGACTTCCTCCACACAGGCCCACACACACACACACACACACACACACACCCACGGTGCAAGCAGACAGCATTCTCACATCCCTGTTATGCCTGGCGATAACCAACCACCCACTGGCTCCCTGTTGCACCACGTTAGGAAAGCTTATTAAGATTACACACAACTGCACGCCGTCAGAGTTGTCACAATCGCGGAGAACAAAGAAGCCCTAATGCTGAGAATGGAAGTGAAGAGATGATTTTATTTGAACAGCAAAGGCAGATTTAAAGCTGTTTTTTTTCCCCTCATGTAATGAGATATCTAGTTTGTGGCAGTAATTTGGGATAGTTGTTAAGGAAATTGTATGTAATAGTTTACCCGATGGAGCAAGCTCTTTTGCTCCCTTTTGGCCCTTTTCCTCCCTCCTAGAGGTCTAATTGCACAGGTTAGGTTGGTGACATCACCACCCTGGATAGCTGTGATCTCAGTGTTACATATAGAGCCTCATTAGAGCATGGCTAACTGAGCTCTTACTCCTCTTCCCCCCCTCTCTTCCACAGTAATGAGAATGACAGTTGCTGTAGTAATTACAGTCAGTCTAGTTTCTTACCAGCTGAGTTTCTGGTGCGGCTAGCTGACTGCTTTTGTCCGAATTAGGGTGTTGATTTTGCAAAGTGCACTAGTCATCATCTGTTATGGGCAGTTAAGGCTGTTCACGGGAAATTTAGGGAAAGCAAAAGAAGAAGGAAAATCATTTATAGCATTTCCCAGTAAGATTTAGCTGTTTGTCAAAAAGAAAATCAGCCATTCTTATACAAATGCTTCAAAACGACTGTATCGCCAATGTGCCTTACATATAGTGGCAAACTAGCAGCATCAGCTCCTCTCGCTGTCCCGGGCCTGCCGAGGTGATCCCAGGGCGGCCGTGGGAGCGGCGGGCTAATGATGACAACGACATCCTAATAATGGTTCCCAGTAACTCCCGTGACAGTGGGGAGTGTATTAAGTGGGACACCAGAGCAGCCTGACTCACACGGACCCCCTACTTTTCTCTAATGAGAGTTTGATGGAGTGGTTATGTAGGTAGATAATGCTAAGTTAATGAGATGTCCTATTCCATGAGACTGTTCGCAGTTCCCTGCTGAGTTGCTGTGTGTTTGTTAGCGCTGCTGATGTATATGGCTGTCTTCTTGACTGTGTGCAGCCGCTTACCTGTTTTTGTGAGCAGTCTATTTATTTCTAGTTTATTGTGTGTGTGTGTGTGTGTGTGTGTGTGTGTGTGTGTGTGTGTGTGTGTGTGTGTGTGTGTGTGTGTGTGTGTGTTGTGCTTATAGAGGGTTTTTTTAAATGTTCTTTGTCCTCAAACGTATTGGTGCATTTTCACATTTTTATCCAGCAGCTGTCTAACACGCAACAGGAAATTAACTGTCACATTTCAGAACGAGTGACAGAGCAAAAACTGCCCTATAAATAGATGGCATTAAAAAAAGCATAACAAATCAAAGGAAGTAATTAAAAAAGAGAGAGAGAGAGAGAGAGAGAAAAGCAAACATTAGTTTCAGAGTAAAGGGGAAAAGATGGGGGTTTTGGTGATGAACAATGGATAAGGTGATGGGAAAGGTACACGTCTCTAATTGGGAGTCCCGCCCCCATTCTGTGCCACCCCCTTTCTTTTTTCCTTCCATCTTTTCTCAGACAATACAGTGAGGAAAAAGAAGCTTTCCTAATTAATGCAGATATAATGATGGGTCCAACTGTGGACCTCTGCCCTCTCAGAATGTTGATTAAGGCGCTGTGTGAGTGTGTATGTGGGAAGGCGGGGTACAGCTCAGCCAGATAAACCTGGGATTTCGGATAATCATATATTTATATGTAATATAATTATATGTCTATTGATGCATGGAAGATGAACACTGCTGATGTTTCTTTTCTGACAATGTTGATTTCTATATGGTTATCGCTGAGGTAATTGCTAGTCTGCTTTTGGCTCCTGCATAATGTAGGAGTGCTTAGAAATTCAAAGTGACAATAGTGAAAAAAAAATGTAGAAAAAAAGAGGATCTAGTGCGGCTAGCTGACTGTTTTTGTCCAAGTTAGGGTGTCAATTTTGCAAAGTGCACTAGGCATCATCTGTTATCAGTGACTAAGGTTTTTCACGGGAAATTTAGGGAAAGCTAAATAAGGGAAAAGAGGAAAGGCTCTTGTGCATGAGAACACATTTATTTATAGCAGTTCCCTAGAAGATTTAGCTGTTTGTCACAAAGAAAATCAGCCATTCTAATACAAAAGTTGCAAAACTACTGTATCACCAATATACTTTAGTCTGCTTTTGGCTCCTGCATAATGTGGGAGTGCTTAGAAAAATCAAAATAGTTCCAAGTTAGGAAAAAAAAAGAATCTGTAGGAAAAAAAAAGATGCTGCAGCAGCGCCCACACTGTTTCTGTGGCAAGTGATCTCTAGGAAGTGAGGTGGAAAAACATTACAGCAGCAGGGGCTTAGCATCAGCGATATCGCCAAAAGAAAAATAAAAATAAAGCGAGGATGTTGCAGATGACAGATTTTAAACTTCCCAAAACAGCTCAAAGATCAGTGTGAAACTCTGCCAGTTTTGCTTAAAGGGGAACTCGACACATTTTGCACATCAAGCTCAGTTTACCAACCATGGATAGAGCTGCTCTGTCTATGAATACTGCAATATAATGTCTTCTGTGATTTTTGTCAAGTTGAGGAGAAGATGGGCTTTTGCCCTCTTTAGCCTTCATATCCACGCAAGTGTTTGCACTTATTCCGGTCAATTAGACCAATGCTCCGCTTAAGCTGAGTAGAGCAATGCTGATGTTAAATGAGGTCACTCCTTTTCTCAAACTAATATAAATGACAAAGGTGGAATTTGTTTCACCCTGCAGGTGCAACAAATTTCTGGTCTCTGAGACGAGGTCAAGACAGCCAAAAAATGTGTTACAAATTGGGGGTGCTGAGTTCCAGAGATGCAAGCAGTTTACCAAGCAGACGTAAAGCAATCCTGCAGGATTCAGTGCAATTCAGGGTTATTTATATAGGTTATCTATAAAGGCCCCACAGTATTCGAGAGAAACCCCCGACAATCTGACGACCCCCTGTGAGCAAGCACTAGGCGACAGTGGGAAGGAAAAACTCCCTTTTAACAGGAAGTAACCTCCAACGGAGCCAGTCAGAAAGGGGGTGGGGGGAGGGGGGTTCAGGGAGACAGGACAAAACACTGAATATAGGAGAGAGAAGCCAAAACCTAATGGCATGAGGCAGTGGTGTATAAACCCCTGGGGAGTGAAAAGAGTTGAATGGAGAGCAAGTGCTCAGTGTATCACAGGAAGTCCTGCACTAGTCTGAGCGTATAGCGGCATAATTAAGGAATGGTTCAGTGTCACCTGATCCCGCCCTGACTATAAGCCTTATCAAAAAGGAAATTCTAATCTTAAAAGTACTCTTTCATCTGTGCAACATCACAGTTTTAAACTCTGATTGATGATCCAGTCAGTGCTGCATAGTACGATAGTTTTGTACTATTTTTTTAACAAGCTCCACTCAAAAATTATGCCCCCCCCCCCCCCAAAAAAAATGCAAATCCTACTTGATTTAAATTTGGCCGCTGGCACTCCAGCTGTTTTTAGATTAGTCCCTGGAAGTCCCATTCTGACCACTTGCACATGCACATCTCCATTGAGCACAGTTCATGCTATCACTGCACAGTTCATGCTGTAGACGGGGAACGTGTCTTTGGGAAATCAAGATGTTCTTCTTAATCACTCCTCGTAGTATAGCATTAAAGGTATACCCACACAGAAGGTTTTACTTATTGATACTGACTGGATCTCTAAATTCTGCCTGAGCTAACGTGAGAATTACGTGAGATTCCTGTGCAGACAAAGTTGAGAGCATAGCAGTAGGAAGCGCTGATTCATTTGTAGAAGTTTATAGATGTCTGTGGGATGTGTGAGAAGCAGCATGCTGACTGAAGTAGTCATGAAGGTAACTGGACAAAAGCTGCAGTGTTCTAGTTAAAGGAATGGTTGTCATGTTTATGTGTTAGGAGATGGGATAGTGGTGCTCATTGAGGCCACCCGTGTGTGGTGCAGCAAACAGGCTCTGTGGGCGTTTTGATTGGCTGCATACAGAGTGTGTATGTGTTGCCCTTTAAGACCGATAAAGTTTATAAGAAGGTGCAGCAAAAATGATACACAAGTGCAAAGAAATATCAGTAAAGTTCAGTAGGTAATACTACCAGTTCATGACCTCCTGAATACAAACTATGCATATGAAAAGAAAATAATTTGATTTGGCACCTCTATTTTGCATTCTTCACAGTAAAGCTCGAGCAATGTGAATATCTGACCTGCTTTTGGCAACAGTCACCCACGCAGGTACAAGTGAGGCGAGTAGATTAGCTAAAAAACAACTCTAATTGGTTTGCAGGATGGTGCCAGGCCAACGTGGCATCCCTGTCCAGGTTTCCACTTGGCCGGGCCAGTGGGTTACCATTCAGGCCACGTATCAGCCTGTAGCAGTAATGAGAAGTGCCTCGCTGTTAATGAGATAAACACAGACATTAGATTGGCTCAGCAGGAGCTCAGAGGGAAAGAGAGGGCGAGAGAGGAAGAGAGGAGGGGGTTGGCGGGTGAGACGGAGGCGGCGAGAGAAAGCGAGAGGGAGAGGCTGGCGGGCTCGGTGAGAACGACGATGTGAAGGAGAGGTGGAAGAATATGAAATATTTAGATGAAAAGGCTTGGTTAATTTCTCGAAAGTGTGAAGATGAGCCTCATTGTAACTCGCACAGAGGGGACGAGTACATTCTGCCTGCGAAACGAGAGAATAAGCGCTGCAGAATGATAATGATGATGATGGTCGTAATGGCAAAGTTGATAAGGAAAGGATAACACACTGCGGTGTAACAGCTATTTTATTGAACAAAATGTTAAAATATTCATGCTCCATATGCTACATGACAGCTCTACGCCTTTGTCATGTGCCCACACACACACACACACACACACACACGCACACACAGAGAAAAACAAAGTGAGGATTGTCAGCGCCTGCTGTGACATTATAACCGTATCTATCATTAAGCAGTCTTTTCCCAGGCACAGCCACTAATGAACGCACAGGAGTTACAATGAGTTTGTCTAGCAGATTTGGAAAGCTGATGCAAGGTGGAGTGTGTGTGTGTGTGTGGTGTTTTTATGTTGTGCGAGCTGGAGAGCCTCTTTCATCAACTCGTGCATGCTCTGTTGACTGAGTGAAGTGTGTCGTTTCATCATTAAAGCTCATAAACCGTCCCTTCAGAATAAAAGCGCCGGAGTATTATCTGCCTGGGTCTTTAAGATGTATAAATTCACCCTCTTGTTTTTGTGTCTCTCGTCTTTTCCAGGTTTGGCAAGAAGAAGGACGACAAGAGCAAAGATGCAGCAAAAGCTTCAAAGAGCAAACTGGAGGCCCTGAGTGAGGAGGAGCTGGACAGGATCCCTGATGACAGAGATGGGTATGAATCGCTGTGTTGTTGTTTTTTTTATTTCACAGCTGATGGCGTGATAACGGAGAGGCTTACAACATGTACAGTAATTCTACTGTAATAATAGAAAAGCATTTGTCACAGTAGTCAAGTGCTGTGATTGGCATCTCACCTGACAGCTCTGATGCAGATACATGCACCCACCTGCTCCTCCGTAACAACCGCTCAGCTGAGTGTCTATCACAGAACTAGCAGGAAAATGTGCAAAGAGCACGTGTATTTTTGCTGCCCTCGTGTGTAACTCCCCTCCTTTTTCCCGAAAGCTATGACCCACGCTACGCTGAGGTCCAATCCGGTCACGTCACCCCCGACCCATCCTCCATCCCCGATGTGGAGGACGACGACATGGATCCAAACTACGCTCGCATCAACAACTTCCGCCAGCCGCCCTCGCCCCAGTCGTTCGTCACCCGCACACCCTCCCCTTCAGGACCAGCTGGGGGGACTAGCCTGCAGCAGGCGTCCTTCGAGGACCTCGACGGGCTCTACGCCAAGGTCAACAAGTCGAGAGCCCCGCCCGCTTCGCAAAACCAGCATCAGACACAGGCGGAGAGGTAAGAGAGGGACGCAGCGAGCATGCGGAGCTCTTAATTTGAGCTCATAAGTATGACATTACATGTCTCTGTGGTTTGAATGCATGTGCGGCTTTTGCACCTGTGCTTCTGCACAAAGTTGTGCGTTTGTGTGCGCGCAGGTGGGTACACACAAGGTCACTGACCGTGGTTTGATTGGTGTAAGTGAGAGAGTATTTACACACATCTACATTCATGATCTGCCAAGCTGAAAAATGCATAAAACATGAATGCACTGCGGTAACACCGTCATACTGCATATGTACACACCGTAATGACAACACGATCCAGTTCGGTCTCCGTTGTCTTTGCTTTAGTTTTGACCTTTGTAAATCTGCACAATCTCTAAAAATAAAGGCGATATCATTTCAACCAATCCGGTATGGAAATCTTACTGGTGATCCACATGTTTGATTTGATGCCGGGTGCTCTTCCTGACGCTACCCTCTCCATTTATCTGGACTTGGGATTTGCAGTGGGAGTACACTGGCTTGGAAACCAGAAAGCGCATGGTACCAAAAATTGCGTCCCTTGCCTGAAAATTCAGTATATTCATATTTAGAAAGATTACATGCCTAGTGGCGCGCGCGCACACACGCACACAAATATATACAGGGTCCAGGTGCAGCAGTGCACATTCCTGAAAGCATAAGGTTGCCTCTTCTCAGCCCTCCATTCAATTTCATGTTATTTCAATTTCAAGTCACCAGCTGTATCCTTGCCTGTTCATGCTTGGCTCTAAAATCATGCAATCTGCATTGGACACCTCTTGACAGAAATGCATAATAAATACAACCAGAGGTACTCGAGACATTTCAAGGAGGTCATGGGTGCCATATGATGAATACTATATTAATTCAAATACTGCAGTAACAGTGGCATGTTTATTTTTTCTGTCTTTCTTTTTAAAACCATGTGAAGCTGACAGCAGTAACGCAGCATACTTATTCTTGAAGTGTTAACTGTAGGTCATAATAACAGCTTGCACGTACAACCTGTTGGATCGTTTTCTTGGGGAGTGCAGTTGCTTACAGACGTAAGCCCCTGTTCTGGAGACAAAAAGGAACAATTTGAATATCTATAAAGCTGACTGATTTTTTTATATTTCTTAGTTTGCCCTCCCACCAAACGGCCAGTGTGGAAATGCCAAAAAAAAATATGCAGGTTTTTAAGTGAGCGTGGCCAAAACCAAGTCGATGGATGGATGGATGGATGGATGGATTGGTTGGGAGGGATGTATGGATAGATGGGTTGGGAGGGATAGATGGGTTGGGAGGGATGGATGGATGCATGGGTTGGGAGGGATGGTTGGATTCATGGGTTGGGAGCGATGGATGGATTGATTGGTTGGGAGGGATGGATGGATGGATGGGTTGGGAGAGATGGATGGATGGGTTGGGAGAGATGGATGGATGGATTGGGAGGGATGGATGGATGGGTTGGGAGAGATGGGTGGAGGGAGGGATGGATGGATGGGTGGATGGATGGATGGATGGAACTTTACAGCAGAAATAATCATGTTTACAAGTTTGCACAAAACACTCACCTGTTTAAACTTCACGAAGGCTTAAAGTTTGACTGACAGGTGTATATGCACAGTAGGCGGTTGTCGCGGGCAGCTGCCTCCTGGGCTTCACCTCTGTTAATCTGAGTCACCGAACTGGACTTCTCAACGTTTCTCTGCTATTATTTGGCATTTAATATGGCTCACTGCAGATTTAACTGTATTACAATCCCATCCAAGAAGTTGATGCAGTAGCCCCGTGTTAGTCTTGCACCCATACACTCTATGGATGCAGCTTGCTAATCAAGCTTGCTAGAATTAGCTACCACTCAATATTCTTATCCACTCACGGTCAGTTCTGGCACCAAACCAGCTTGCCCTATTCTGAGTCCTCAGAATAGGGTTTATCTCATATATAGTCTATGACTTCCACATTCATTTGACTGAATGGAAGTAAGTCTCTTGTTCACTCATTATGTTTGCCCATTAAAACCTATCTGTGTGACGCTAAGAATCATAGTCTAACCTCACAGTCATTGGTGAATTTTGTATTGCAGTCCTGCAGCTTAGTTCCTAAAACATTTTATTTTTGCAACATGAATGGACCTATAGCTATGTGCAAAAATAGGAATTGTGCAGGTTGGAGTGTTTTGAGAGCAATTTAAAGTAGTTCAATAATAAAATGTACTTTAATTTGAGTAAAACTTATCCTTTGATATAATATTTGGATGTCAGAGCCCCTCATTGTTAGTCTAACAAAGGGCCCGTGCTTTCAGACATACACTGCTTATCAATGTTGTCATTCCTTCCACATTATATATTATTACTGCTGTAGTTTTGAGAACCTTAACTTTCAGCTACTTTTGTATTTGAGAGAGAAAAAGGAGAAAATCTAGAGAGGATTCTAATGCAAATTTATCATTTCCCGTATGAAATAATACAGGCCATATTAAAACTTCCCTCAACTTAAACTCTCTGACAGAAATTACGATTGACTTGCAAATCAAAAACTAAGCCCCAGACACCCAATCTCGTCCAGAAAAAAAAAGAGAGGATGCAGAGAGAGAAAAAGAGAGAGGGATTGGACATGGAAAGGGAGACAGATGGGAAATGGAAAGAAGGGACAGACGGAGGGAGGGCGGGAAAAGAAAAAGCAGGAAAAGAGTGTAGAGAAAGAGGGGAGAAAAGACGGAGCCAAAGCGGAGAGAGAAAAACATGCTAGGCAGAGTCAATTCGAGAGAGGAGAAGTGACAGAGGAGAGGATGCAGACAAAAGAGGAGGAGGGATAATTAGCCACAGTCTAGCAGCCTGACAGATCTGTTAGACCACTTTAGCTCTTATCCACTAGTGGTGGGTACTTCATTACCAGCCTGTTTTCTCCTTCCACTCCCTTTCTCCCTCTATTTCTCTCACACACACTCGGCGTGTCACACATCCATTCTCCCTCTCTTGTTTTGCTCCTAATGTATATTAGTCTTTAGCATTAACGTGATGGATGAGAGGGGCCTTCTTTGGCTTGTTAACTCTGCATGAGAGGGTGTCTCTAGAGACAAAGGATACAAATAAATGTCTAATAATATTGTTAGGGGACATGTTCATAATGATTAAATTAAATTTTCTCCATCCTAAAAGGTGCATCCCTCATTCGTTTTTTCCTCTTAATCTCCAACTTAAATATTAGTGATCAGTAATAAAGAGATATGGTTGGCAAACTATCATATTTTATTGAACTGTTAGGAATCCCGTCAGAACGCCAAAACAAAGAATGAACCTGCTAACAGTTACCGGTTAAGTGCTACTCAAAGCCAGGCTGCGGCTCGCCTGCTTGCTGTCATAGAGCTTCAGTTCGTTTCACTCGTGAGGCAGAGAGCGAGCAGCAGTGACAGTTCCAGGCAATAAGGGAGATCAGAGCGGGAATGACGTGCGACACAGGTCAACGACCGGAGATGAACAGGCTGTGCTGCAGCCGCAATGCTGCAGCACAGCCAGCATCATTAATTTAATGTACTAAACGTAAACGACCTGCAGATGAAAGTAGATCCTGATGCAGTCACTCTTTACTCCTGTTTGAGTAAACTATGTTTGACGTGTCGCAGGGTAACTGATTAAAAATGGACCACTGCTTGCTTGTTAGCAGTGTTATGACAAAACTAGGAGCTGCGATTGGTTCCAAGTGTTTTTATAAGTTTCTTTTCAGGTTATCGCATACCTGCAGCAGCACACAGCAGAAAGATCCATCCGCGAGTCGTTCCAGAGCAAGTAAAAGCAGCGTGAACTGAATTCATTAGGCTACCTCTTAAAATCGAAGCAGATACAGGATCAATAAGGATCTAACAACAGCAGGTTAATAATTAAACTGTACCCAGCTAGTGAATTTCATCAAAGTAATAGGATGTAACTACAAATAGGATGTGGCATCTCTAATTAGCAAAGCAACTATCGATATATAGTTGCCAAGGTAAAATTATGTCACATCAAGTGTACTGTGAATATAAAATATATATAATATATGCCATTACTTGCAGGGGTGGGTAAAATCATTAAATGTTGTCTCTATAAACTGATACTGGTAACACTAGATGTTGCAATTAGGCTTCATTAGGATCACACAGTACATCCAAAGTCACACATGCGCCGTCATAGCCGCTTTTTTTAAATTCGCCACCTGTGGTTTGGATGAGGGCACTCATTCACAAAGTCTGTGCATCTGTTAAAACACATGCAGCCAGCCATGAGGTTGGAACCTCTGTGCTTTTCATTCACACAGATACACACACACACACGCACGCACGGTCAGAAATAGACACACACGCCGCCACCCACGTGTAATATTTCTGTGAGAAAGCCCAGCGTAACCTAGCAACATTTCTGCGTGTGGTCTAGTGGGTTTTACACACACAAATTGTAGGCGGGCGCTCACTTATTGTGCTTGTGTTTCTGTAAGTTGAAGTGCAAACAGGCCTGCTTCTTACTTCCTTAATTTTTAGACTTTCTGGTTCTAAAAAGAAGTTCTTTTTAAACTGTGGGGTTTTTTATTTTTTCACGAGCAGCCCCGTTTTATCTTTTCCACCTCTCAGTTTTAATGATGCTTCAGGAAAAATATGGGTTTACTATGCTCATTTGTCCAAATGTTTTTAGGCGGTAGGTGTATATGCCTCTGCAGTTACACATCGATCGTGTTATGGGGATAATTTTGCCAACTGAGACCTGCCTTTGCCCCCCCCTCCCCTCACTTCCTGTCAGGGCCCTCAGCGGCGGACTTCCAGCACTGTCTCCCTAATTCGCTGTCGGACATTTTCATTAGACCTTCAATGGCAGGTGTGTACGCTGATGAGCGTCGCATTCGATTAGAGCTGCGCTAGAGGCTGACCTGTGGAGAAAAAAGGTTAGCTATGCTTGTCAAATTTTATTAGCCAGAAGGCAGTCTTTGTAGCTGGAGCGAGAAACACTGAGATGAGATGAGATGAAAGAGGAGTGAGAAAACAGGAGGCCAAAGTGCAGAGATGTGAAGAGTCGTGAGAAGGCGTGCCGTACGATGCACGGTTGTGCTAAGAAAAGGAAGATGAAGCTGAACTTGTAAACTAAGTAAATGACACATTGCGGTTCAAGGATTACGCGCCTCTAAGTTTACCTGACGCCGTGACAAGCTGGAATCCTCAAATCACTCTAGACGAGCGTAACTAATTGTTGGAATATTTTAAGAAAATGCTAAATGGGTCCTCCTTTACTCGTGCCCCCGAATAACACCGGTGTTGTTTGCATGCTCTTCATTTTTGGTGCAATAGCGAAGACACACTTTTATTCTGCTTACAGGCAGAAGCAGCATTAAAGGAGCGCAAAGCAGACGTTACATAATGAGACTGCTCATTAAGACAAATGCTTAAATTTACCTTTTCTGTACGGCAGTAAACATAAACAGAAAAATACATCTTGTTGTTTTCTGCCAAGGATTTAGCCGTCTGACAGCATCTGCCTGAAGTCGAGCTCCAAGAAGGGGAATTTGTTGTTCCCTTGAAAACAACACGTCATTAGTGCAGACTGCATATTAAGACCTTTAAAGTGTCTTTTATTCATGATCTATCTCAGCAATTAAAATGTTTCTTGGTTGCATTCGTGCAGCTTTCAGCTTTTCTGTTCTCTGTGGTCAGTTGCACAGAGGGAGCAGCCTGTTACTGCAGGCTACTTTTGGATTGTCAGTTAATCAATTTATTGTTATCATTACTGTGCGCTTGTCTAACAACAGAAAACAGATGCATGATGAGTAATGTGTCTGCCGCGCAGGATGCTGGGGGTTCATCGAGTTAATTTAAGCTTCCTACCCTATTTGGGACTGTTAGCTTTTGAAATGTAAGCACTGGCTGAGCTGTGATCAGTTTAACCAAAAGCATCGTCTTCTTCTTTGCTCCAAGATATCAGAGAAGCAGCAAAATTGATCTAAGCCAGGAAATGTACAAGATATTGACTTCTTAAGTGTGACCAGCTTAGATGGCTGCAAACAAAGATTTGTGTATGGAACAATAATTGTTTGGAATATCCTGATAAAACATTGAGGTCAAATTCTTAAATCTATTTAAAGAGGCTTCACACTAGATTCACAGATGATCGGTGTACTGGTTATTTAGAGTCCTACTTAGTTTGTGAAGACCCTAGAGGGGTTTTCTAGAGTCAACTGCCAAGACCTTTGACCTCTACTGTCACCAGATCTGTCCAAATGATGGTATCGCGGGTAAACAAGATCACAGAAGCAAGCAGTGGAGTTACGTCACTGGTGTGGGGCTGAGAGTAGAGCCGCATCAAAAGGGGGCCATTTGAGCTGGTTAGGGCAGCTGACTAGGATGCCTCCTGGACACCTTCTAGGTGAGGTGTTTTTGACATAACCAACCCAGAGGAGACCCTGAGGCAGACCCAGAAGTGCTGGAGAGATCTCTATCAGAGCTTTCTTCCCAGAAGAGCGAGCTTTTTACTGCTGCTCAGGAATCCTGGACCTGAAGAGTTGAAGTTGGATGTATAGATCGATTTAAATCAAATGTTTTTGGAGTTTGAGTCGGGATATGTTGGCATACTTGTTAGCATATCAACTTTATTATGACTTTGGTCTATTGTAAACGACACTAAAACAAACCTGCATAACCATTCTGATTCACTCAGGCTCGTATGTGTATTAGTACTCAGTCCTATAGGTTTCAGTAAGAATCAACATAACAGAGAATGAATCTGTTCCATTGTCTGTGTTGATGGAGGGCAATGGTAAAAAACCTTTGTTTCCCCATTGCTTTCAGTTTGGAACTCCGCTGAGTTTCTGTCTGAGTCTGTTCCCAATATTGCTCCAGGAAGCCAAACATTGACCATGCACTTTGATGTGTGCTTACCTCCAGCATGCGAGCAGCAAAGAAAAGCCTGCCCGTCTGAGCTCTTTCCCCCCAGTGCGTTGTGTTAAAATCAGCTGGCCGCTGCAAGAAGAAGTCGCCAAACCAGCCGGCGGCAGTGCACACTTCCTAATTAGTCTGCCCTCACACTGGCTAACACCACAGGATAGTTGCTTTTCTCGCACATTTTCTCCCGCTCGCTTTCATATCACCAGCGCTTCTGTTCTCTCAGTCTAGTCCCCCCCGTTCTTGGTTTTACTCCTTTTCCAAGTCTCCATCTCAGTCTTTATGTTGCTGTTTACTTTTGCTCTCATTCTGTCGTCTGACGCAGCTTTCATTTCCTGCTCCTGTGTCTCATCTCCCTCTCTACTCTCCGTCTCCATCCTCCTCCAGTTTTCCTCCTCACAGCGCTCTATTAGATCAGTCTGTATCGTCAGATACTCTGAAATATGCATGAAATAAGCTATTTGAACGAGACACAACACGCTTAAATTATGTCAATTTTCTGTACTTGACTTAATATAGGAAAATAGCACTTCATGGATTTATTGCTTAGTTGCAGTCTATAGTATTTACATGTCAGGCACTTAGACTAAATAGTAGTGTAAAAATGGCAGAAAATCACTACAAAGCCCGACTTCCCCACATAATTAGAACCTGTGTCTTTTTTTAACCAGTGTTTCAGTTGGCTTTATTTTTCACCACACAGTTCTCACTAATTACTGAAACATGAGAACACAACATCATTCTCAACTACTCAATACACACACTGAAAATTTAAATTACAACACAATCTCTGCCAATAAAGTCAAAGTGTTAGGGTTAAAGTCAAGTGCAGAACACAGCTTCATTTGACCTCCAACCAACCAACCAACCATTTTCTGCCACTTATCTGGGGCCGGGTCACGGGGGCAGCAGTTTAAGCAGGCATACCCACAGGTCCTTTCTCTTTGGCCACCTCCTCCACCTGTTTTGGAGGACACTGAGGCATTCCCAATCCAGCCAAAAGACATAATCTCTCCAATGTATTCTGGGTCTGCCCCAGGGTCTCCTCCCATTTGGACCTAGGAGGCGGTTTTTGGTTTGCACCTAGGAGGCGTGCAGGAAGCATCCTGGTCAGATACTCTGAGCAGGCTCCTTTCAATGTGGAGGAGTAGCTGCTCTAATTTGAGTCCCTTCCAAATGACAGCACTCCTTCAGCCAGAAGACCCCCATGAAGTAGACAATCATGGACTACGGAAGTCCCTGTTTAGACCCTCTGACATGAATTTCATTTTAGAGAAGGATGAAGGCACAGTGAGCCAGATGGTGACTTTTCCAACCAAATGTTCTCTCTGGCCCTTTAGGATGTTACAGTAGAACTCCCCAGAGACAGTCTGACACTTTGAATGTCAGAAAAATGATATTCATGCTTGTTATGATCCGATGAACCTTTCTCAGGCTGGAAAGCGCGGGCTCTTCCACTGAAGATTGCCATTCGCTCCGTGCGCTGTAGCGGGAGACTCAGCCCTCAACAGCTGTGAAATCATAAATGTGTGTGCGCGCGTGCGGTCAGAACAAGACTTCCAGGATGCGATCCAAATGTTGCAGGAGCACTGGGTGTGGGACAGCACTTCACAAGGGCACGATCTTAAAGGGCCAAATTTAATTTGGGAGCGCTGGATTAGGAAACACGAGGATACACTGATTTGAATAACGACAGGCAACAGTATGTTATTGTTCTGTGGGCGAGGCTGAGTGACATTTTAAATAACCACCATCATAGTTTTGCTTCTCTAATTAAGCCATAAATAATAGAAAAAGTTCATTAAAGTTTTGCATGCGTTACTTAAAATCTGAGGAATGCCAGCCCTGTTTCTCAACTGTTCAGTCAGCTGGAACAGCTGGGACGCATTTGTAGTGCCTTGATGTCACGAACAGTCCTGTATCACACTAGAGAAAAATTGTATCCACTTAGGCTTAGAACAATTGAGCCGAATGCCTCTGGCCCTCCGGCCCGCAGACTGCAGCAGTTATTAGCTGCTGATGACAGCAGGGCAGCCTACCTGTCTGTCTCTCTTAGCACACGTATATAGGACAGGACAAGCAAATGTGTGTGCGTATACAGACATTCATTAAACCCTCTAACCCTCTTTCTTTCACTATTTGGAAAGCAGCCCTGCTGAATTGTCAGCTCATCAAACTGCTACTTCGCAAACCTCCCGCCCCCCGGCGCCCCCCCCCCCCCCCCGCACCCATCCACCCTCATCTAATGTTTTATCCAGAATCAGCGTCTGTCTTCAGCCATTAATATGATAATATTTGGCGTTGTCAGTGATGGAGGCCACGGCATAATGAGATAATTACAGTGTTGTTTCATTTGGAGAGCGACACGCACGCTCAATCAAAATGGCAGGCCTAATTACGGGCCCAGGGATTGGCTAATGGGATCGCTAGAAGAGAGGTGGCATGAAAAGGGAAAAAGTCTCAACTTGGCTGTGTGGATTTATTCTCCATGGGTCTGTTTGTTTGTGTGTGTGTGGAGGAGGGAGGGGGGTCTGATGGGCAGCAGAGGGTAAGACTACTAAAAAGCTAGCAGTAAGTGAAAAAAATACAAGCGATTAAGTGTGAATATCTTAATAGCAAGGTTCTCTGCAAGACACTTGGGGGAGGAAAACTGAGATTAGTATTGATTAGCTGCGCGTTGAAACCAGCCATTAAACCATTCTGGAGAAGCAACAATTAGCATGGTACTGGGAGTGATGCCGCCTCAGATATCCATCTTCATAAACACAGAAGCATCTGTGCTGGCATTTCGCAGCAGCACACAAACTTCTGGAAAGTTCTTTCCTCACGGCGGCGAGTTAGGATGGAGTTTCGCGCCCCTGAGTGCCGACAAGGACTCCTCGGCGTAGGACGCACGCACACGCAGAACGACAGCGACGCTTTGCATACCAACATGCTGGCACAGAAGTGCGTGCGTGTGCGTGTGTGTGTGTGTGTGACTCAGCCTCCTCTCCCCATTGAGTTGGATAGAAGATGTATACACAGGCGCAAACACACTGTCACTGTGTGTCCCACATACCAAATTATGAGGATTGATTATAGACACGGAAATACAGCCGTTTATACGTTACAGGGATTTAATTCACACACACAAACACACGCGCGCACACACACACACAGTCTCAGCCTGATTTTCTAATTAAAGGCAGGGTCGCAGGAGAGACTTAAACACGTAAGCTATGTACTTCACTAATGAACCTCTATCTGCTCTTTGCCTCTCGCCCGCACTCTCTCTCCTTTGCTCCGTTTTGGTCAATATGTGCCTGGAGGTCAGACCATTAGAATGTAAGGCACAACGCACGTGTGATAAAGGCTGCGTGGGAGTTTTGTCAGGCAAAGGGCGGCCTTGTGCGTGGCCGTTAATGGCATTTCCGGGCGCAGGGGGGAGGCGGAAAGTTTGGTCCCCCCCCCCCCCCTCTCTCTCTCTCTTTGTGTTACTTTTTTTTCCTCCAAGTTTGAATATCTTTACAGGGTGTGTATCTCCCGGGGATAAAACGGCAAACGAGCTGCATATCAGTGTCAATATTAGATCCCCCTTTCCACTGCAGCCAGTAAACACAGATAAACGACAGCACTGTGTCGTACTTTGGTAGCGCGTCCTGAAGGATTGTGCTCACTCAGGCGCAAACTGTCTGTTGCCTCCTTTTTGTGCGTCCTCACACTTGTTTATGTGCGCCCAGCCTCTGCAGTGGCAGGTGTGTGTGTGTGTGTGTGGCTTATCTGGCATTAAGGTCCAGTGAGCATGATGATGATTCTCTTTAAGTTTTGTCCCCATTCTGTCGTGTTCGTATCTCTTCGCCGGCAGTCGCTTTGCACTTTTGCGGCGTTTACGTATTCTCCGTGTTTTACCTTTAGGTCACCTTTTGGGTCAGGTTCAGCCTCACCATTTGTGCGGTCGGTTTTTGTGTGCAGCTCAATCCGAGCTGGCACCTCCTCGCTCTTTGTGACTTCCCAGTGAAAAGACCGATCCGTGAAATGTTTTCTGCTGTTTCAGTTCCATTTCTCTCCGCTGTGGTTTTCTTTGTCAGCTGAAAAAAAGTTCAGTAGAGGCACTGATGTCTTCTCAGAGGCGCTACTTTGTGGATATTATCTGTCTGCCCGTCAGTCTTCCTGTGCAGTCAAGGCTTGTCATTGTGAAGCCAAAGAACATCGGTGGATTTAACAAAAGATTAAGCTGAATGTGTTCCACCTGCCTCTTGCTTCACTTTTGAATTCCCAGCTGTGTCGAAAAACTAGACTCTTCATCTTGCAAAGGCAAAACAAGTTTTTACTTTTCTCCAAATGGTGCGCGTTTGCCGTTTTTTACACTTCCTGTTGTGCTTGTCTCTGCAGTGATCAGCGTCTCCACGGATTGCGTAGGGAGTACATGCAAGCCCGAGCCGCTCCAGGGTACGAGGAGCTAGATGCAGCACGGCGCCGGATCCTGGAGTATGATCCCAACCGGGTGAGTGTGATATGTCATGTTCTGCAGTGTGGCAGACCCTCACTGGACAGCAGTTTAAAAAAAATGGTAAAATGAAGGGAATATGTCTTTGTGTACTTGGCTCTAAAGCACTCCTATGCTCCCGAGAGACCAGCCTGTTCTCCCCTGTGTCTTTCTCAGGCTGTTCTCAGCTTTCTTGTTAACATTTGAGGGGCCGTGTGCCATTCAGGAGGTGCCCGCTTTCCTCTTCATTTAGTTTATGGAGATATCTATTAGACTGGTGACATTTCCATCCTACTTTTAGCTCAGCGTTATCTCTTTCTTTTGTATCTGATTGCTTTTTGTATTCCTCTACCTCTCGCCCCCTTTTTCTTCCCTACAAGGGCCTGAAATCGCCCGATTGTTGCCTCTCCCAAACCAAGCTGCACTGCTAAATGTCCCTGAACCTGTATTGATCCAGCCTGAGGAATCATTTCATTTACCTCTGTACACTCCCAAACTCGGCATACTCGCCATGGAAATCAATAGCCATTTATCAAGCATTTTAAAACGGGATTTTTTTAATAGCGAGCCCAAAGATGCAGAAAATCACACTTTGATCCAAATCAAAATCACCGAATCTCGCCAACAGTGATTTGTGAGGTCATTTCCTTTGAGCAAGATTTAGCTTTCATTAAGCAAAGAGAGAAGCAGAGGCCTCTGGGAAATATGGATTTACTGACAGCGTCGCTGCTACAAAAATCACCTGATACAACCTGCCTCCTGCCGCGCTCGCTTCCTCACTTATTGTAGTCTGTGTCTGCTGAGCAATGAAGCCCTGTGAACCAGTCTTCATTAGGCACTCACAGACGCGCGCCACAGTAGCTGTCTTTGAGGCCCGAGGGGCTTTGTCACTCATTACACATCGCTATGCAGCATGTGTTACTGCCTCGGTTCACCGTGACTCAGTCGGTACCCAAACTCTGATGCAATTAAAGCGCAGCAAGCGTGAGGCGCAACCTCTGATCAGTTTGTTATTTTTTACCCCCAAAAAAGACAGCGGTGTCCGCAGTAGAAACCAGCGGTGGGTTTCTCCCCCTGAGGAGACTGATAATGAAACACTGCACTTACCATCGCACACCCTCGCACACACACGCGTAGCGCGAATAGAAACAGTAAAACATCAAGGAAGTTACAGGAAAAAAGATAGTTAGATTATAGCATGGTGACATGTATGTACACTTTTAACTATATGCACATACATGATAGTGGATGCTGAGCTTTTATGGGGTATATTGGTGTCTTTGCTGAAGAGCTTGCTCCTTATATTGGAGAGCGTGATTCCTTGCCTTCATGTTCAGATATATCTAGAAGCTCTTCCCTTGAACTCAGACACTCCACGAGTGTGTGCCGACTCCCTCTGCTCTTGTTCAGAGCCGTACACCTGCCCTCAGACGTGCCGCTGTTTGCACAGATTTCCTGCGCTCCTCTTTAACCTCCCCTCCGTGCATTGAAGTTGCTTCTGTTTGCTTGTGAAAGTTCTGCTCCCTATTTTTTTTTCATCAATATTTTTTTGCGTGTGTGTGTCACAGGTTATGTTACAAGAGCGCGTGTCGTTTCCCAGAGCAGCGAGCTCCTGGTTCGGCTACCGCTCTCTTTCCCCCCACATCTCTTGTCCATCTTTAATATAATCCAATATCCAATAAAGGTGCAAAACTTTAAAGCAAAAATGTGTCGAATAACAGCTAACCACAATTCCTCAAGCAGCACAATAGCAGATATGGTGGGTGTGGCCGGGTTGTTCACCTTCAGGAGGCGACAGAGTGGATTATCAGTTATCACGTGATCATCAGGATATCACTCCACATTTACCTTTCCTCTCTTTCTTTCTCTGTGGTACGGCAGGAGCGTAAATGCAGACCACTTGAGCGTGGCACTCGCTCGCTTACAATAGCCTTGTTTTATCAGCCTTTTAGTTGCCACTACTCCTACCTCTCCACGCTGCTCTTTTATACTCGGCCCTTTCTGCAGCCTTGAATGGTTAAAAAGGCTTTCCGAGCTCGCCGCACAAGGCCAGGAGCGCACATCTCCTCCTCTCGGTAGTTTATGTGCGTTTGAAAGAGGAGATGAGTGTGCCGGTGAGAGTGTGTCTGGCTACCGCACTAACCTAAACTGACATAAACAAAAGCAGGAATAAAAGACTATGGTTACAATATCTATTCATGTCTTTGTTTATTCTAGAGGTGGAGTTCATTGTGTGGGTCTGTGTCACTGTGTGTGTGGTGTGCGCGTGGTCTGTGTGTGTGAGCACGCCCATGCAGTTAAATCTGGTCTTCAAAAAGGGCTTCATGTCCCTTTCTCATTTCTTTCCTCTAACCCTGCTTCCTCTGTGTTTCTGTCTGTCTGTCTGTCTCTAATTTGACCCTTTCCTCCGTGTTCCCTGTCTGCGGATAGGTCACACTTGTAATTATGCCAATCACACTGTCCCCACTCTCTCTGTCTGTTTTCTCCATATGCTAATGATAGGCTCCCTTTAATGTCTTGATGGCCAATTAAGCCACAAAAGGACACGAGAAGTTTCTTTTTTTTTTTAGTCTTCTTTGTTCTATAAGATCAGTTAGTTATTGTAGAGACTGGGCTTGACATAGTTGTTTGTCATAGTTCAATAAAACGATGAATGAATAGCGCACTTTAAAGAGATGCTCCTTTGACTTTGACTTTTACTTCCATAATATTTTGGGGCTTATAGGAGAGATTTCAAAATCGACTCTATCTCTCACCGTTGGCCTATTGAAGGCCCGTGCCTTTACCACTACAAGTTTGTTGTCTCCACAAAGACAAGACTGACGATATCAGTTCAACTCAATTTTATTTATATATAACCAAATCACAGCAACAGTCACCTCAAGGTGAAAACTGAGGTTATTGTGGGCCGAGTACAATAACCTCAGTTTTATCTGAATTTAGAAGCAGGAAATTAGAGGTCATCCAGGCCTTTATGTCTTT
>JAVDPK010000707.1:581354-603719 GCA_034780415.1 Cichlasoma orientale
TAGAGAAGGGGGCTTATCTGTTGGCCCTAACAACAGACGTGTCCGGGGTTCCGGAGTTCGTAGGTTCGTTTAGTGTGTTTTTAGCGTCGTCTGCTTTTATCCGCTTTTACAGCTTTTAGCCGCGCAGGTGTGCCTGCGCGTGGCCGCTTTTAGTATGGTGTGTGCTCTCTCACATTACCTGTCGTGGTGGTGCTGCTCCCGCACCCCCCCCAGGCTAGCGGGTCGTAACAGCTGGTGCAGTGGGTCCTGGAGCAGGCAGTTCCTGAAGGATGAAGGAATTGATACCACTGGCTGACCCCCACACTCGCCTGACCTAAATCCAATAGAACACCTCCGGAACATTATGTTTCGGTTCATCTGACACCAGTGGGTTGCACCTCAGACTGTCCAGAAGCTCAGTGATGCCCTGGTCCAGATCTGGGTGAAGATCCCCCAGGACACCAGCCATCATCTCATTAGGAGCCCCAACGTTGCCAGGCCTGCGTACAAGCACGTGGGGGTCATACAAACTACTAAGAACCATTTTTGAGCTGCTGCAATTAAATTTTGGCACAATGTTCTAGCCTACTGCATAATTTTTTCACTTTGATTTTCAGGGTGTTTTTGAATTCAGCCTCTGTAGGTTGGTAACTTTCATCTCCATCAAACAATGTGGCATCCTTTCATTCCTAACACATTACCCAGAGTCCATATCAGTGTAGATATCAGCATGATTTTTTTTCCCATTGAGATCTGATGTTTTCGAAATGTTCCTTTTAATTTTTTGATTGATAGACAGATATGTGTATATAGATGTGGTGTTTTCTTTGTATTGGATCTCCAGCTGTCAGCAACTAGTGGCAGCAGTAGTTAGATTCGCTTTGGCTCACAGGTTCCTGCTTTGTTTTGTGTTCTTCTGCACGTGCCTCATATTTACAGCTTCTTTCCACTTTCCTCTCTTCTCTCCCCTCTGTGCCAGCTCTGTTCTCTCCCTCTTGGTCTTATCTTTTCTATCTCCTCCCACGGGGGAGTCAGCAAAATCTCATCACAGTGATTTTAAGGGAGGGGGGGAGGATGGATATCGGGTGGGTTCCGCCTCATCGTGCCAGTCGGATGCAGGGCTTGGGGGTGAGGCTGCCAACAGGAGGTGGGCATGGGGTGCCAGGCAGAGGCTCCACACTGAGACACATGCTTAATTAGCATCCAAGATGGATGGAGGGAGGGAGAAAAGGATGGATGGATGGCAATACAGGAGGCTAATTATGCCGTTTGAAAAGAGACGGTGGAGTAAAGCGTCTTGGAAAAGGCGAATCTTAGCATCTCAGTCAGAGAATGAAAGCGCTGCTCAGGCATTGTGTCAAAGCACTTGGACTCTCATTTGAGGCTTATTGTATATATGAACATCACAAATTTCCAGCACAGCCAAAAGTGCTCCAAGAAATTCATTTCCTGAGCTCTGGCAATACTTTCTGATGAATGCGACAGCTGCGCTGCTAGAGCTGAGTGGTGTGTGTTTTTCAATGCGTATCATCTGGCACTGTCAAGGCAAAGCTTTCTAATTTGGAAAAATGGAAAAGTGGCATTCTGCTCATTCACACTCACGCACGTGCCAACCATTCTGTCATTCTGAGCATTTGTCAACTGGTGAACTGCAGCACGTGCAGTGACTCGGCACAATTATAGACTTTATATCCTCTGCTGTGTTTAGGCTCATTTGCGTTCCCACGATGCGATAGTAGAAAAAGAGATATGCTTATTGTAAGCTTTTAGTTCAAATTATGCACAAACGAATGCAGATGAACACAGAGGAAGTGAACGGCAAGATTAAAAGGGGCCGATTATGTTCGTTTCCGCCTCCATATTTTTATCCTTCTTATCCGTTAGAGTAGCTTTGCGTGATTCACAGTTCCAAATAATCTCTTTTCTTCTTATACTCGACCTTGATGCTACCCCAGACTTCATCCGCAGTCTCAAACAAGCTCATGTCATGTTATGATGTTTCTTTTCTGATTGGCTGCCCCTCAGTAGGTTTGAACCAAAAGTGGGTGGGGCTTCTGTGTGCACAGCTAGAGCAGTGTGCATGTAAATTAGCTGAAGCAGAACTTTTAAAGCAGCCTGAAGCCTGAGCCATTGGCTCATAAGGATTACTTGCACATATAATTGCCTTCATTATTTTAAGCTTCAGCCGTGTTTGATATGAGCAACAGAAAATAAGGAAAAGCATAATAGGTCCCCTTTTAGTTTTATCACATGGAACTAATTAGGAATAGGAAGTTCGCTGTCATCTGTGCGCGTGTGCATAATCTGGCTCTCTGTCAGCTACTGTCTGAGCATGGCAGTAACTTAGCCAGTGATAGCTACACAAACACAGCAGCCTCCCTGTGCATACACACAGCACTGTATATGAAGACATCAGGTTCAAGATTAGGATGTGTGCGTTTGCGTGCGAGGAAGAGCGCATTCGATCCCCCCTCCCCCCCTTTCTGAAGTTCTTTGCTCACTGACCGCCTCCTCAGAAGTCTGTCTGCTGCGTTTTCATTCTAACTGAGGTGAATTTCATATTGCTGTTTTAACCAGTTGCCATGGTGAGACCGAGACTTGTTTTGTGTGTTTGTTTACGTGCATGTGTGTCTGTGTACACCGCAGCAGTATTTCAAGGCACATCATCTGGCACTAAAGTCGGCTGTCTAATTTAGGGGAAATGGGCTTCCGCCTGAAAAGCATCCTTATGACAGACATCCATAGTGTGCGTGTGTGTGCATGTGTGTGTGTATGTGTGTGAGTGTTTGAGTTAATAAAGGGATCATCCAGACCTTTGGCTGCAGGCTATTATGTTAATACAATCAATGGACAAAGAATTTCACTCATTTTATCTAAACACACATTTCCTCCTCTCCTCATCATTCTCTTCCTTCTCCTCTCTCCTCCTCCTCCTCCTCCTCGGAAGATGTATTATGCCTTGTCCAACACACAGACACACACAGAAGGTCTTCCACCTGAGTCCCAGCTTCTTGCTGCGGCTAATGCCCCCTTTACCTCGCATTATTATGCATCTTTTTGCATAATGGCCCCTTCTCTCGCACACACACACACACGCCATCCAAAGATGTAGAGTTCACTTTCTGACATTATATTAAAACAGCACACAGACACACACCCCTCGTGACTAGCACAATATTAGCATACTATGTACACACACGGGCACAAAGCCACTTTAGTGAGTCAAGTAGCAGCCCTGCCCCAGCCATGGCTCTGATGTGCTTCACTTCCTGGCTCCCATTCAGAGACATTAGAGCCCTCCACATTACAGAGACATGCTAATGATATCTGGTAATGCGCCACTGCAACATTGACATGCAGAATGAATTTGAACTCATACATACATGCAAAACCGAGCAATAGACCGGTCTCATGTGAAGTCGTTTGGACTCTTTTATAGTGTGTGTTCGTGGTATTAAATGCTGTGTATGTTTGCTGGGTTGGACGGCTTTGATAGCCTGCATCAAACGTGTGACTGTTTGCCTTTTTAGATTTCTGTGAGCATCTGTCAAATTCACGATTGCTTGTTTATGTCAGTTATTAAACATATGGTTGTTTTTGTGTATTTGACCAGCTTTCCAGAGTATGCACGTTACGCTACATCGGTGGGCGGCGTGTTTGACCATAGAAATGCCGATTGAGTAAACAGCCTGCGTTTGCATGTGAAAACTCAAGAGTCCATAATGCAGATAATTGAAAGTGTATGTTCTCTCTGTGTATTTGTCTCACCCGCTCCTCCCTCCTCTTGTGCCTTCAGGGACGGCTTGTTTAAAACCATTTGTATTGTCGAAATCTTGGACCATGTCCATTTGTGTGCAGCTAAATTTGATGGTAAATGTTAGACTTCAGTTCACATTAAGTTGATGTTTTTCATGCCAAGAAAAGGATGCTGGTGTTTCTTCCCTCTGCTAGTCCACAGGCTTGGATCATTTAAGCTGTTTTGGAGGCTTACTGTGACGCATCACTGCACTGAAACACTGTATGCATCTTGAACTCATCTTGAGGGATGATCGCATTTCTCCCAGAAGGCGTCGTCTCATTTGTTGTTTTAATTGTAGTGATGAAAGGCTTCCATAGGTGAGATTGGGGTCCTTAAAAAAGTCTGAAAATCTCTTTGGCATATCAGGTCATCTTAAATTCAGTTTGGATGGATTAATTAAAAAAAACACCGCCACACGAATTTCCAGCACATAAAGTTGCGATTTTTACTCCCTTTGGAAGCAGCCGAAACAGGAACACAGCCTCAGTAAATAAACAAGCAGCTGTTTTTGTATGTGTTACAGTGATCAGTTGTAACTGTAGCCTAATAAAATGTCATTACAACCTGATATCACGGCAGAGCGTGTAATAGAGCCACGTATCCACCGTGTCGGTGTACACGAATGCTGTAATAGCAGGAAGTTGCAGTAACTTGCAGTACCAGCAGGGGGCGATATTTAATTTCCAGCGAAGAACTTTCTACCACCTTTCTGTCATTTAAACAATGCTACATTACGAATATTGTTTAACAACAACAAAAGATGACGCAATAGGTGTATCGAGGACGTTTTTACGTACATACCAGCCATCTAGCTTGTTGGCTTTAAATAAAACATCGCACCCTGGTGGTAATGCAAGTTACTGCAACTTCAGCTGCGTGTCCAGTTAGATAGGCAGCTCTATTACACGCTTTGCCGTGGTACTGAGTTGGCCAGTAACTAAAAAAAAAAAGCTAAATTTCTAAATGCTGTTGATACTCAAATGTAGCTTCTTTATACTTAGAGTACCCCTGTATATAGACTGTGAAGGCCAAAGCTTAAATTTTAGGGGTAAGATATCCTGATCGATCCTGGTATTGCAGCTCATTCTCTGCATTTAAAGCTTCCTAAGCACGCTCCATATGTAAACCTGTATCATGGTCAAGGTCAGGAAGTTAGAAGAATTTTTTTTAATGCCCTGTATGGAAATATCTGCGTTCATCATGGTTCTTCATTCATTTATTTATACATTTTCCTAGAATTTCTCAGCCCTCTGTAAGTAATTATGGCGAGCAGAAGATAACCTGTCATCCAAGAGAGCAAGGGAGGGACTAGGAAAAAGAAATTTAGCCGATTGTTTTTGTTGCTGCGGTGTTTCAGCGAGGATGAAGAGTTGACCTGTAAATGCACGGCTGTGTACCGAACTCATATGGAAACGGTCTTTCCTGATTTATCCGGCTAAGCATGTAGACGGCTTTAATCATTCAGTCACTTCCTGTTGATGGGCTCAGTGATGAGAAACATATCAACCATCTTTTCAAATCATACTTTGAATCTTTGAGTCAATTTTTTTTTCCCACATGGCTGGTGTGTTTGCAAGAACTGCACACACACACACACACTTTATCAAAGGGGTACAGCATACACTTGCGGGTAAGTGTTTATGTTACCACATGTGGGGCATTCCATGACTCCTCACTCTCTAATTTGTGTTTATACTGAAACCTCAAGGCTGCACACGAAAGCATGCATGCTTTGAATGCTTAATGTACATCCACTGAGTTAAATTACCGTCGGACTACTGAAATATTACTGAGGTTAAACATGTAGCCTAAGGACATGTGTGGTCTGCGCCACAGGGTTTAGCAGCTTAAACAGGCCTAAAACTTTATTTATTCTCCACCTGAGTGACTTCCATTGAGGGAGTTATGGGTTCGGTGCCGTGTTCGGGGCATTTTGACTGTTTACTTACATTGCTCGTCCTGTGTTTCCTCACAGATGGCGCCCAGAGGAGCCGAATCTCGACCCAACCACCAATATGAAGAAATAGACCGACAAAACCTCACACAACCCAGGTGAGACAGCTGTGTGTGTGTGTGTTTTTTTTTTATTCTTCAGGGCAGGAAATGAAGGCATAACTTTTTGCCACTCCCTCCCTTTGTGTCTCCCCCACTCTCACAAGCGTGCACACACACACACACACACACACACACACACACATATGCACGCGTACACACAGCACAGCACAGACTAATCCTCTTTGGAGCTTATAATTAAATCTGGAGTGTTTGCCTTGGGAGTGTCTACTCATCCCAGGAATAGGACTGATCAGCTCTCCAGAGAGCAGGGCACAGGCAGAAGGATCTCACACACACACACAGACTCACACACACGCAAAATCGTGGAGGATGGTTTGCTCCCATGAAGGATGTATAACCTCTAGTGTGGGTTTAATGGAATTGCACATTCCTTCTGTTTGCTTAACCGTGCTCTTGTCAAATTATATAGCACATATACATTTGCCCAACCGCGCCAGAATATTCACTGTCTTATGCGTATAAGCGTGCGTGTGCACATGCCGAGCAAACGCCATTTTCGCGACGTTCACGGCCCAGCAGCTAAGTGGAGCGTGGAGTGGCACAGCGCATGGAAAGTGAGAGGAGGAGAATGAGGGAAAAGAGGGGACACCGGGATGGAGAGCAGGAGAGTGAGAAAAAGAGAACAGTCATTTCACGGGTTATTGCCCCTCCTGATATGACAGGCACCAGGGAGCGCAGACATCAGCACCAGCTCAGGGGGTACGAAGCGCACCGAGAATCCGAGAGAGAAAAGCAGAGGAGAAAGAAGGACATAACCAAGCAGCAGAGGGATAGAGAGATTAGCCAGCTGTAACTAGGGGGGCAAACCCAAATGGAGGCAGGCTGAAGGAGATTTGAATGACCTTTGACAGACCAGACCTTCCCTTGGATTGCACTCTGTTCTTGATATTAGGCAGTTTAGATCATCAGTCATTTTAACAAGTTTAAAAAAAAAAAAAAGAACTTTACATCATTTTAGCCTCTCAGATATGTAGATTTGCTGCTTAAATTTGAGTCTCTTTGGATTTGGCCTTTTGTGTCGGGCAAACTAGGAATTTAAAGCGCCGCCATTAGCAGTGATGAAATATTCCAGAGATCAGTGTTTTCACACCACGCGATATGCTTAGAAGCCCAACTTTCTGCTCTTTTTTTTATATGTACAAAAATATTCTGGAAGATCTTGAATAATTAGTGATTCACGAGTCACTGCTAAGTTCAAAACAATACTCTGCATTAATGAGACTATTCATAGACAAATATTCAGTTACACATTACAAATAATGCTCATATTCTTATTCCAGCTTCGTAGATTTGAATGTTTTTCTCTGGTATTTCACAAAGTTCTCCAGCATTAACCGATGTGGCCGGTCTCCCGCTCAAGGCCGCCACCTTGTGCACCTCTGGACCACTTCCAGAACAGCTGCTTTTTTTGGATTTCTCCCTCCAACTTTCTCCCAGACAAAACATCCATTTCTGTGTCAGACTGACCTGATTTTGATGCAGAGGCTCGTCACTGTGATGACAGATTGAAATCAAGCCGAAGTTTTCAGTAAAAGAGTCCGAGATGTTCGAGAACAAGGAAGGCTTCCCAAACATTGCTCGCCGCCAGCACTACTAACATATTTGGTTCCCTGCACCTTTTTTGCCCCTTCGCTGCAGTGAAATTCAAGTTAAATGGTCATCGTTTTGACACGGTGGAGGAAGTTCCTGGTTCAGAACGGGTTGCCCAGAGAGCGATCTGAAAATCGCTGCAGCGCTGCCCGTTGGGACGAGCTTATAGAGGGAAATTAGACAGATGGAGCTCGTTGTAAATTGAGCACGTGGGTTTTGGACTGTTGGTCAGGCAAATCAACCAATTTAAAGATCCTCATCTTGAAGTCTGGGAAGTCTTACTTGTCATTTCTCTGTTTTCTGACACTTTTATTAACAAAAGCATAATTAAACAATGATGAAAATAGTCATTTGTACCGCCTCACTGTGTTTCCATTACTGCGCTCCTGCTCAGTATATAAATAATAACAACAGACACTTTGTGCTAAAGTAGCCTCCATCAGATTCTCTGCCTTTTATAATTAGACGTGAAGATAACAAGTCAGGTTCAAATAATGTTCATTACCTCAAGAAATTTTCCTCATTGTTATTTAACTCTTTTTTTTTTTCATCTCCTCTTTGAAGTATTTTTGGGCCCCGGACCCATAGGATGTGATCCACTTGAAATGCATATGCTACAGTTAACACGCTTCTGGGGACATTTGCCTCAGCAGCAGAGCAAAAAAAAAAAAAAAAAAAAGGCGAGAGCAACAAAAGGCAGAGGAGAAGTGCCAGATAGAGTTTGAACACTATTCAGACTCATATGTTTGTGTTCTTGTTTCTGATGTTTCTGTAAAGATAAATCGCGGCTCCTCAGTCCCCCAAGACTCCTCTGACTCTCTCTAGCATAAATACCGAGGCGGGAGGAGGAGGGGACACAAATATATTCCGGGAATATGCTTTATTTTTTCTTTCCTTCTTCTTCTTCTTCTTTTTTTTTCTATTTTCATCGTGAGGGAGAAACAGGAGAAAAAGAGAGAGCAGACACAGCAGTGAATTGAATGCATTTTTCAAAGTGGAGCTGAACTTTGTGCAAAATCCCCCCGGGGGCCGCCATTATTGAAAGCCATTTCCTCTCAAAATGAGTGCGGCTCCACCATTGGCCTGGCTCTCATTAGCATACATTTGGCCTGCCTTTGTGTGGAGCCGGCTGGGGCTGCAGCTGGAGGGGTGGGAGTGAAAGAGGTGAGTGTGTGGGTGTGTATGCGCGGATAGTACGGGAGATGTATAAATGCATCTCACAGATGGGTGGATATGGAAAGGAGAGGTAGGAGTTAGAAGATGGTGATGAGGCAGCATTAAGGGCTCCAGGTAGAAATTCAAATATTTCACTTCCAGTAGTCAGTATACGTTAACCTATTAAAGTTTTCCAAATGAAAGCACATAGGTTTGTAATATTTTCTTGTTTTTCACCTCTTGAGTGTTTGTTGGCCTGTGTGCTTATTGTGTTGGAAAATATGGGACATAGTGCTAAGGGCTACTGCATGGCAGCCAATAAGAAAAGCTGAAGTCTGGGAAAGAGGACTTGGAAAGAGGGCTAGAAATGGCAGCGTGCTTGAGAGGTTTGCCCCAGGGAGGGTGATAGTGCTACTTTGGCTCTTACCTCCCTCTCCACCGGCCATTAACGCCGGGGTGCAGTTCCACCTCCGGATCAGGCCCGCGCTTCAGGAGACACACAAACGCACAGCACACACACGGCCATATGGAGAATATTAACATCATTACCAATTCAAAGCAGCGGGTCACGGGCGCGACGACCCAGCCCCGGGTTATCCAATCAGAGCAACCCGTGACCCATTCCCCCAAGGTGATTGGATTAGGTTGCCAGGTTGGCGTAGCAACGTTTATCTCCGGGGCTGATAATTGGCTGATTAATGTGCAGCTGATGGCCAGAGAGTCAGAGAGCACGGGGCTTCAGTCGGGAACCGCAGCGAAGCTTTCCTCACATCTGAACAATGGAAATCAGCCACTGAGAAGGACACAAACGTTGGGCAGTATGTAAAAATTGTCCATCTGGCCACAGTGAGCCCAATAGTATATTTGTGGAGGTGTGTGTGCCTCCCTCTCGCCACCAAAGTAAAACAAATAAAGGGCGCGTCATTGTCTCTTACATGCTCAAACAGGTGAGGGCAACATACTATAAAATGGTCACAGTGAAGAACTTGTAACATGTGGCAGCTTTGAATAGAAACTAGCTACAGATGGATAACTCGCTGGACACTGGAATGTAGACTTTGCTCTACACTTGTTAATAATAATTGTAAGAGGCAAATCTTTAACTTACCAAATAAGACAATAACTATCTGTGTCCAACATGCTGCACTCATGAAGGCCCCTGGTAAGTTCATCCTTCTGCACCTGTGTTTGCACTCAGTCATTCTAAGGAGCTTCTCGTGCTTGACTGTTTGACACGTGACTGAATGCTCAGTGCTCTTAACAGCTACTCTCTGCTCCTCCTTAAAAACCAGGGGCCAACTTCTTGATTGTCCTCAGCATGCTGAGTATCCACTGCTATGTGGGAAAGTGTCCCTTAAGGACTCTCAACTGACCCTCATGAAAAGTGCACACGCACTCTTCCCGGCTTTGCAGCCTCTTGGCTTCGTGCGCCGTGTTTCAGCACTTTTCACTGCGGTTATGTGCGCTCAGGTCCTAATGAGCTGCACTGAGGTTGGACACGCCAAGCATTCTATTTATTTATTTATTTATTTATTTTTAATGACAAAAAAAGCTTGATTATACAGTCCTGTGCAGAAGTCTTTCTTTTAATTTTTATACGCCCGTCGAAAGATGGGACGTATCATGTGATCACACATGGCAGGTGGGCGCCATCCATTGAGGTATTTAGCTATTCAGAGGTGGACCTGCTGGTGTGTTTCAGATCATTGTCCTGCTGCATATAACCCAAGTGCTTCTAAGCTTTTCAGGGCATGAACTGATGGTCGCCTTCTTGGTTTTCTGGTTCCAAGAATTGCAGCAAGTCATCCTGAAGCAGCAAAGCAGCCCCAGACGGTCACGCTACCACCACCATGTTTGACTGCTGGTCTGATGTTCTTTTTATGAAATGCTGTGTTAGTTTTATGCAGACGTAACGGGACTCAAACCTTCCAGAAAGTTCAGCTTTTGTCTCGTCAGTCCACAGAATATTTTCCCAGAACTCTCTTTCTTATTGTTGAACTCTGACCTGAACTGAGCCAAGTGAGGCCTGCAGTTCGATGTTCTTCTGGGTTCTTCTGTGACCTCCTGGATGAGCCGTCGATGCGGTCTTGGAGTACTTTTGGTAGGCCGGTCACTCCTGGTAAAGTTCACCACCGTTTCAAGTTTTCTCCATTTGTGGATAAAGGTTCTCACCATGCTGGAGTCCCAAAGCCTTAGAAATGGCTTTGTAACCCTTTCTACACTCACAGATGTCAGTTACTTTGTTTCTCATCTGTCCTTGACTTTCTTTAGATTGTAGCACAATGTGTTGCTTTTTGAGATCTTTCAGCCTGCTTCACTTTGTCGGTCAG
Organism: Cichlasoma orientale; assembly: GCA_034780415.1. Lineage (NCBI taxonomy): Eukaryota > Metazoa > Chordata > Actinopteri > Cichliformes > Cichlidae > Cichlasoma > Cichlasoma orientale. Next base: position 592,284 of record JAVDPK010000707.1, read on the forward strand.
CTTCTATTTAAGTGATCTCTTGATTTAATCACTCACTTCCGCTGCACTGATACTGGAAATAAAAACTTCTAGTGTGACCTCTCACTCAGCTCTACTGCGGCTGTATTTATTCCAGAAATGCGTTATCATGTTAGCGCAGTGATATCGTTAGGGCCCGGAGTTCGGAGCTCCCGATGAATTTATACGGCCTTTTCAAGGTCAGTGGAGAGCTGATATTTTCTTGCTGTCCCTTCTTTATTAAAGCACCAAATTCTGCATCTCACAGCTTCACAAGTTATCACCTGTGTTCCCACCCGCTGCTGTCCAGCTGTCGAACGACTCGCTTTAAACTCCTCTAACTCATTTAAAGTTTATTGTCTCTGTAGGTCATTTCATTTCTCCGGTTCTTGAGACTTATTATTTCCGCAGTGCTTTTTTTTCTGCATTTGCCCCGTAACAGCTGGTAATGGCTCAGTAACCGAGATGATTGGTTTTTGTCCCGCCTTTATTGTTAAATAATAACAATAAATAAGCAGCCCGAGAGTATCGAAAGCAATGCGTGTGTGTGAAGCACTGTGCAGATTATGCCACTGATTTCCCAAGAGGTGCCCTGACCCTTTCCTTTTTTCTTTTTTTTTTTGGGTGGAGGAACTTTTATGAAGGAGTGTGGGCCCCATTGGTGTGCAGAGGCAGAAATGTTTGTCCCGCTAACAGTGTTTGTGCTCAGACATGGAAGACTGTAATGGAATCAGCAGCAGGAAATGAAGGGGCTTTAACCAGCTCTATCACATGCTCAGCTGAGGCACCGGCGGCTCTACCTGTTTACAAAAACGCCACTTTTTCTGCTTTTCCCCTAATTCCATCAATCCTTCTGTCTGCAGTCTTCCGTCACTCCTGTTTATATGTTTCTCCCTTCTCTTTGTTTCTCGCCCGTCTTCCCCATCCCTCTCTCAGGCCTGTGCGCGTGGGTGGGTGGGGGGTGAAATCCTCGCATTATAAATAAAACAAAAGATGTGTACACTTTGATGCCACAGCGGTGCCCGTAAGCTCGGTGAGAAATACAAAGACTGCCATGTACAAGTCTGCATGACATTTAGTCCACAGATACAGACAGACAGGCAGCGTGAATTCAGATGTTACCCAGAATAAAAGAATAGAATACGGTGGACAGAGAAGTGAACTTAGTTTCAGCTGACAGGGCTAATAGAGAGATGTGCTGCGGGGGGACCTAAAAGTTTCTGCATTTAGTTAAAAAGAAGTCCCACATGTTTTTGCCATCAGCTGCTGCTTTACTGCTTTTTTCCCCACCAGCGTGTCTCCGTTACATATTTAGTCTCATTCCTGGAATAATGTCCAAGAAGTCAATCCAACCTTTGGCTGCCTCAGTAATGGCTCCTACTTTTGGTGCCACAGGAAATGGACCTTTTTTTTTTTGTTGCAGTCACTCTGGAGCGGCGGCAGCTAAATGCCTCGAATTTCTGAAGAATAAATGATAGACCTCTGAAGCACGATATCGCTGACACGATGAACGGGGCACTGAGTGTTCCTGTGAGTTTTACGAGAGCACCTATTCTCGGTTTACATACAGGCCCTTTGGCCCTCTGCCTCTCGTCTCTCCTCGCCTTCTCATTTCGAACCCACAGGTCCCATCCTGCGTCTGGACCCACCGATACTGTACACGCGCCCCGTCCTCGCTCGGCATATAGTAGCAGAGAGTGTAAACACAGGCCCATTTGAATGAGGCGCGTGCGTGCAGGTGAGAGCCAATTTTCGACTGCTGTTGTTGACATAGGCTGGTTCGATTAGCAGAGCTGCCTCAACAGCCAAGGACCAGCGTGGCTAATGGTTTCCTCTGCTGCGGGCCTGCTCTCTAACACTCCGCAGAGTGCCGTTAACGCTCTGACTTTGCGCGTGTGTGCGTGCGTGTGCGTGGACAGGGATGAATTTGGAGAATCTGGCAAATGCATCATACACTAATGAATATGTCAACCTGCTAAATATACTGTATTACATCCTTTAAATAAACAAGCTTTACAGTAACTGATGACCGCTGCGCTCAGATCAGAGGAAATGGTCGGGCTAAGGTCTCGACTTATCACGAGGAAACCCGCGAGCTCAGACAGAGAAAACGCAGCCGCCGGTGCCTCTGCAGATGATGACACAATAAACATTTTTACCCAGAAAAGTGCACGCACGCATGCATATGAATGACTGTGTGCGTGGGTGTGTTTGGCAGCGAGATGCAGCAGCTGTTTTTTTTTTTTAACACAGCAATTAATGTATTTTGCATGCGCCTCATGCCTGTTTGTCATCATTTGACTAACAGGTGAGCGCAAAACTGGCAGATGTGCTGGCATATGCATCTGCATGCTCTGCTCATCTTCGCCATCCCAACGTTAATAAATTCAATGTACAAATGTCATTTGGCTGACATTTTGTTTGCAGGTATTTCACTGCATGAAGACACTAACAGCTCTATTTTCAGGTGAGTGACCAATCACGGGAAACCCCCCCCCCCCCCCCCCCGACGGCGAGGAGATCCGGCGGCATTTTGCCGGCTTAGGTTTGGTCCGCTTGTCTCGTCAGTCACTGCAAATTGATGTAAAATGATCACTTGTAGCCTGTGATGAAACATTCCCGTGTAGGACGATGTGCCAGAGTCATTTGAGATTAAAGAAATGTCGTATTAGGATATAAAAACGTGTCTCACAGCCGGCTGCACGCCGCGATATTCGCCCAGCTTGTATTGATGAAAACTGGCTCGTGGCTCGTTGTGTGAACTGAAAGCGGCGTCCTCGGCATCCTCACGTTCAGCATACGAGCTACCGAGAGTCTGAGAATATCCTTCCATGTGACCCTGAAAGAGAAGAGATGCAGTTTCTTGACCAAAAACAAAAACATTTACTACTTTAAATCTCAGAGAATACCTTTCTTGCTCATTTATGATATCATGCCTGTATTTCTAACTATCGTCCTTGGAGTTTACGCCTTTTATTTTTTCCTTTAGATGATACAAATTTTACATCAGGTGTTGGGAAAATCGAGCAAAAGTCCTTAAATTTATCTTATCGTCTAAAAGTTTTAAAGGTTATTTGTGAATAATACACAAGTTAGAGTCTAAACAAGAGTGCTGTTTTTCCAAGTTTGATCATACTTGAATCTGAGTGCATGTGTGTACCATACACACACACACACGGCTGCTTTCCAGCTGTTTAGTGTAAAGCACTTATGACAAACGAGGGAGAACGGGATGGTGAAAGTATGGGGGTCTAATATGGCACTGGCAGTTGGGGGTGTTGATAATTTCCTCCTTCCGCTTCCTAGGGGCAGGTGCAGGATACCACACACACACACACATTCTTCACTGTCATAAGGCAGAAGCGACGCCTAAATGGCAACACACTCTCTCACAGTCCCTCATGGATGCTCCTGTTTTTCTTTCACTGCAGAATGTGCAATCATAAGCACTCCCAACACAAATTCACATGCATCACTATGGATGTAATATTCACTCTATCATTTTCTCTCTCACACACACACACACAGGCTCTCAGAGGGTGGTTGGGAGTGTGGTATATGGTGATGATGTTCTCAAAGTGTGAGTCAGATGTATTAGACGGCGTGTCATTACAGCTTTCCACTCTCGTGGTCCCCGTGGTTCCCATCACACCTTGCACTGCTGCTCTATATAGACCTCAGAGGGACAGACGGGTGTCTCATCTGTCTCTCTGCCTGTCTCCTGCTAAACATAGCCTGTCTTTTTTTTTTTCAACACAGCGAACCCTTTTTTTTTTTTTTTTTACTCTGTCTCCGTTTTTTCTCATGACTTTTGCACATTGTGAATGCATCAAGTCTGAAGAAGGCGTCATTAAAATTAGATGTTCAAACAGATCAAACTCGACTTTGCACACTGTTAAACTGTTAAATGTCATTTCCACTGAGGCTAATGGTAGCTGTATTAATAATATCACTACTACCACATACCACACATATAACATAGAGGGAAAAAAGCAGCTCACCATTCCTGAAAGTCTCCCAGTTCCCTTCCTGACATTCATTCAGACCTGTTTATTTGTTCCAGCGTTCCCCCCGGAGCCCTCTAATTTGCACGCGACGTTTTAATTTTATTTTTTATTTTGACAATTCAAAAGTGTGTGTGTGTGTGTGTGTGAAACTTTCTTGACAGCTGAATGGAAACACACCTACTGTCTGCCTGTGTCTCCTTGTCACGAGCTCCTTTCAAAGCAGATTAGCGCCACTGGCAGAGCCCCTCTTAATTGTCATTACCGACAGCAAGCGGCATTTTAATCCGGCGGGAATCTGCCATGTTTGGCATGTTTGGGTTTGTTTGTTTTTTTTGTAAAAAATAAGTCAAAAGTAACAGCTGTGGAGGAAATTTCCCCTTTTGTCCTGAGGAAATCGTAGCACAGTGATTATGCTTTTTTTTTTTTTTACCGAGTTAACGATGGGAGGGGAAATGCAAGGTGTCTGAAATGCGCATCAGAGCATCCTGTTTCTTCCCGGCCCCCGTTCTCCGTTTTTAGGCCGCGCGTTTGTCTGTCTGTCGCAACACAGCACACAAAGTGCGTTACGTAACGTGACGAGTAAACAGAGACCTCATTCTGACGCTCGGAATATACAAACACGACCGTGCACTCTGCTCCGGCTCCGGCTCGCTCATTCAAAATGTTTTATTTAGCGCCACTAAATTCAATCATAAATCGGCGCATACAGTCTGAGCGGTTTGAGGACATTTCAGGTTACCGACCACCCACAAAAACACGCGCAAGGTTAAAGACGTTCACTCCCATTCATCTCCCAACCAGGCTGGAGCCAGCTGTGTGACCCGGGGATGAGAAACACACTAAGGGTCACTCAGGCCTGTGGACCCCCCCTAATCCCCCCAGCTGCTTGACCGGACACACACACACACACACGGATATACACTGTCAAATGGTTGCAGGTGAGATATTCACCATTTTAACCCAAATGAGTGCATCAGCAAATACACCTATACTGCCGAGAGGTCGCACAGGTGATGGAGAGACAGGTGGAGCCTAAAGGAGAAGAGAGAGAGATGAATGTGCACGTCTAAAAGATGTGGAAATTGAAGATCACAGAGGGGGGAGAAAATCAGGAGAGTGATGAAAGAAGGAAGGGGAAGCCAGCGGTGGTTCCTGTCTGTTTGGGTGGCCCTGAGCCGGATCGAGGACCCAGGTGTTCTCCCTCCTCTATCCACGTATCGCTCTATCCCTCTTTCTTTCCCTCTCATTGCCTCCCCCGGTGGCCTTCGCCATTTAATCTGGATTAATGAGGAGGTTGACCTTCGCCTCTCTTCCTCTCGCTTATCCCTTTCCACTCCTGCCTCGCAGAGCTTTCCGAGAAGAAATATGTTGTTTTCACCCACATGTTATTTCTGATTCGGTCTCTCCGCATCTTCATTTCAGGTTTATTCTTTTTATACGTCACCGCTTCCTCCGGCCTTTATTCCGTCTTTGTGGTTTTCTCTCTATTGCCGCCCATTTTCCTCCTTATCTCAAGTCTTGGCAGTGCAAGAGTGTGTGTGTGTGTGCATGTGCAACTCTATCTTTCTTGCTCTGCTGACTGACAGGGGCATGCTGTTCACTGTTGGGACCCCCTGTGTATGCTGTCCCACTGGACTGTTTGGGTGGTCAAGCCTCGCAACCCACGCTATAGTGATATATGGGACACACACACACACTTATAGAAATTCACCTCACCACAGTCCACGAATATCCTCATGGGAAGTCCGCTAAGGCACGAGCACAGACACACACTCACTCACAACCGAGCTGTGCGCCACCCAATCTGTGGTGAGTGAGTCCTTCTAATTGGCCAGTCAACAGGTGCCGAGCCGGACTCGTGGGAGTGGACAGAGGAGACGAAGGGATATGATTACAGAACAAGGGACAGGCTAAGCTTGAGGCTTCTGTATAATAACTACAGTGGGAGCCAGTTTTGAAGGGTGGGAAGTGAATGTCTAAATCTGTTTGGCTGTTCTTTGCTGCTGATTGATACACCGCCATAGCAATCTGAATAATAGCCAGCCTTGCGCTGTTTACGTGTCGGGACAACAATAGCGCTGCATCAAAAAGTGTGTGTTTTTATGCGCTTAAAGTAGGAAGCTAAGCGCCGTCTGCGCAAAGAACGCGTTTACGCCAGCGTCACAGTTTTCACATCAGCGCGCGTCATCTTGGCTCCACGCGTCATGTGTTTGTCATTTTATGTAGTTCATAATCAGAGGGGTAAACTCCGGGCTCCGCGCTGACGTTTGCACGCCTCACAGTTGTGCTGTGACCGCACAGACGCCGCACTGCATCTCCGTGCACATTAGGAAAAAGAGTAATTGTGTCGTCCTGGATTGCTGAACCACCCGGGGCCACATTTTATCAGCAATCAATGTAGAAATCCTGGCAATTTAATTTTATTTTTTTTTAATGTATTTTGCAACTGAACATATGGTCAGAAACATGAAGTTTCTTGCAGGAAAGTTTGAACAAAGACAGTTTGTGTTCGTACACACGAGCAAAGATGCTTGCCAAAACGATTGTGTATCGTCCGAATGCCAAAACTTATAATTTAAGATGTTGACAGTTCTCTTGCACCTCACCACTGTTATAAATAGGAGAGTTTCCCTTACAGCTAGGCCGGGCGAAGACCTGACTTTCAGATTTACTTTCTCCCTCTAGCTTGACTTGCGTGTCACTCGGCACTGGAAACAGCACATAAGATGGAAAACATTTGGGCCTGAATGAAAGGTGATCAGCCCTCCCCTTTTCTTCTCTCCCCTGTCTCCTTTTTTCCCCTCTCCCCCCCCTCTCTCACTTTCTCTCTAGCCCCCTCTCTGCTCTCACTTTCTCTCCTTCCGTCTCCCCGAGGCCCCCGCGGGTCGCCTTACCCTGGGGTTTAGCCCCTAATCACCCACAGCTAGTGGGAGGGAACCGGAGACTTCCAGCTGGCTGCCTCGTTATTGCAGACCCGAGGGATGCGCGCACATACACACATTCCTACGCACACAAGCTAAAAGCACACACACACACACAACCTCATATATGCTTACCAAGGCATTTGCTGTTATCTCTTGGCATCTCTCCATCCACCCCCCCCCCCCCCCCCAACAACTCGATCCTGCCAAGGCCACAGCCTCGCCACATAAACTGAATAACAGAAGGGGGCTTACCACAAAGGAGGCCCAAATCTCTGGCACGTCCTCATCTCCAAACCAGTTTAAACTAGTGTTAAATATTGACGTCTCTATACCATCAAGCATGCATCTATATGTGGATGTAGATGCATGTGTCTGTGTGTCTTTGCTGTTGGTGTCTAACAGTCCTGCAGCCAAGACTTTGAATTTCTAACAGATGACTTTCTTTTTCAGGAGGGATCCATATGATTACCCCACCCACTCCAGACCCGTGCCAAGAGAATCCGGCCCCAACCACTACCACGACGCTCCGGGTGCCGGTCACTCCGGCCGTTTGCCAGACCCCCAGTCGAGCACCCAGTCCCAGCAGCCGCTCAGCAATCCGCGCTACTACCCCTCTTCCCAGACGGGACAGCAGCACCGCGCTGCTTCAAGGCAGGACGTCCCTCCGTCGCCCACCACGGGTCACAGAGGGCGCCAGTACTACGACTCCGCAGGGAGAAGAGACGGCTACCGGCAAGCCAGCCCCGGCCGCTACACCAGCCCAGAGAGGTACCCTGCCGACAGGGAGCGTTACAACAGCCCCAACCCTTATGGTGACGACAGACAGCCTGACCCAAGACGGAAGAACCCCGCGATTGGTGCGGTTTAAACCGCAGACCCCCTGTGAAGAACATAAAGATAGTGTCTGAGCTGTCACCTGGGCTGCCAGGGTGCAGAAGTGAAATTTTGCCATATTGATTCACGTGATGCAAAAAAAATAAATAAAAATTTAGGGCTTATTTTGAGAAAGGGAGATTTGTGTTTGTGTGTTTATAGATGTTTCCAGCTGCTTGTATATATTTGCCAGCGTGTCGTGGTATGTAAGAACAGGACACCAGATTTTATGATGTAGAAATTAAATGAAGTTAAATAAATTATATAGAAGAAACTTGGTGCCAAATGTATAAAATCAAGTATATTCCAAGCTATGAGCTGACTTTGCACACGCTGATCGAGCTGAAGGAAAATAAGAGGGGATCACCTTGACCCGTCGCACCGCTCCAACACAGAGAGACGGGAAGTTTAAGTAGACAAACAGGAAAAGGAAGTAACACCCCTTCTTCTTGTCTTCTTGTCCTTGATGTTTAGTCGCTTGGACTTCCTTTACATCCTGCTATCGCACTGCTTTTTTTTGTTTTTTTTTTTTTGTGTTGTTACCGGTGCGTATTTGGATGTGGCTGCCTGTGTGCTCATTAACTGTATAATTGCAAATTTGCAAATAAGTTTATTTGTGATACTTTTTGTAGAGCTTCTAATAAATGTATCAATCTTGATCTGCACCTCGTGCGAGAACTTAACAAAACATTTTACCCTTCAGCTCCTCGCTGCTGAGAGTCAATGCACTGAAAACGAAATGTGTCAATGGTGGTTTGATTTAAACTTGCTGTCAAACGAGTGCTCAGTTTTTTGGGGGTTTTTTGTACGTCTATTTTGCATTAAATATGATATTCTCAGCCTGTGCCACACCAGTTCATTTCATCCCATTTCCGCTTCATTTAACCTGATGGCTAGAATATAGCGTATTTGAAATGCTCAGACTAAGACAACACCATGAGTCATCACTTTAAAAATTCATTATAATATCCAGCTTAATGTCTCTGAGCGCAATCTCTAGATAAATTTGCCCTGTGAGATGACTGATAAGAGTAGCCAGCATTCTGATAATGACTAAATCATCTCCGACAATTAGAGGCAGGGAAATCTCCGCTGGAAAATGATTACTGCCCAATTTGCTCTCAGAAATAAAGATGGCACCGATTGGTGAAATTAGACTTGAAATGGGGAATAATTAGTGTGAAGAAGGCTTTTTCTATCAGTTTAGGTTTAATTAGCATCAGGGCCCATAAGGGCCGGGCCTCTCTGCATTCCCCTGACCCTCTCCTGTCTGAGCTGAAATAGACCTTCCAAACACGCCAGCGCAGGCAGATAAAAGTTGATCAATCCTTTTTCTTCAAGCAAGTTTTAAGCAACACGAATTCTTTCCCAAAGACAGGAAACACGTGAGACTTCGGAGGAGATGCAGCCCGCCTGACCAAGTAATAGTATAAACAAACGCTTATTCTGACACACTTCTATTCATATAGTAAGAAATGCAGTGCTTTTCACAAACCAGAATAGATAAAAGCTGGATAAACAAGAGAGGGAACCGGCAGCTGTCTGCTGAGCATCCTGTGATGACAAAGCTGTCGGAAACTGTCCGTAGCTTCGTGCTGATAGGCCTGCTTTAAACTAATAAAGCACATGCAGCGAAAACTGGTGCAGATATAATTTCTTGTTTGGTTAAAAATCTGCTTTGAAATGTTATGAGAGTAAGAAATCAAGTGCTCCACAAGTCTTTTATTGTTTATACTCGTAGTCCCGTAAAGGAGACACTTCTGCAGGAGCTGGGGGCATACATGGTAAGATGAGCTCAGCTAATCTTAAATAAATACAGTTAAATTACTGAGTGGGCCTCCTTATGATTAAGCAGAAGGTTAAAGCCATTCAAACTCATAGGTGGACAGCAGGCATGCAAATTTGAAATGCCACTGGGCCGAAGACCCCTATTTATATTATTTCTTGAGACTTAACTCTAAATATGCTGCCACCTGAAATAAATCATAAAAATTAAAAAATAAAGGAATTCACAATAAAGGCTTTATACTGTATCATTTATTGATGAGCAAAATAATTCAAGTGCATTGCAANNNNGTCAGTCGGGGGGTGGGCCAGTCAAAGGGGGTCCGCGGGCCGGATGTGGCCCCTGGGCCGCTAATTGAATAGCCCTGTTGTAGACACTCACTCTTGCCACGTTTTCAGCTAGTAGCTCTTTGGGAATCACTTTGTCAGTGCAAAGACTTTGTGTGTTATCTTTGATATTTTTTATTGAATGAAAGAAATGGGAACAACAGGTCGCTGGTAACAAAGTGCCTAAAGATACATTTTAAAATCGGTTACTTCCTAAGTTGTCTGTCATGTGTAGAATCTTTGAATGATTTGTAGGTCGGTGTTAACTTGAAGACCTTGGTGGATGAAGTTTAATGGATTGTTAGCATGACCCCACTCTACACCCCTACAAAGTTTTATCACAATTCATTCAAAACTTTTCATCCTGTTGTGTTTACAGTACAGATGCACACACACACACACAAACGCTACCAAAAACACAAGGGGTAGCTCAAGACTTTTGCACACCATTGCATGTTTATCTAGCAATTTTGTTTATCATAGTTAAGTTGATAGCTGACATAAACTGTTGAAAATTAATCAACAGTGAGCTAAAAGTATGCATTAACAGTTACACTTGTAACAGTTTAAATACACATTGGAAATTATTGGAAGCTAAATATGGAAACACAAATTCTTATCTATAGGCAGCACGGTGGCGTGCTGGTTAGCATTGCTCCCTCGTAGCAAGACGGTTCCCAGGTTTGAATCCGCCTTGGCCGGGGCCTTTCTGTGTGGAGTTTGCATGCTTTCCCCGTGTCTCCGTGGGTTTCCTCCCACAGAGTGGGAATGTGAATGGTTGTCTGTCTTTCCAGGCTGGCAGATAAATAGCTTTAAACAGTAGATCCTGTAATGGACAAACGGTTAAAACAGCAAGTCGTAGATACTGATAGGTGGTCTAACCATAATAGTGTAATTGGTGATCTGAATTTAGCTCAGATCTGCTTCAAAAAAATGAGCTTAAATGAATATAAGAGGTGTTGATGAAGGATTCCTGAGTCTATGTGACAGAGTCGTGGGTATGTCAGATGAAACAGGTTGGAAACCACTGGTTTACTTAATTAGCACTCACATGTGTGTACTTATGAAGCATGTCTTTACCGTTATGAGAGGCATGTGGCTGTAATACCATGATGGTTGTATGGTAATGGCATCATGCCATGGTATTGCAAGCATGGAACATTGTAAAAAAGCTCCCTTGGGTGGGCTGAGTAGACATTCCAGTGTCTAAATTTGTCAATGGAGCTTCAACTAATGAAAATGCTTCATTTATGGGACTGTTTTTGTTCGATTATAAAATCAAGAAACTGAAGAAAAATATGGTTGGTCAGTTGTTTCAAAGTAGCTCCGACATAAAGTGGAGGTACTGCGCCAATATTTCCTGTAGCTCAGTAAGGGCCACGTCTTCTCTCATTCACACTGACGGGAACACGACTTGCAGCACTCAAGCTGGCTTCACTGTGCTTCGTACTACGCTGTAAACAGGCTCCTCCCAGTGCTTGTGGTCAGCTTGCCGCTGCCAAAGATAATCAACAACAGCAACT
>JAVDPK010000707.1:605737-649347 GCA_034780415.1 Cichlasoma orientale
CATATTAAGAGTTAAGTCTCAAGAAATAATATAAGTAGGGGTTTTAAGCCCAGTGGCATCTCAAAATTTTCAAATCTTGCCCAGAAGAAAAAGTAGTTGAATAGGCCTGATGTAGGGTATGGTATATATGGAATGTATGGTATGTGTGGTATGTATGTATGGCATAATATGGTATGGTACTTTATGTTATGGTACTTTATGATATATATATAAATCATAAAGTACCATACCACAGGGCGAGAGGCAGGGTACACCCTGGACAGGTTGCCAGTCTGTTGCAGGGCCAACACAGAGAGACAGACAACCATTCACACCTATGGACGATTTAGAATCACCAATTAACCTAACGCCACTAACTGCATGTCTCTGGGAGGAGGCCGGAGTACCCGGAGAGAACTCCACACAGAAAGCTCCAGGCCAGGTGGTGGATGCAAACCCAGGACCTTTTTGCTGCGAGGTAACAGTGCTAGCCACCGCAAGCACCCTATTTTTAAACTTTTTTCTTCATATGAAAACCAAAACATGCACCCCATTGAAACAAAAACAAAAAAACCCCAAAAGAAAAAGACGACTGCGATGGCATGAAGCTAAAGCTGAGGCTTCAAAACGAGTCCACAGACAAAAGCGTGGTGGCTTTGTCCATCTTTTATTTACAGTTTATGGCCTGAATCGAGCAGAAACGTGTCACTCCCAGGACAAAGCTCTGCATTGTTTACTCGCTTCTTGGCTAAGGAGCCTTGAAGCTATTGGACCCTTTTTCTCCCCAAACCCTCCAGAACCTTCTCTATTCACCTCTGCCAGCCCTCTCGACTTTCCTATCGCTGCAACGATGGAAAAACCCCAACGGGCCTTGTGGACTCTGGCGTTAACTCGGGGCTAGCGGTGTGGTTCGCTGGGTTGTGATGTGGCCAGCGACAGCTGAAGTCCGTGACCCCTGGACCCCATCCATCAGGCTTTCATCACCAGCCCTGGCCTCTGACACACACAAAACTTCAGCCAGGGACTGGAAGCACGCAACTGGGAAATGCATCAATGTCACTGAGACACTGGGAACCATATTAAATGATATATATTCACTTTGTCCCGCCTTCAACATGCATGCAAGTTAACACACACCAGTGCGGTTTGTGCTCGTGAATATAAAGTTATAAATGTTTCCAGAAGCCCGGAGTGAGATTACCAAACCGGTTTTATGGAGGTCCCAGACTGAGCTGTCTGTTATACGCACACACTCCTTCTATATTAACCTCTTCTTTTTGACACATTGTATGCTTCCACTGCTGTCTCACACACACACACACACACCTGCTCTCAGCTCAGGCACACACAAACCCGTCGTTACAGACTTCCATATCGCTTTGCCCTCACACACATGTTACCAATATGTGTGTGGCAGAGACTCAGCTGACCGCCTGGCAGTCACTGTGAAATTGGCGCCCTTCTCATACAGATGCCAGGTGTTTTGCTTGGCAGCCAGGGGTGCTGGGGGTGAGCTTGTGTCAGGAGTGTTGGGTTGCCGTGAACTGCGGGGAAAGGATGGGAATAATATGTTACGGGTCCCTGTTAGTCCAAGCGCTCGGCTACGACGGAGCGCCGCCAAGCCCGAGAGGAACTAAAGACTGCTTCATTTCTGCAGGAGCCTGAAAACATACATTAAATTATGAGGCAACATTATTTTTTAATTAACCCTATTTTCTTTACTGATGTGCATGTGGGTGCCAAACACAATATCCCAGGCCCACTACTCAAGGCAGCTTTTGGCACTGAATAGCATTAACCTCCTGCACTGACATGTTTTCTATTTTTGTGGTGCTGTAGGAATGTGAGCTCACCCCATACCATGAGCAGCCCTGCCAAAAATTCTCATATGCTGCTCAAACACAGAGAAGAAATCTAAGCTTGCAACGAGAGCTGGAGAAACACAAACATGTGGACAGTTTTGTGGTATCTTAGGATGTTCTTGTTGTCCCGATGCATGCAAAAGGTGGCGGCTGTGGCTCGATTGGTTCTCCGGCCGCTCCAGTCTGCATGTCAAAGTATCCCTCGGGGTACTTGTACTGCTCAGCCGTGTTTTGTTAATGTATATTTAAACACGTGAATGAATGCACTGATTGGCATAAATGACAGATAGACAGACATGTGTATCCTAATCTGACAGAAGAACTGGCCAGTGCAACAAATGCTTACATAATTCATATTTAAGGGTTTGTTGACACGCACCCCTGGCAAACTCGGGGTTGGGGCTCCGAGCACGAACTGCAGCCTCGCTGGTTTACGTCCACGTGTCACTCATTTGCTGTCACGAGCCAAAATCGAGCCCCGTTTACCCCCAGACTTCGCAAACCCATCCAGAGCTGCAGAAGATGTATACAACAGGCGAATCCTGACCCGCTGTGACTGCCAGCCTGGCTCTGATGAAGGCGCCCTGCCTCTTTTAGATTCTCCAGCTTCACAGCGTGCAAAAATGACGGCACATTTGAGGCTTTTGTGTGTTTCGTGAATCGCATTGGCTCTTTTTGTGTTGCACGTGTAAGTCATGGAACCCTGTTTCCATCTGCATCCTGAAGGGCACCGTATTTGATGCGAATCCCTTCATTTTTTTTTTTTGCCCCAAGCAGACTTTAATTTCTCAAACCACGTGTCAGTTCGCGCAGCTCCGAGGAACCGGCAGGTCATTTGATTTCCGGCCTCATCCTCGTTTTGAAGAGATGGTCATTCCAGCGTGGATTAGATAAGGGTGAAGACAAAGTGGAGCCTCATTGGAAAGTCACTGTAGCAGCCAGCAGTGTAATCCATCCACGCATTCCTTCCAGAGAATGCCAAACAGCTCACTGAAAATGAGCTGCCGACCTGACTCCATTAGATCTCTGCTCTGTCTCTCCACTTTCTGTCTTTCAAAAAGACACACACACACACACCTCGCACTGCAGAGAGTGACACACACACACACGCACGCACACGCACTCTCACTGCGCCTGCCACCGGCTTCATTAGCACTAAGAAATGTCCTGCTCATTAAGGCGAGGCAATTAGTGGCTAATTGAGAAGCTTTTTGCAGTGAAGACAAACTTGCTTCCTTCTCTCGCTCCAGCATGCGCATGCGCGCGTGTGCGCGCGTGTGCACGTTTTTGACCGGTTTCTACATCTGGATTCCACCTCTAGCTCATTTTCTTGAGGCGGTTGTTCACCACAGAGCTGCTGCCTGAAGGAGATAAGGAGCAAAACACTGGGAGAACTTTTTGATGCAAGACTCTGTTTATTTCAGGAAAGAATTTCCCATGGATGAGCAAAACATGACACATAATTTTTATTTTTTGCATAATTGTTTATTTACTGCAAGTGTTTTGCAGTTTGCTGAGACAGTTTAGAGCTTCTTTTTTGCAGAGTCGTGTCATACGACAGAGAAAGAAAAGGCTTAATGGGGAGTTTTCCCGGCTCATTTCAATGCGCCTTCCCCCTTCGTTATGCCTCCTTTCTAGACATAACAGTCGAACTGCCACAGCTACACACTGCACTCACAAAAAAAAAACAACACAAGTTACCAACTGCCTGCCCTTCTCACTCCGCAGTTTGACTTTCCATCCCTCCATCTCTCTGTTTCTCTCCTCCGTCTCCTCTTTCCATTCTGTCACTTCTCTCCTCCAATTCTTTGCGGTCCAGAGATAAGCTCTGTGATAGGGAGGAAATGAGACTCACACACATACACCCACACACACACACA
Source organism: Cichlasoma orientale (assembly GCA_034780415.1). Taxonomy (NCBI): domain Eukaryota; kingdom Metazoa; phylum Chordata; class Actinopteri; order Cichliformes; family Cichlidae; genus Cichlasoma; species Cichlasoma orientale. The sequence continues at coordinate 609,459 of JAVDPK010000707.1, forward strand.
CACACACACTATTGGCAGCCGTGCACAGTCTCCCAATCACTTTCACTAGTCGCTCAGATAAAATCTCCGCTGGAGATAAAGTTGATTAAGATGTGTTTTATTTTTAATTCTATTCATTCGCCTTTTTTTTTTCTTCTATTTTCTTCATGCAAGCTAATCCTGTGCTTTCCATACTTTGTCCTACAGGGGGCAGAATCCTTATTACCTCACTGAACTTTGTAGCCGTGTGACCTCTTCCCCGATTTAAATACACATTCCCTGGCACGGCCTCGCACTCGCATTGCACCATCGCCTCAAGTGATATAATCTTTCCCCAACAAATGGAGATAAAAGTGATGACCATCCCGCCCTAAATAAACTACACACACACACACACACACACACACACACACACAGAGTCCTTGTACCCTTTCACATCATGGTTTTCCCCTGTAAACAGCGCAGATATGTGACCTGCCATCTCTGACCACCCTCTGAGAGAGTGTGTTTTTGTACCATGTCTTATCTCAGCCCACCCCACTTCAGAGGGAGAAGGACTGGGGGCGGGGGGCGGGAGGACGAGGTCGGGGATTCCCTGTGTGTTTTGCTTAAATCCCAGCTAGCGCACACACACACACACACACACACACATTCATGCACGTACACAAATGCTTTATAGGAGAATAGAGTTGCCATTGTGGCGTGAGTATTTCCGTGTGAGAAGTCACACGGACTCCAGAGGTGATGGTCTGGCCACATGAAAGCCTGGGGCTGACTTGACTCATGAAGGACACACACACACACACACAGACGCACACACAGACACTACATGAATAGTACTGACGCCCCGCAGGGGTGAAGGCCCGTGGGTGTCCATGAGGGCAAGTCACATCCTATTCCTCCTCACAAGCAAAGAGCAAAGTGAGCAGCAGCCTTGTTTTCTTCTCTGTCTTTGTGCGTTTCATGGTTGTGTATGCTCATTTGTAGCAGAGTAATATATCATATGTTGTGCTTTGATGGGGTTTTTTTTGCCTTTAACATAGTTTTGTCGCAATAACCGCTAAGTTTAAATACAGATTGTAAGTTTATATAAAAAAAAAAACAAGCTTGGTCTCCGTGTTTGAAAATGAAGCCTGAGGTTCTGCATTCTTTCCAGCGGGAGCGACTCGTCCAGTTTGAAGAACAAGTCCAATTGTTTTGAAGTTTGTGGGAAAATGAGCTTCCTTTATACTTGATCTGTGACCGCAGCAAACACTTTCTCTTTTCTAGCACATCTCGTTCTCGTTTCTGAACTAAAGACTCTTCCTTCCTTCCTGTTTCTTTCTTTCTAGATTTGTTACTTCGGTGCACCCCACAGCGTTGGTGTGACCATTACTGATAACTTTCCATGCCTTACTCGCTGCCAACGTCATCAGTTCACATATGATTCCTTTCATTCCCACATATCCCCTGTGAGTGCTGCTTGATGATTCCCATTTCTAGAATCAGTTTTGATTGGTTTACTTGCATTAATCTAAAAGTGCGTGGCCACTAAAAATACCTGGTGTGCAGGTTCTCTCCAGCATCATCCTCACCCTCTTTCTCCCACTCCTGCTCCCCCCCCCCCCCCCCCCCTCGGCTGAGGCGTATTGATGCAGTGTGAGGAGGCTAAGCCTCTGGTTTAGTGTCCGGGCGGCCGTGACATTCTTCCTCCCCAGCCTGTAATTGACTCATCGGTGTGTGTATCAGTTAAACCTTGGCTCACCGGCTCTGCGGGTGTCGAGGGGGGTCGTGATTGACAAGCTTCTCTAATGCCCCTGCTCTGCACTTTGGAGCGTGATTAGGGTTGTTCTGCTCAGTTTTTCCTGGCAGGTACTCTTTTTTTTTTTTCCCCCCACATTTGATTTTTTTCCTTCCTCTCCTGGCATTTCTCACACTTGTTTTGTTTTCATCTGTCTGCCACTGCTCCTGTTTGCTTGTCAATCAGTCTCTCCCACTACCCCTCTCACTCCATATTTATCTCTGCTTTCATCCAGTCCTCGGGACCCACGCGGACCTCCCTCCTCCTGGATCGACGGTGTCGGTTCACGTTAGTGAAGCGGAGCAGCGTTAAAGGTGCATCGCTCTGCAGAGAGCGGCTGGGGGTCTGTGTTTCTCTGGAAAGTTTTCTGCTCACACTACAGGCATGCCTTTCTGCCTTTGGCTTGATTTCAGCTGTCTACTCCTGTATATGTACACACACATGCACTCTCCCTCTCCCTCTCTCACACACACACACACATTCACATGGACCATATGTTCATCCTCCCCAGTGACCGGACCCCAGCAAGGGGGGCATTATCTATTTAAGGCCCTAACTCTGCGGATTAGATCAAAATTCAGCCCCGTAATGGCGAGTCTGGCACAGCACCCTGCTTCAATTAAGGTCCCAACACACAATAATGTGATCTCGCTCACACCCAGACGTGATCACATGTCACTGTTTTAAAACTTTGACTTTAACAGTTTGCAATTTTTTCCACGTCACTTTGGAGGGAAAAAAAAAATCTATACCTCCTCGTATAACAGGACTGCTGGCAAGAAAGTAAAGCAGATTAGAGGTCATCACTGGCATTATGAGACATATTAACACCTTTCACTTAAAGTCGTTTTAAGCAACGCTTTAAATGTCAGAACAGAAGATTTTTAAACTTGTCCATAAAAAGCTCCCCGGCTGACGTCTGGCTGCGCACTCGAGCTTCTTTGGACACTTTCCCGAGGCCGTAAATCTAAAAACGGCATCGCTGCGTTTTAGCGCACGTGAAAACGGAGCTTCTGGAAAACAATAATATGCGGCACGTCTGCTCGGTCGTATTCAGATGCTGAGCAATAACAAAGACGAACGCCTCCGTCATCCCTCGTCTTAAATGCCAGTATGGCTGATCACATAATGCGGGGACCAGATGTGTAAACGGAGCATGAACGGGGGGGGGGGGGGGGATGCTTTTGTGAGTGTGATTTGATGTTTATAAAACAGAATTTATGGCGAGAATTGACTCTACCTCTCACAAGCTTGATTTTCAATAGCAATCCAGGGCTCAGATAAGGTGGAGGTGGAAAATGGAACTTAATAAAAACATGATTTTATTGCACATATCTGTAATATTGTGTATAAACATTTTTGGCTTTGTTTATGACAGCTGGATCCTAAAAACTGTGCGTGGACACCATCTCAGGCCTCTGGCACTAACAGCCCAAAGAGGATCACACACGCACACACGTGTGTGGGAGCTTTTTCAATTACAATCAGCCGGCAAACACTGGATCTAAGTGTCTTCACTCACGATCAAGCTGGTAAAAACAAACCCCAGCCCCCCCCCCACCCCCCCCCCACCCGAGCAACACACAAACACACCATCTTCCCATAATGATGAAGTCAGTCCATTTGCTATTCCGGGCCCCCCGTTTTTATTTGTTTATATCATGGAAGCCGTTGTGTGGAGTAGTTCGAGTTGGGAATGTTAGAATAATGAGGCAGGCCTGTAAATAATGAAACAAAGGATGTAGTGCATCAATTAAGAGCCATTTACTGCCTCCAATCCATCTCATCTCCATGTGTGTGTTCGTGTGTGTGTGTGTGTGTGTGTGTGTTTTTTTTTTGTTTATTTGTTTGTGCCCGTGTGTGACTTCAAGTGTGTTTTGGGGTTTTTTTTGCAAAATACCTCCCTGTGCGTCGCACACGTCCTCCTGAAAACACATTAATCAAATTGTGAAACATCACGTTCTCTTCTGATACGAAAATGAGCCGTCCAGAAAAACACTGAGGACATTGTCACTGTAATTGCTCTTTGACGGCTACACACACACGCGCGTGCGCGCGCACGCACGCTCATATAATCTTTAATTGCCTACAAAATGTTTATGTCAAAATGGCGTTGCTAAGATAATGGCCGGGAACTGTGTGGCCCACACTAATGGCATCCCCGTATTTAGCGCTTCACATCAGCGGGAGACTCAGAGAGCCCATCAGATATTTAGTGGAGTGCGATTGCTGCTATTGTTGGGGTAATATTGTGCTGCTGGATGCTGGCCAATTCATTAAAAAAAACAAAAAATAACAACAAAAAAAACTTATCACACCAGAAGGAAATCTAGAGCACAGTGAGGCATATCAGGAGGATTTTAATAAATAAAGCTAATGTGACATTTTCAATGCCCCGCTTCGCTGTTTACATGCCGGAATTTTATTCTTCACGTTGCTTTAGAGCCAAGTTGTTTGGTGCTGTTTGCTCTCTTATATTTGTTGCTTTCACTGCAGAGTTCATTAAATCCAGACTTCATTTTATGATCATTACAAAGACGATGGTAAAAAATTAAAGAGTGCTATTTGTTATTCATGAGGTGGGCTGCAGAAGAAAAACACTTGTGGGTATATCACCGAAAATAACACCTTATCGTATCCAAGATGTGTAAATTCATTAGCAGAGAGAGAGAGACAGAGAGAGGCAAGATTGTTACAAAAGAGCAGAAGAACTGTAATAAATTATCCTACCTTACCTTTCTTTGTAAATATATTGTGAGGGAAGCTGGCGTGCTTTTAAATGTCTTACAAGTGTATTCAAATAAATGTAAATAAATAATTTATTTTGCAGTTATTTATCAGTTCTGGATACAATGTTTTTGGACACATTTTAGTCGCCTGTTCGAACAACACGAAGAAAAACCCTCTGCCGATGGCTTCTGCTTCAACGATAGACGATGGACGTCACCCACTGGGTATTTTTGGGCTCTGTTTTGTGTATTTTGGCCATGACTTGCTTTTTGTAAACCAGATGGCACGAGTGAGGCATGGGAACCCAAAGACACTGGGTACCCATATAGGAGCAACTCAATCACACTGTAGCCACGCCCTAAAGCATGGTTAATTGGCTTTTTTTTTTTTTTACTTTAAATGGAACCAAAACTTGTAAAGCAAATTTCACGGTATATTAGATAACGTGAGACCATAAACCGATCAGGGAAATGTTTACTGACATTGTAAATTAAGTGAGAAACGGGGTCATTTTCTCACAGACGTCTGTAAAATCTGACTGCTACTTGCTGTCAGACAAGTCGCCCTCTGCTGGCCATTAGAAAGAATGCAGGTTTGAGGTACTTCAACATTAGGGGTCCGACTTGTACAAACTACATGTATGGGATAGTGTGCTGCTGCCGCTATTAACAGAAGGTTTCTAAAAGTTTTAGTGCTGCAGTAATTATTTTTTTAATGTTTCATTACAAAGGGACCCACAGAAAACTAACACCCATCATTTGACCTCTTTTTTGGTCCTTGTTTTGGTTTTGATGCCTTTATAGCAGGTAGTTGTTTTCAGTAAATAGCCTGACTGCACGGTTCCTGACCAGCACTAACTGACACCATATAGCAACACATACAGGGAGCAGAAAGCCACACTGGAGCAAAAATAGGACGACAACCTACTTGTGGCTGGGGTAAATTAGTGGTTATCCGGTGACTGCATTAAATTTTTTTTGCATTCGGTGACCGATTGTAAGTAGTTATGGCGGGCGTCCGCTTTCAGTCACAAGGTGATCGAACAGGTCACCTGGTGGGAGGCAGGAGGTGTTTTAACCCATTTTACGTGAGACCACGAGACTGCCTGCTTGGAAATTCATCTTCACAATGTTAGTTTCCTTAGGGCCGAGTAACTTGCATCTCGATTTTTCATATCGCCAAAGACCGGTGCCAATCCTTCGCATAGCTTCGGCTAACTCAACCTGAGCAGAAGTGCAATCAAACCAAGGAAATGAAAACACCTGGTGGGTATACCGGACCCTTAAACGAGCAGCTAATCTACATTGAAAATGTACGGGAGTCTCGCTTTGCCTGCATTTCTTTTCACTACAGAGAAAAAAAAAAAAACGTGTTAGGAGTTGACTTGCAGGGGTCAGAGTCTCCATCATTCCAGGAAAAAACACCTGAATAACAACAGCTGCACTATCTGCCAGCATCTGAGCTCACAGGTACAGCGTGTTCCTCTGTTTATGCACACGTCTCTCCATTTTCTCTCTTTCACACCCCCACTCGCGCACCAGCCAGATTCCCTAGTATTTATTTGCACATCATGAAGTGTCTGCATTAAAGACGCCGCATTCAGAAGAAGAAACCGATCTTGAAATCCCTTCTCTGGTCTGTTTTTCGTTTTGTAAGTGAGGAGTTTAAGCTTTAAATGGACACGTTACAGATAAGCAACATGAGCCGTTTTGGCTGTGATCCCAGATATTCTCATAACGAGTCTCCAGACAACATCAAAAACGTGGCAACATGAAACAGGGAAGGCATTTTAACAACTTTTTTCCTCTTCTGCAGACGGTTCTTCTCTTTTTTTTTTTCCCTCAGTGTTGCTCACAGTAGTTTCCCATTTCCAAACTCAGCTACCACCTTATTAGGCAGCTAAATGCAACAATGCATTACCACTGTCACCTTAACTCACCCTGGACTTAGTCTAAGATTCTTTTTTTTTTTTTACGCAACACTTAATTTGCATTTGATTAGGAAAGTTAGAAAAGTTCTCTTAAAAAAAGTTTACTTAATGGATGGAAATGTAGCTGCGCTCTCTTACACACTTGCCAACTCTCTCCTTGACTCACATACATCATACACACTCTCAAACACTCAGTTGCGATCGAGCTGCTGCCGTAGTGACCTTGCTATCGTTTACAGCAGCTGCCGGTCCATTGTGTGCTGTGGATCAGCTCGGTGCCCCCCCCCCCCCGCTCCCCTCCACCACAACATTCACTCGCACACACAAACACTGCAAATGGCATCCCAGCTTTAGCCTGCCTCTCTAGCCTCCGCCTAATTATCATGGCACTGAAGCTGTCATAAAAAGCCTATTGTGGCCGCGCTGAAGCAACTCTCTTCACAAACCTCAGAGAGATTGACATTTGCTAAGACGGAAACCTGCGCTGGGACTTTCTATCACAGTCGGCGCGAGCAGAGAGGACGGATATGATGCGGGGAGGGGAGACTGTAGACTGCCATGCATTTGTCTGTTCAAAATCTGGGTTGCAGAATAACAAGTAAATGATTTATGAAGCTGAGCACTTTTCCTCAGCGACTGAGGATTTGAAGTCGAAGTGAAATGACAACAGGCTCGGGCAGATTGTTGTATTTACTCAGCAGGAATTCGGAGTGTAAACCCGAACTATGCAAAGCGATGACAGGCTGGTTGTTGTCATTTATTTCTCCATAGCTTGGATATTAAAAACCTTGTGATCACAATCAGTTACTAACTACAAGAACTCTGCATGGCTTTGTCTTGGTTACACTGGTACAAAAAGATAGACAGCCAGCTTAGTGTGACAGTATTTACGCATAGTAAATAGTAACTGATGCTAAACATCCATTTCCCAGTCCTCTTGGAACTATCTGCTACCTTTGGCACTAAAAATCCAAAGCACAGATAGATTTGTGGTTCAGGCGTGGCTAAAGTCCCTTTGTCTCAGGCCCCTGTCGCAGAACAGTAGAGACTGTGGAACAGAGATCTGAATCAGGAATCATCCAAACAAACAAGTACGACCAGTGGAGTTCCACAAGGCTCTATTCTGGGTCCTCTTCTGATGTAACTTCTAATTTAATTTCTACGTAACGGCGAAAACTGAGGTTGAGACTCAGTCGTCATCTTCGTGTCTCACGCCGCCACAATCTTAATCAAAACTGATCTGATCATTGAGGTTTGAACATTTATAGCCGCCTCAGCCTCGTGTGAACTCACTTTAATGTTTAAAGCTTTAAACCTCAGTCACGCTGTGATTTCCCCTTTATTGGACTGTTGTTCCAGAAATTTATACCGCAACCTTTTTAGATCTTGCGTCATTAAGTAACACACAGAACTAAATATACAGAAACCTAGATTGTCTGCATGTGGATGTGGAATAAATTTTCACGAGATAGATGCGATTTCTCGTTTCATTTTAAATTAGTTTCTTTAATCTTAACGCCTCGCGCCGCGTTTCTCAATTTGAGTCTTGCATTTATTATAAAAGCCTTTGTGTACGCTGTGTCCTTTATAAATAAACTTGTTTTGGCTTGCCTATAAATAAATGTTCATTATGCACCTGTCTATCACAGATTAGTGGCTCAGCCTTTATCCGTTATAATACCTTGTGTCTGACTTGTGGCTAATTTCTTGGGTGGTCTTCTGGCACAAGTGATGCGTTTTAGCTTGTTAGCATTGGTGGTTATGTTCACCAAAGCTGACAAGGCTGAGAAAAGTGAGCAGCGCTTACAAAGAAGGGAAAAAAAACTGTTTGTCACTAAGAAAGAAACAGCGCTGCTGACTGACAGGAGATCTGCATGAAGTGTGGGAAGCAGAAACACATCTTTTAGTCCAAAAACACTCAGAGTCAAAGATGAATCCTTTTAGATGCAGTTTCGTAGTCCAAGATGTACTCCGGCCATTAGGCTCCACACATCCATCATCCTGTTGCTGTGTGGGTTTTTAGCAGCGTGGCAACCGGCCTGCTCCCAAACCATCTTCACGTTTGAAGCTCGACTCGCTCAAATTGAAAGCGCGTTGTGACCTCAAGTAGGGCGCGACTCGCCGCGGCGCTGTGGCCATTTTTAATAATGAGCTTCGACAAACAGGTTTGTCACCCCCCGAAAAGACTTGGAAGCTATTGTCATGACCTTTAGATGGTAACCACCGCAGGATCGTGGGATTAGAAATAATGAGTCTGGCTGCAGTCATTACCTGAAGGGAAGTGTGTGTGTGCGTGCGTGTGTGTGTGTGCGTGTGTGGATTGCTGTCAGAAAAGCTGTCCTGAAAGTAGACAACACACAATACTCGTGCAACAGTCCAAAAGATCAACACCTGTCATTCTGTTCCTCCTTCTCATACGCACACACACACACACACACACGCCCTCGCTGTCACACTCCCCCCCCCCCCCTCTCCTGGTTAAGGTGTTTACAGTGTGTTTGCCATCCACAGAGCAGGCTAGCAGGCTTTGTTGCTCGTCTCTGGTCCCCTTCCTCATTTGCCTTTGACAACACTGATAATCCCACAACAAGATCCCCCCATTCAAACCTCCATCTCCGCTCACACACCCGCGCACACACCCGCGCACACAAGCCCCCCTCGCACACAAATACAATCGTGCGCACGTACACTAGGTGCCAACCATCGCCATGGCAACTCCAATCAGCAAAAGCTCTCTTTCCCCCTATTACAGTGAAGATATGACAGTTTCCCTCTCCTTCCTTCTGCCCTCCTTGGAATACGATTGTTTCTTCTTCTCTTTCCCCTCTTTTCCCTCCTCCCTCAGTCGCTCTGTCTTTTTCTTTATTTCTTATCACCCGCCACCCTTTCTCTCGCCTTCCAGGAGAGAGAGAGAGAGCATCACACTCACAGTGATACTAATCATCACCATAGTGCAAGAGGATGATATATATTCATTCAGATTTTTTTTTTTTTTTTTAATGGGGAAGAAGGTGGGTGCTTGTCTCAAGAGAATTCTGTTGGAGCCCAAATATCAGCACGTAAAAGATACTTTTTCTGTCTTGACCGATCCTGGTTTAAATCCTCATGTCCCAATATTACTTTTGCCCAAAGCTCTGTCACATTCGAGGCTGCACGGCGCACAGACAGCGGAGGAAAAAAAAGTAGTATTTCTAGAATAGGACAGGATAGGATCTCTTGAATCTTCCAACCTCTAGGTGTAATGACTTATCAGATATCCTGTATATATATCGCTGCGTTTTTGGACTGCATTTTTGCTCCGTCAGTTCTGTTTGATGGACTGTGCAGCCAGATGATTGGCAGCTTATTTGGTTTTTATTGAGAGCTCTTTTCTTGGGGTGATTTTTAACATCGTTTGACAAAGTACAAGAGATGAGTCTGCGCTAGGGAAATTAAATTTAATGGGAAGACAAGAGTTGAGGGTGTGCAGTTGAGGTATTTACCATATAGCGTTCAAAAAGTGTCAGATGAGCGCTCCTGCTGCAACATGACACAAAATTAAAATGGTTTGACTTTCTTGACAATGATGGGCACGGTCCTTAATGCTTTTACGACACTGAACCGCTGCACATTTACAGCTAAAGCTGCGTTGTTGTGCACTGTTTTTGCTGTAGGTGCTACTGGGGGAAAATAGGTGGAACAACCGGTAGCGTGGGCAGCATTTTGCTCTGTCACAGAGAGGACAGAAGTCCCAACAGACCGTAAAAAATGATGAAAACTGCCCACTGCAGTCCCTGTTTCTCATGCATACTTTTTTTTCCCCGCTTCATCACAAGCTCCCCTGTTTCTCTCTGTCCTATTCAAGCCAACTTCTCAACCATTCAGCGCTCTACCTGCAGATAACATCGTCACCGTTGGTGCCATGCACGGTTGAATTTTTGGAGCACTGCGCACAAGCACGTCCGCATTGGCTCCAACACACACGAGCCAAACTTCGACACAGGCGCGCACCAAAGCGCGGGTCATAAATCCTGCACAGCGAGTTAGAGAATGAAACTAGAAATTATATAACAGAAGCTGCTAACATCCCCTCTCTTCCATCTTCCCCCACTGCCGGCCGCGGCTATTGAAGGGACAATTTAGGGTCCATTCACATCAAAGACCCCCACAGACACTTAATTGCTGTTTTGTCTTCATAGAATCAGAGGTGAAAGACAAAAGAGGGGAAAGTATAATGAAGATAATGTTCAGCTGTTTGACACACACACCCCTCATGCTTCCTGTCGCAGACAAAAGTTAACCGGAACACTTCCTCTTGTGTTGACTCCTCTGATCACATTCAGAGCTGTTAAAATATTCAGCAAATTTGGCGATCCTTCCTCAAATCTTCACTCCAGCAACATTATCTCCTTTAAAGATGGCCGCCGGGTTAGCAGCCACTAAACTGCGACTGGATTCGACACCGTGAGGCCCAGTGAAACCCGGCCAAACCATCAGAGGTGATTCCAATTAATCTCAAAAGTATTCAAAGTGAACACTGACACCTTTCAGACTCCTCTCGCTGGATTTAAAGTGTATATTTAGCAGCTTTTTACTAATGAGGACGCTAATGGGCGCCTCCGTCTGTGATGTCGGACTATCACAGCATTCGGGAGGTGTGCAAGAGTTATTTCTGATTTGCATCTCTTAAAAAATCTTCAACTTGAACGTAGCTTTGAATAACTTTAATGCACCGACTTGAATGGAGTCGCGTGGTGGTCAGAAACGGCCGCGGAGCTGACTGAGAGATGTTTCCTATAAAAAGGGGAATCAGGAACCGCCTTTATCAGAGTGTTTCATTCAGAAAATAAGAGCTGCTGAGGTGAGAAGCTGCGAAATTGCACCTTTTAGATATGCAGGGACGGTAAACAGCAGTAACAAATAAAGTCACATTAAACATTTAACCTCGAACTCGTGAGTTTTCACCAGAAATCTCAACTTTTTCCAATCAGCATGCCGGATATTAGGTCAGCTAATCAGTGAAAGCTGCCTGAGGAGGCTCCCTAAATTACTAATTCATTAAGAATAAATACTATTGTTTCACTAGACTTTTGACCTTGGGGTAGATTCCCATCATGTCAATTTTGCACTATAGACGCCCTATTTAAGTGTCACCTTCTTCAGATTCAGCTTGGCTCCAAAGTTACTGAGCTCTGCTGGGATGATGACATATGTGACCCTGTTAAAATTTGCCCCCCCCCCCCCCTTACACGTTTCAGATCATCAAACTAATTTGAAGATTAGATAAAGATAGTTAATAGTAAATACAAGCTATCCAGACCGACCTAGCAACAGTTTCTGTATCTCTGTGTGACGGATAGAGTAGAAGAAAATGTTCAAATGTTAAACCAAAGACTCCATCAGACCTTGAAATATTGGCTCATCGGGTGGATAACAATGACTGCATCTGATAATGGCTCTATCTGATATTTCATAACGGGCTGATAATGATATTACAATGAAAGTATTCCTGATAATTACAACAATTAAAAGCACATCTGTCCGTTAACCTTCATTTAGATGGGATTTATCCACCATTTCAAGAAGGAATGAAAAGTGAAAGTTGAGCGCTCTTAATTATGGTCCATAATTAAAGGCCGCGGAGACACAATATTAAGACAAAAGAGGAGTCTGCTAATCTTTTAACAAAGAGGCTTTACATATAAAGCCTTTCTTATTACTTAACAAAACCCCACTTTAGAAATCCAAATTTGACTCTTTCTTTCAACTTAAACGAGTTAATACGGGATAACGCACTTCCTCTTTTGATACACACTTTAACAAGCGCCCACGCTTCCACTGGCTCTTGATATTTATTTCAGCGTGCGGTCCCTGAGAGAGTCTGGGACATTTCCAATGTATATCTCAGGAAGCAGAGGCAGAGGCAAAAAACGAACACCTCCCCCTGAAAAACTGCCTTCCAGCACCAGCCGGCATCAGCTGCTTCAGACAGAAATTTAAACTACGCACCACCAAATGCGGCCTTATCTAGGTCAGAACCGACATGACTCGAGTCTGATTTTGGCAGTGGCAGCAGTCACATGTTTCATTCATCATCGCGGTGGCAAACCCTCGACAGTTTCGCTTCACTGTAATTAATATAAAACCATAACGACGCAGGCCGCGAGCACACGGGGTCCTTTCATTCGGCGCGAGGAGCCGAGCCAGGTTTGGCTAGATATCATCCACTCCTCTAGCCAGTCTGTCAGTGTCACATTTTCAAGAGACACGATGATAATTTGTAATATTTTGTTGAGGTGCACTACACAGAGTTGTGGTGAGTTGGCATCGGTCCTAGCGTGGGTGGTGAATTAGGGGAAAAAAAAAAAAAAGAGTCTTCTGTCTACGCCAACTGTAAATTTTATGTCCCATCATTTTCCACTTGTAAAAAAAAAAAGAAGCAAAATTGGTTTTTCCTGGAAGGCAAAACGAGTTTGCACATCGGTCTGTGGTCAGATCAAAACTGTGAGTGCGGCCTAATGGAGGGGCCCTCGGTGGAGATGGAGCTCAAATGTAGAGAAAGTGCAAGGAAATGAAAAAAAAAAGCTTCTTTGATGTGATCGAGTGCAGCTTGTCACAGACACACACTTAGCACGTCTAACCCAACAGACCCTAACAGCACCTGTTAACAGTAATGAGTCAGGTTCTGCTGTTATGGGTAGCAAACGCTAAATTTCTGCTATTGGGACATCCTCAGTGTCCCTTAGATGCTCATGTTGTAGGCCTGGTAGGCAGTTTATAAGGAGTTGTTCAAGTTTTTTCTCTTTTTTTAATCATTTTATCAATCATTGCTCAAAATCTACTAAAATATCCAATCTTATATTTAAGTTACTAAGACCTAGATGTCCAGACTGCCAACTTTACAGTGAAGAAAAGCCGAATTAGAGCTGCCATAAGCGGGCGGCGTTAGGTGTAATCTCTTTGAGTTTGTTCTGATTTACCACCCTTCTTTTTCCTTGAGTAGGTCAATCTATTGAGCAGCTCATCATTCAACTGTGGGCTTTTTTTTTTTTCCCTTCATTTCTTGTATTGTTTGAGGTTCTCTCATACTCCAGACCCGCACAAGTCTGCAATCAGCGAAGGAGACCGGCTTTTCTGGCTTGTTGATTCTGAGCTGACCAAAAGATCCGAGATTATGAAATTCCCTGAGAGTGAGGATCGGGCTGCTGAACCAGTAAAAACAGGCTTTCCCAGTTCAGACGCAGCGCCGGCCCCGAGCCCTGAGAGAGATCGGTGTTTGCGTGTGTGCTCTGTGATGTGTAGTGAAGTGAGGGGCATTGATTAAACATTATTTGCATACAGTGCTCCCAGACCAGATAAAGGAATGGAGGAGAATGGGCATCATTAATGTTAAAGATAAACTGAGCTAGTTTCTTTAGAAGATGTTTAACACTGAAGGACAAAAAGATTGATTGCAATTGACAAAATAAACAAAACAAATCACCATGAGGTGCCGTTATGGTGTTGGGTCACCACATGGTGCCAGAGCAGCTTAATTGCACTTTGACATTGATTCTACGTGTCTCCCCGAGAGACGTTCAAAAAGTTATTCGTCTGTTTCGTGTTTTGATGGCGGTGGAGCGTGTCCTCTCCCTCACTGCAGGGGTCGAGGGTTCAGGTTTTTCCTTTAATCTGTCACTGATCTGTATCTTATTTATCATGGAGGGGGAGGCGACTCACTCCTACTCCCCGATAAACTTGTTTGTTGTGTTTTGCCCTGTCAGACACAAACCATCATCTATCTTCGCTCTGGTTCAGGCTGGTTTCACCTCAGGTCAGGGCACACTTGATAACACCGCTGATATCTCCTCCTTATCGCTATCTAAATTACAACCAGCCCGGACCACCGCGGGGAGCCGCGCGGGCGCATGCCAAGCATACCGGCGTCACCCTCCGCTCTGTCCTCGCGGTGCGACTTGGGACTCGGCCAGGCTTGATAAACACTGACAGTTGAGGCGAGGTATTTCCATGACTGACGGTTATTGACTCAGCGATATGGTGATTTGTTTCTGCGCCGCGGCACAATTGATTAGCCATAAGGAAACTCAGGAGACGTTATTGGATTGCTATTCAGAAAGATTGAGTGTCAGTCTCCATCGGATTCCAAATCTCATCCATCTCCTTTTCACTCTCTGGGTTTCTCTCTTCAGAATATATTAGTCATTTTCAATAATAACAGGCTGATATGGAGGCGTCTCCTGTCCTCCATTTGATATTCTATATCCATGGCTAAATAATGATGGATCCATGGGCTTGTCTTGTTCACCTGTCACACTCTTCCTCCCTTCTCCATCTTCGTGTGTCGGTGCCTCGCGGCTGTCTTGCCTGTCTCGCTTCCTCTCTGTCTGTCTGCCGGCTGGTTTGACTTTCTCATCCTCTGTGCGCTGAAATTAAGGAGGCGCTGCACAGATTTTACACATGAAGACCAGAAATAGGGGTGCAGCAAAATCCCATGTGTGTCCCTGCAGGTACGGTCTGCACAAATATACACCCTGGGGCCTCGAGGTAACTGTAGGTACTGCATGCTTCTAAGTAGTAAATGATGCATTTGTGCAATTACAATTTTAAAGGATTTGCTGTTTATGTAAGTTAAATGAAAATTATGCAGTGTATCCTGGTTTATTCTGCATCTCTCTTGTATACTGGGTGCAGAGTCTGGCAGAGCCTCACAGCAACTGTGTGTAGTCTGTGTGTCTGATGGCACTTTAGTAAGAATGGGTGAATGGGCATCATGTGTTCTGCCTGCATGGCTCTATTCAGGCAGCCTGGCCTCAACCAAGTATTTCTGCTAGCGAGAACACATCCTAAGCAGACCGTGTTCTGTTTTGTGTTACATGTAAGAAAGCGCAGCTGCAGATAACGTCCCAGGACGATTCTGCTTTTCCAAGCTGAAACTCTCTCTTCTGAGCCTCCTGCATCGGCTCGGCCTGTGTGGTAATTTTACGTCCTGATTTTCAGTGCTTATATTATAACAGATCAGAACGATCCTTCATTAACGAGCCGTTTCCTTCATTTATCCTTTATCTGTGTGTCTTTTCTTCTGATCATAATAACACAAGCATAAAGCAATTATCACAGCATCATCATTCCACTATTTTAGTCTTAACTGGTGAATCATACATTTCATGATTATTCGCTGATATTTTTTTTTTTAATGATATAATGAACTTATTGGCTTCTCGCATTTTAGAATCACTTTTAAGTGTAACTTTGTTGGTTTTTTAACTGGTGTTTACCTGGCTGCACTTAATAATTCAGGCATTGGTGACATCCATCCATCCATCCATCCACCCATCCATCCATCCATCCATCCATCCATCCATCCTCTTCTGCTCATCTAATTCATTGCTAACCACCGCGCGCCACCGTGCTGCCCGTGTCGATGACGTGCAGGTGGAAAAGCTGACAGGCGTTTCGGGTTCCACGTGTGGCATGCTGGGTAATAGGTGACAGTCTGTTCTGTTTTAGGTACAGCTGGGTGCAGGTATATTCAGAGCTGACAATGAGTAGTGTGTGTATTCTCTGTAGCCATTTCTGGCCTTTCTCCTTCTGGCTGAACTTTGTGGAGACTTCTTCTCATATAAAGGATTGTGCCTCAACATCAATCTATAAATCGAAACTATACGTATGTAAATATATAATTTATTGTTATACATTACTGTGCAAAAGTCTCAAGCCACCCCTCAGTTCTATATATTTTGCAATGTGCAAAGAAATAAAAATACAGTGTATAAGGTAAAAGTAGCGTTTGCCTGATTCTAACAAGCTGGAAAGTCAATAGTTGTTGTGACCACCTTTATTCTTCAGCACAGCCTGAACTCTCTGAGGCAGCTTTCTTCTCATTTCTTTAACCAGTCTTCAGGAATAGTTCTCCAGGCTTCTTGAAGGACATTCAAAGCTCTTCTTTGGATGTTTCTGCCTTTTGTTCTGTTCTCTGTCAAGATGATCCCACACTGCTTCTATAATGTTGAGGTCCGGGCTCTGTGGAAGCTAATCCATGACTGATAATGTTCCACTGTGAGTGTTTTTCTATCCAGGTATGCTTTTACTGTATTGGCAGTGTGTTTGGGATCATTGGCATGCTGGAAAATGAAGCTGTTGCCAATCAAACGCTTTCCAAATGGTATTACACGGTGGATCAAAATCATACGGGACTGTTTTGTGTTCATAATTCCATCAGTTTGTGTTTTAGAGATGGCCTACTAAACAGAAAATGGTCGGGTAGAAGGACTGGACTGAAAATGAATTTAAAAAGCAGGAAATGTCCATGGAAAATGTAATGTAATGTTGGATGCGTACAGTATATATTGAGGCACATCAGAGACTTTCCTGGTGAAATAGTAAAGCTATAAAAACACTGTCTCTCTCTTTGGCCACTATTTCCCACTCCATCTAATCTCAAGGAGACAACGCTACAGTCCATATTGCATTCACTGGCGCATATCAAGGTCAGCTGGTGGCAAAAGGATGCACGATGAAGCAAATGTCATTTAAAGGTGCGTGTGAGAGTGTGTCTGTGTGCGGGGTGAGGCGGGGCGTTCACTTACACGGCTAACACAGATGTTACCTTTGTGGTCAGAAGGCTGTAAGTCAATTAGGTTTTGCTAATGGGGGCCAAGTGCTTAGCTGTCTCCAACACACACACACACAAACACACTCATACGCAATATTGATAAGATTACCATGGTAATGTGAATACATCAGGGTTAAACTACATTAAGGGAGCCGCCTTTCTCTAAGATCCTTGCTTTTTTTTTTTTTTTTTTTAAAAATTGTCAGCCATATTATCCTAAGTGCCCTCCTCTGCCTCTTCCTATGTTTGTTAATGGAACCTTTCTTCTTTCATGTCCCCGTCTTTCCTTCTGTCTTCATGCTGTTTTTCCCACAGCAGATGCATGGTAAATCCTCCTCCTTTGTGGCTCTTTACATCTCTAACTTCCTCTTCCCATCTGTCTCCCCAACTATTTTTCTCTCAGTCTTTATCTCTCTCCATTTAACTCAGTTGCTGGCCTGTTTTTTTTTTTCTATAGAAATCGATACAAAATGTTTTGGATTTTATACTTGAACTCTTTATTAAGTCAAACTCTGTGTTTCCACTCAGTTCCAATATTTCTGCTTGTTGACGAAGTAAAGGAGGAAAGTCGTGAATAAAATGGGGGTGAATGAAGAATAAGCTGCTTGTTGTGGACATAAAAAGGTAGCACTATTGCAACAAATGTATCCATCATCCATCCATCCATCCATTTTTGACACTTATCTAGGTTTGGGTCATTCAGGCAGTAGACTTCCCTCACCGGCCACCTCATCTATGGCATTCCCAGGCCAGCTGAGAGCTCCCAGAAGCCAAGTGCTGCAGAAGTGCCAAAAACTGCAGTTCCCCTCATGGCCACTCGAGGCTGGTTCCAAAAGCAAGTCACGCGCCATAGACTCCCATGTTAAAATGCCCAACTTTAGAGCAGAGATAAACATGTTTATAGCCTGTTCCAAAAACAGTTTTGACCTCTGTGGACAGTTTACTCATTTTCAAAAACTGCACAATGGATACATTTAATTAAAACTCACCCATTCATTATAGAGCCTGGTAAATGCATGTGGCTTATTTAGCCAGTCACACAGTGGCAGTACAAATTACAGTTTTACTAACGTCTACGTGCACAGCCGTCATCTTGGATTGTTAAGTTGGGGGTGGCGGGGCTGCTCCGACCTTCGCATTTGGAAGTCCGACTTGAGGCGGCGTTCAAACTGAAACTTCCGACTAGAATCTGACTTCCAGCTTCAAATGGGGCACACCATTAGGCATCATTTCAAAGCCTGTCCCTTAGTTTTGTTGAATATAATTGTATTTTATTAGTTTTTAAAGTAGCACTAATTAGCAGGCGTGCGTGTCTGTGCACTGCACCCTCTCATTTAAACGCGGTCAAACGTGGCACGATGGCCAAAAATACAAACACCGATCCTTTAAAACGCGGAAACTAGAAACTAACAGCTGCTGTCATGGTGTCTGTTCACCCATCTTTTATATAAAGTCCGTGCTTCCAGCTCGGCGCTCCAATAAGTGTGAGGAAAATTAGAAAGTACTCCTCCGGGCTAATGCTTATTTGGTTTCGCCGTAACCCTGCGTTAAATGTGTTACCATTGAGGAAAATATGGAATAATGCCAATCGAATGCTTTGAGGAAAATGAGCCATGCAGGAAAGTAATGCACTGACTTTATTTATTGCACGCTATCTAATCGATTGCCCGTGGATGATGTAATGATGCGGCGTGTCTTCGGTCACAGTTAGAGCACGCGTGCATAATTACACAATCCTTCTTGTTCTACTGTGCGTTTGGGTGGTGCATAAAACTGTGGCTCCTCTCTCTCATTAGGATGCACTTGTCCTCCAGTGTTTTCTCTCCCCAGTTTGTCGAGTGCCGTCCTTTCTTTCAGAGGCCAAGTGATAAAGGCCCCACAGAGTAAACAAGGCATGGAGAATGGCCTCTTGTCTTTGTATTATTGCCTACTAATGCAGCACTCATTCCTGCTGTGATGAAGCAGGGGTGGAACCCACCTTGCGAGGGGCTGTCACACGCAGTCCCGCACACACGCTCACGCTGCAAACAGGAAAAAGAAACGCTAAAATATGCCAATTTACATGCACACCGGAGGAGATTTCTCCCACTTTTTTTTTTCAGTTCTCAACAGCAATTTTTAATGTCAGGCAGCAGAGAATACGCCCAGAAAAGATCAGCTGGAACGTCTGCAGCGAATATTTTAAGTAGTTGAATTCCAGCTGTAATTTCCACATGTCAGGTATTGTCTTGCAGCCTGGAAAATATGTGTAGTAAACCCCCCTGCTCTATGTGTGTCTCTTTTTTTCTGGTCTCCAGACTAAAAGGAGGGGTGGGTGGGGGGGTTTTGGAGGGAACGGGGTGGCGAAGGTCACTTTGATGTGACTATAAAGACACACAGCAGGCCAGTGGAAAGAGATGAAAGGGACGGAGCAGAAGTAAAATAGATCCTGGTGGAAAAAGCGAAGGAGTGGGAGATGCATTTCTCTCTTCTTCTTCTTCTTCTTTTTTTTTCTCTGCAACATACAAAGGATAATGATGCTGTTTCATAAACAAGAGGTGACCAGGGAATAGAGCAGGCATCTTGCAATTAAAGTGAGCAAACAACTTTTTTTTTTTTTTTGAACCGAGCCGACAACAGCTATGAGGTAGCTTCTGTGGCAGTGGAGCCATGAAGCTCATATCGGAATCAAAAACAGCAACTTATTAAGCAGGTTAATAAATTACCATTCATCAAAATAGGGCATTTGGCAACTGCTGATCAGCGGCTGATTTATTGAGCGAGTGATTAATAAATTCTGCTTTATTTAAACAGACTGCACTTGGAGATGCTTTGGATATGCCGTAATTAAGCAAATGAGATCTGTCTAGATTGCTGTCATATGTTCAGGTTTTCTGCATGGTGATCTTAATATCTTAATCATTTTAATGTATGCATAATCTAACATCAAGTTTGTTTATATTTACAGCATGTTCCTAAAGATTGCCTGGAGCCTACATTCCTCACCCTCCTGGCTTCATGCGGTTGCCTGCCCCCGTTAGGCTCAGATGTGTACTGCAAATGAATCATCCTGTACTGAAACGAGATTTGGCTGGATATCAGCCCAGACTGCAGTCACTGTTTCATTATTTCTCTTTCCTGAGCGGGTGACAGACTGAGCTTGGCGATCGCAAAAAAAAAAAAGCAAGATTAAGTACTTTACAGCTTAAATCAACACTGGACATAAACCCCAAAGAGCAAGATCCTTAAAGCTGGTGCCTCTGGGGCTGTTTCCTTAAACTAAAACGCGGCATTCCAGTATAAATTAATTTTTCTGTTTCCTCTCTGTCTGCTGTTTGTAACGGTAGCTGAAAGTGTTTTGATGATTGAGCTGTTTCTTGGTATTGAAGGTAGCACAGAAGCGCGCGTACACACAGAGGGAGGAGGAGCGGCAAGACAGCAGATAGACACCAGATGTTTCCATAAAAAAAATCAACCAGTCAGCAAGCACAGCAGAGGAAAGAGCTGCAGTACAGTAGCTCGAAGCATGTGTGTTACCACCTTAGCCGGGGCATGCCCATACCCTGGGTGGCCCGTGAGGAATTTGACATCGACAGCTAGTTTAGTTCCTCCTGGTGAAAAGGGGGACACCCAGCTCAGTGGAGAAATTAGTGTGGGAATATGTTAGATTGGGATGTCTGTGTGTGCACAGATAGAGATCAGCTACGTTTTTAATGATCCCGAGGGAAATCGGGTCACAGCGGCAGCAGCAAAGAATAGCAAGAAATGTAAATGCAGAATATGTGCATGATCAAAGAGGACTGATTCTGTTTTTCCTTATTTTCTGTCACACGTGCGCTGCTGTGCTGGTGGATGCTCATATTAAACATGGGCAACGTTTCAAATAAATATGTGCAACGTCCTGTATTTGCTCATCTCAGACACGCGGCTGCGATCACGGCAGCCTCACCCGTGTACTGTTGAAGCCTTCTGTTTACTACTGGCAGCCACACAGAAGAAAGTTGGCTTAAAGGGAGGAGGAACGGGGTTAAAGCAGCTTGTTTTAAGACAGTTGAGGGGCAGCAGCCATTGTTTTACTCCAGAATCTCCAGCCTGTGCATTGTGTGGCATTGTTTACATGTGCATCTGTGTGTAAGCACGCTTATCATTTTGGCGTGTTTGCTGTCATCTCTGACACTGCGAGCTTAAGTTTCATCCCAATGAAGACCAAAAAGAGATCGTGAAACTCCCCGTTGACCCTCCTCTCTTGATGTGCCCGCAACCCCGCCCGCACACACCAAAGATGCTGATAGGGTCAAGTCGAGGCTATCTCTGGCTTATCTCCCACCGTTAGATCTAAAGCTGTCTGTCAGTGACGAAGAGAAGAAAGCTGAAGGCCTCGACCGAGATCACTCAGCCTCTCAAAGACTGCTCGACTTTCACAAAGCTTCCTCCTGGAACCCGCAGCCAGCTGACTTGTGACTTGTGAAAAACGCTGACGGGAGGGAGAAGAGGGTGAGAGGGGCGTTCAGAGAGAGAGAGAGAGGGAGAAGAGGGAGAGAGGCGTGTGTTTGTGTGTGCGCGATGGAGACGGGGAGGAGAAATAGAAAAAGAGAGGGAGAGTTATCAGTCATGCCGTCAGTCTCCGAGGCGGGTTGTGATAAGAGAGGCAGCGGTTGGTATCTTTCTTGCTCTCTCTGTTTCTCTCTCTCTCTCTCTAACTCACACACACACACACATTATGTGAGAGAGAAAGGCCCTGTTGTGTTCCCCTCTGCCACCCATGAGTGAACACAGCGCAGGTGTGCTGAGGTGAGGAGTCGGACTGTATGGCAGCCATTTGTCGACTGTATTTCGGGGCAGAGAGATGGCAGAGGGAATACAGATGGTAAGGCCCCCGGAGGGGGAAATCGGCTGTAGGAAAAAGGGGGTTCCCATATTGCAGCAGCAGGTTAAGCGTTTGAATTCACTGACTTGGTACGTAAACAGCCTCTTTCACTGCGACACGTGACCTGTGGCTGTTTTTAAAGAGGGCTGCAGCATGCAGCATGCTTCCGAGGAGCATCAATTTTAGTCATTTGCAGCATTTCTCACTCACTAGCATCTTAAATGTCTTCTCTCCTCTACTGCAGCTTCTATTCTATTGTCTTTTCTTATTTAATGTGTCACCTGCAGGAACTCATAAGTCATCGAGACCACGGCTGGATTGATGGGTGATCCTGTAAGTGCAGCGCAGCATTAACTTGTTGCCGAGAGTAGTAGAATACGTATTCAGCCAGGAGCTGCAGGCTTCACTTGATCTTTTGTATTCCCTTGCGGGATAAATACAAACAAATTGCATCCAAAACATTCCCACTGTATCAGTCCCACAGGTCAGCCTCCATTAGCCATGCATTGACCCAATATTTGGAGGGGGCTGATAGTGGGAGGAGAGATGTTGACAAATGTGAGAGGGGAGTATCAAATGACCCCTGGGGACGGGGAGGGGGAACAGAAAGTGACCCAGTGTTGCTTGAAGGTTTTGAACCGCCTGTCTTCTCTCTCTTCCTTGTAATCTCTCTGAAAGGGTAATAGTGGGGGTAAAGCAAAGCTCGCTTCTGCTCTTTAAAGACTTCAATCAATGCTTTCTCCTCAGATAGAACATGCAACACACACACACACACACACACACACAATCAAGTCCACGATATACCGTAGCGCTCGGCAAACTGGTTCGTGGAGGTGAGGACCCCCACCCAGAGGCTCAGATTAGCCAATCACGGTGACATCTGACAGCCGGCGCATCCTCGGGCGAGAGGTGGGTTTTAAAATGACTGACAGGCAGTAAGAAAGCTGCGAGTCGATGGCGTCGACTCAACCTGGGGGTGTGGAGCGGCGGGGGATTGACAGTTGACTGAGGTGACAGACAGGCAGCGACACACAGACTTGTCATACAACCTTCTGTCAAGGGCGTTGGGGGGTCTTTTCTTGACATTGTTTACAGCTCACAACTTTCACGATCCAGAGAGAGTAAAGAAAGGAGATGAAGCTCACCTTTTTCTTCTTAACATTACAAAAGTCCACACACACACACGCACACGCACGCACACACCTGTAAGAGGTAAAAAAGTTCCTGCCAGAAAGTGTACAGTATGTTACATCGCCTTGAAAAGTTTGCTGTGACCTTTAGGAATGCACATTTCCAAAGAAAGATGCCAGCAAGGCTACATACTGTACCTCATTATACGGCCAGGCCTCAGCCAGT
Organism: Cichlasoma orientale; assembly: GCA_034780415.1. Classification (NCBI taxonomy): domain Eukaryota; kingdom Metazoa; phylum Chordata; class Actinopteri; order Cichliformes; family Cichlidae; genus Cichlasoma; species Cichlasoma orientale. The sequence continues at coordinate 632,671 of JAVDPK010000707.1, forward strand.
CCATTACATTACACGGTAATACAAGCCATAGGCAGGGCACATGGGCTGGACGCTGAAGAGGCCTTTCTCAGCAGATTATTTTGGGCTCAGTACTGTGTCATTACACTGCCTCCCGCTCTGTATTTAGCCCTGTTGATTGCAGGGCTGAAATTGGGCAGGGCTGAGGTGGGCTCTCCCTCCACTGAGTTGAGGGCTTTCACACAGCCTTGGTCGTTGTGTGTTTTGTGGCAAAAGTCGGCTGTGCAGCCGCCCCTCTCACTGATCAGACACTCCCTTCTTTCTCACTCTTTCTGCCTTATATTTTTAATCTTCATGTGCCCCCCCCTCCCCCCGCTCCTTTTGAAACAGCCCCAGGAGAAGTTGTGCTCCACCACCAGAATATGTTTAATCTCGCTCTTATCTGTGAAAGAGTTAATATCTGTGGTATCTTTGGAAATAGGATGCATCTGTTTGTGTGTGAGAGTCGGGGGGGGGGGGGGCGTGCACGTGCGTTTTCTCTCGCATCCCCCCTCCCTCTCTATAATCGGCGACCGACGGGAGGGGGCGGAGCCGAGGCGCCGTGACTGTAACGCGATAGCTGCTCAGCTCAAAAGCGCGATCACTCACACACACACTCTGCACACACCTCACAGACTGGACGCACGCTGATGTCGGAGCAGAGCGCAGGCTTCACGGAGCCGTTAACAGAGAGAGGCGCACAGCAGAGAGGAGCGGTGCTGCAGGAGGTGGCATGCCATGAACGGTCTTTCTGAGAATCAAGAGCGCGCGACTTTTTATTTGTTATTTTGTTACTTTTGTGCCTCAGTAAAAAGCAGCTGCGGACTGGGGTTTACGGGGCTTTGAAAGCTGTTACCGTGGACTTTGTCGGGCTTCTACAAAAGCCCCCTGCGGGAGAAGCAGCCAACCCTCGTGTGCGCAAAATCCGCGGGGACGCAGAGACGGGGAGATACCGGGACAGGAGAGCCCCTGAGTCAGAAGTTGGCGCACCCTGGAACCGCTGTCCAGACTCTCCGAAGCGCAGATATAACCCTTTGAAGCCTCCCAGCTGCGGAGCGCACGCAGTGCTGATCAAGGAGTTTGTTTGTTCGCCGTTTTTTGGATGCGTTTCGGTGGCATTGCTCCGCTAAATGGACAGAGTTAAAAGGGCTGCGCTTATGAAATATTCAGAATTTTCTCAATGACATGTAGTTGGCGCACAGCTTTGTCCGCCAGTGGTTTAATAAACATCGTGGGATTTTTACAAAAGCGGTTGAGTTTTCACTGCTGCCGGCGGTTTTTGGTCCCGAACGGCTGTGGATTTTTTGGAGGAGCAGCAGCAGCATTTCTGTCCTACGAGGTGGAAACATTAGATACTTAAAGCTCTCCACAAGTTGCTTTTTTCTTTTCTTTTTCTGTCATCCAAGATGGATTTTGTGTTATCGCTGATTGGATTTTTAATGGCAGTGTGCCATGTGGCACTGAGAGTCAAAGGACAAGACGGTGAGTTTTGATTACTTCTTGATTTTTGACGCACGCATGATCTGAGTCAGCCAAAATACCCCAAATGAAATCAGGGAGGCGTGTTTTTTTTTTTATTACAATAAACACTGCATTTCAGTTTGTTCGCATTTTGGTTATTCTCCTTGTTTTTGCCTTAAATTCATTTTTCATGCGTTTCAAATGATTTCAACACACAAACGCCTGCCGTGACAAAGCTGTTGTGTGATTCGTCTCAGGCTCTTGGATATTTTATTACTGCTAAATATGGTAAATACGGCAGACTGGGAGAAAGGTTCGGCATTTGCGTGTTTAGATCTCATTCGTTTGTTTAGTCAAGACCGTGCTAAACATTTCAAACTAAAAGACATAAACGCTTTCATTAAATATTTAGAAAATCGGAAACTGTTATCTGTCCCAGCTCGACTGAGACCATCAGCTCACCGGGCTGTGAATAAGAATACGCACAGCTTTACGTGAAGCGTTTGAAATTTAAACACAACCCGTTCTCTTCAGCTGTTTCCCTCTGATATCATTACTCAATCTCTGGAAATAAATTAACCCCGTGCCTGATTTAAATGCTTTTACACACATCATAATGCAAACGCGTAAGCTGCTTCTTACAGCGTTTGTGGTGTCCAAGAGCCCGTGCGTAAAAGCTACAGTCGTTTTAGGATTTGACTAATAGGATCACTATCTTCAACATCCACCACGAGTCTCTCCTTTAATATGCTCTCATGCTGCTGCGGGTTGTCTGGGCAGGGTAAAGCCGAGGCTGCCGGCAGCTCCAGGCGGCGGCACACCGCCACCTCCGTGCGCTCTTAGCTCTGTTAAAAAAAAAAATAATAATAATAATGGGAAGATGAGGAGCAGCATAATATGTGCCACTTGGTATGGATTAAGGCCCTTAAGCAAGGGCCCGTTTACTATTCAAACAAAAACGGCGCTATGGCATGCCTTGGTCACATGAGTCCTCTGATTTACTTCAAATCGCAAACATAAAGCAGCCGACAAATGCATTTATAGGTTTCATTAATGGCGATCCGTCCGTTCACCGGCATAAATGATAAATTCATACGCGCTGTTTCTTTACGCGGCCAGAAATGGTGACAGATTTGAAGCTGCTGGTGGTGGGGAAGGCTTACCGTACAGAGAAGTGACGCCACTGGTGGGATGACACATGGCCTCACGCTTCGCTCACTCACTCTCGTCTAGGATTCTTGATGCATGTACAGTGGACTCATAGTGGCACACTTTCAGATTTTTTGCGCTTTTCGCCGCTACTTGTCAGGTGGCATTTTGCGCAAAAAATAAAAACAACGGAGTGCTGTGTCTTTTGTGTGTGTGTGTGTGTGATACTTAATCCTGCCTTTCTACGTATTAATCATTACGCACTAGAGTTCATTCCCAGTAAGATGTACATTTTATGCGATCTGCATAAGTGGTCTACTGGGAGTAGGCGGGCTGGGGAGCTGTTCATGAGCCCATGATGACTGTTGAGCCTTTACAACACCACCCGCTGGCATGCCTCATAACAAAGCCAAGCTCTCCGTTCACTTCATATGGGCCCATCCTCTTTTTTTAACTACTTGTTTTAAATGGGACAGCTATCCCAACCATTCCTCTGAATGTGCGTGTGTTTTTTACTGGCTGCGCATGTACCCATTGATCAGAGACAGATGTGGGCCTCTTGGCAGTCATCAGGCAGGCAAGAGGCTGGATCCCCCTATTCTCTCCCCCCCTCTCTCTCTCTCTTCCCTGCCAAGACACTGCACCACATGTCCCTGCCTCTATACTCCCCTCAAGAGCCACATTACACACAGATGCCAGAGGAAAGAGAAACTGACAGATAACAGAACAGAGACAGAACAGGGAGAAGGACAGTGCAGCATAAACAGAGGTGGGGAGAGTTGGAGAAGGACGGTGGTCGCAAAGTGAGCATGTCATCCACCAAGCCATAGCAATGAAGGGAACAAGAGGGGAGGGTGCTTGGAAACCAGATCAGCTGTGTGGATTGTGCATTAAGCAGCACGGGAGGGGAAAGGGCGAGATCAAAGTGTGCAGGGGTCAAAGAGTTAAAATGGCTCTGGACAGAGAGGGAGCAGATCGCATTGTGGGTTCATGAAGGGACACTGTCACCTGGGGTGACACAGCTAAAGTGGGGGCCACAGCGGTGAAGTCTTTTTTTTTTTTTTTAGGAAAGATCCTTTTGTGAACGTTAAGCACACGAGAGCCGCATTAAAAGTTGTTCACTTTCTGAAGAGTTGCCGCTTTTGACGACAGCCTCCATCTGTGCTTTGGCAACTCGATACATTTGCAGTAGCAAAAGGTTCCTCCTAAAATGTAATGTCATGGAACAAGCAGATGCACGCCTGAGGCATCCTAGCCAGGAAGCTCTAAGTATAAAAATGCTGCATGGTGTCAGGGTAAATGATCCACTAAAGATGTTCATTGCTTGGACAATTGACGTTGTGGCCTGCTGTTTTTCTGCTGGTGGCGCCCTCACCCAGAATAGAACGCATCATTTTTGTGTCCCTCAAACTCTTTGCTGCAGTATTTCTTATTCAGAAGAGAGACTTCCATTCCACTTGTCCCGTAATCACAATAGTTTGACTCGCTGACATGTACATTAATTACTCCTTACCACAGGCATTAATATTCAAGCCATTAAGCAGCTCATTTGCATGTTTATTGAGTGGGCGGCTGTGCATCCTCTCCACCCATGGTATTGACTTCTTTGGGAGTTGGATTTCTGTTATTTAATAATATCAGCTCCAGGGTTTAAAAAATATATATATATATATATTTATATAGTGTTTTGCCCTTCCCCTTTTTTCCCTCTCGCACCTTTCGCCTTTTCTCTTCCCCTCTCTTCGACGATCCTTTGCATTTCTCTGTATTTTAATCTGCTCAGCCTCAGAGCTATCAGCTGCAAAAACAAGGTCACCTCTCTTAGCATTCATAGCCAAAGACAAACTGAGCGGCCCGTTCAATACCAGTCAGGTATGAGAGTCACAGGCTCACATAAAGCCCTCCAACAGCTCACCACACTCGGGGTGAAATTAAATACAAGACCCCCATAAATAAAACAGAGCTGGGTCTTTCAGTCTGTCGCATTAGCTGCATGAGGGATCTTAACGGGTGCTCAGGGACGGGTTTAGGTGGGAGCCGGAGGGGGTCGGCTTTGTCAAGAGGCAAAGCATTTCAAATTTACTGTAATTCAAACACAGGTTTAAAAAGAGGAGAGTGTGCGAGAGGAAGGAGTTCAGGGTTTTGTAAGAAGTGCAATTCACGCAAAAAGGGATTTTTATTTTTTTTTTTTTACTTTTTTAAGCAGTCAGTTCCACTGAAAGGTAACACTCTGCAAGGTGGGGGGTAGAGGGTGCTAACAAATCACCAAGACTCCTGCAGCAAAGCTCAATTCTTCACAGCTTCCCCTTGCTGATGCAGGCGCTGCTGTTTCCACCTTAGACGGGGAAATCTTTTGTGAAAAGTGCTGTGGCAGTGCAGGTTTGACACTGAGAGGCAAGACAGTGCACCGGGGGGGGGGGGGGGACATGAAACTGTAGCCAGGTAGTGTTTAGGATTAGGCCCACGCCATTACTCCCCCCGCTACAGGCACCAGGAACCATCTGTTTACTCGATTGATCCATTGAACCATTGATCAGGATGGCCAGCACTGTGCTTTTAGCTGATTAGCATGGGGGCACTTATCCCGTTAGGGAGGGAGGAGTAGAGAAGGAGAAAGAAAAGGGAGACAGAGAGAGGAAAAGAGGATTTGGGGATATTATCTGCTTTTGATGTGGCTTTTGTTAGTTCTTAAAAGAAATAATCCCCCTTTAAACACATTTAAGACTGTTTAACAAAAAGCCATTGTCAGCGACTGTTGCATTTCTTGGGCTGGCTGTTATTTGCTTTTGGTCAAGTTTCACAACTGGGAACAAAACATGCTAAATCTAGCTAAACATCAGTGCATACTGATGAGCACTTAGCAGCTGTTTTAGGAACAGGAAATAAAGATTCACTTCTCTCACCAGAGCGATAAGAGGTGAAGGAAGAGCAACAGGTGAGGAAAGGATAAAAAAAAAAAAGTCTTTGCATGTCTTTGGACACTTATGAAGCCCCGCCCCCCTCTTATGAAACCATAATATGGCAACAAGAAAATACGTACAAATGACTCCCTAAAAACATTTGAAACCAGCATATTAATGATATTTGGACATCTATGACCGGGTGGGCCGCACTCCCTGCTGCTAAGGCTCACATTTTTCTTCCCAAAGCGCTGGTTCAGCATAAAGGTCTTAAAGCAGGTTCCCACCTCTTCCTCTCCCACTCCTTTGGTCCAGTCTAGTGTAGAACGGGTGAGATTAAAAGCAGTCGGAGAGACAACCCCGTGCTCTTCTCTGAATGTCTGAATGGATGAGTGCTGCCCACTCTCCCCTCTTATTCCCTCACTCTGGGTGATAGCACTTTTTAATTAAGGTGGGGAAGCGGGGAGGGAGCGCAAGGGATGGGACGAGAGACACTAGGAATGATGGAGGGATTTATCAGCGCCTCTCCTCGCGCTCGCAGCTTATCCCAGAGCGTGACGCCATGCCTCCCCGATAAGGCGGCTAATAGAAATAAGAGCGTGGACGTGCAGCCAGACTCACAAACGCTGCAGAACGTGAGCGAAGAGTTGCAGACATATGCACATTTTCTTAGATAATGAAGATAAAGGCACTCGCAGTGGGTACAAAGATGTCTCAGGAGTGACTAAAAAAAAAGAAAAGTGCACCCACACACACACACACACAAAAGTCATTAATTCATTTCATTGATACATTCTGTGCCGTGCTGGGTTTCCTTTGGATTTCGGTTCCATCCGCTCAAAACGCAGCTCTGCAAACACACTCTTACACTCAGTATACACATCCTCTCTCTCTCACTCACACACACACACACACACACACATACACATAGAAGTGGCATTGTTCTCATGTAATAGGGCCTTGGTCCCTGCATGGTAGGGACATATGCAGCACTTGTGTGTGAGTGCGTGTATGTGCAGACAGATGGGCTCCTCTAGTAGAAGAGACAGTGTAATTCATGGAGCTCGCTGGCAGCTCCTGAGTGCTTCCCCTCTGTTGCTCATCCAACGCCACAAGTTCTGTTCTCACCAAAACATTCTGCTTCAAAGTGAAACGCACGCACATTCATACCATGTATGCATCTTCGTGCAAACTATCCAAAAAATTAGACGAGAGTTTGCACATCTGTCTCTTTTTTTTTTTCTTTTTTTTTTCCTCATCAGCAGCAAACAAACACCCGCCCATCTACACACAGTGTGTGTGTATGTGTGTGTGTGTGTGAGCTGAGTGACAGAGGTTCCCCCGTGGGGTCAGTGTCTGCAGGGAGCCACCGGATAGCAGGCATGTCTTAATGAGGCTCGTCAGGCTCTTTGCACAGCGCGCACACACGCTCCCTTTCCCCATCTTTTCTCTCTCCACTACCACTGCATCCCTCCCTCTCTCCCTCCCTCAGCTGCCTGTTTTTTTTCCTTCCTCATCACCTTTTGTCGCCTCCTCCCTCCCCACGCGCCTGTCACTCGTCTCCCTCGCTCTTCCCACCTATGTGCTCACCACCGCCCATCGTACATCAACCCAGCCCACCGCCTCCACCCCTCCTCCTCCTCCTCCTTTTCCGATCAGTCTTTCCCCTTCTTTCTCAATCCATGGTTTATCCATCGCCTCTGCCATCAATCCTCCACCCTTCCTCATAGCCCTCTCCTTTTCTTCATCCTCCTTCTTCACCGTCATCCTCTCTGTCACATCTTCCATTTTCCTTCCTACTGTAATCCTTTCACCCCCCCCCCACCCTTCTCTTCCCACTCGTCCTCTCCTTTCTCCTGCATCCCCTCCTCTTCATCATCCTTGGAGGCCACTGAATGGGCAGCTCAGGGAAAAAGTGTTGAGGCTGCAGGATTCTCCCCAAACGACTTAATCTGCCGAGGCTCTGCGCGCTGATAGCCTCCTGCACGCCGTCCCCTCCATAGGTTTCCCAACAATGACTGTCTGTCTGCACAGCCGCAGCAGATAAAGAGATGTCTGTGCGTGTGTATGTGTGTGTGTGGCTTTCTGTCTGTCTCTGTCATTCTTTGCCATCCCTGCTATCTTTTTGAAAAATTTCAGTTAGTGATTTTTTTTCCCTCCTGTGATTGACAGGCCCTCTGTGTGTTTTTGGAAGTGTGTGTGTGTGTGTGTGTGAGAGTGTGTGTGCGTGGGTGGCCGTTTGAACATTGTGCAGCGGCTGTGTGTACGCGTGTGTGTGTGCGTGTTTATGCGTGGGCGTGTGTTGAAGCATGTATTCATGTGTGCACTTATAGCTGAAATTGTATGTGTGTGTTGTATTTTTGTGCAGCAGCTTGTATCTGCGTGTATGCACGTGGGCGGCTGGAGTCATGCACTCTCATGAAATCACCGGCAGCTGTGTGTGTGTGTGTGTGTGCCTGATGTGTGAGCGTGGGCGTTGCTCCTCTCCAGTAACAAAGTAAGGAAGCCATCGCAGCTCTATCAAATGTCAGAGAATCTTAAGTGTGCCTTTTAAGCACAATAGGCGGTGGAAATGTCAACACTTGAAGGGTCTATTACACTTCAAGCCTTTGGTGCTGTTTTTTTTTCCACTTCTTCTTCTTTCCTTCTGTTTCCTTTATTGATGCTTTCACAGAAATTTGAAAGAAACAGGCAAAAATATCAACCCATTTATGTCAAGAGCGGATTCCTTCCAGTGGCTGAGTGGTTAAGGCCAACATGTGTTAGTGCATTGTTAATGCCGTATGATTCAGGTTGCTGTCTGATTTCCTTTCCTTCCTCTGCGTCTTCCTACAAACGTCAGCTACTGTACTGAGACAGGATTTCTCCTTTGTTAAGTTCAATATGAAGTTCATTAAAGATCTCAGCGGAGCATCGGCAAAATGATCTAAATTAACTTGAAATTAACCAATTTCAACCATTTATGGACAGAATCACCAGTCAAATCTGAAAGAAATGATTAAAAAGTGCTGACTTTGCCCTAAAATACATTTTTAAAGAGTCTCCCCCCCCCCCCCTCTCTGGAAATTATTCTTCTACTACCATCTCTGCTGTTTCTTCCAATTTAGGATTCTTTGTCTCTGCCTGATTATGTCTTTGGTCCTCCTGCCGTAGCCAGCAGGCACCTGGAAAGATTAGTTCGACTAATCTGAAAAACCAAAAAGAAAAATGAATTGAAGTGACTCGAACTTTTAAAAGTGATGGCTAACCAGTAGAAATCAACGCAGGCAAGAAATATATCAAAGTGGTACAGGTTTAAAAAAGGGGGGCAAAAAAAGCTTGAAATTATTGCTAACTATAAAAATTGTTAACTAATAGCTAAACGTGTGGCTAAACTGCTAAAATGAGCAAATAGAAACTGTTAGCTAAAAGTATGGCGAGCGGTTCATGTTGATTGCTAACCGTATGCTATCCAAGCAGAACTTTTAAAGGATTTAACAGGTTAAACTGGTCGGTAATCATCAAATTAAACCTGTTAAATCTCAGTAACTAAAAGTAGTAGATTGCGGTTGAAGTATTTCCGGCCGTAACTGATAAATGGTTAGCGCAATGAGTCTGTAAGTGTAGGCCCGATCCAGTTTAATATGAGCTTAAATGAACACGTTTGAGCATTGCGGACGAGGAGGGTTTGGATTCATGTTAGAGAGCTGTCGGCGCACATCAAATGAAAAAGGCTGGGACCCTCTGAGCTAAGCTAGCTCCCGCTGTTGTCATGGAGAACCTGTTTTTGTCCTGTAAAAATGATAATGCCTCACAATCTACTGCAATGTAAAACTAATAAAGAACCAATGTGCACAAAGCAGTGTGTGTGTGTGTGGTGTGTGTGTGTGTGTGTGTGCGCATGTGTGCGGAATACTCATATATGTTCCTTTTGTATGTGCATGTTAGTTTATGTGTTTAGCGTGTTTGTGGGAGATAACGGGAAGCGCGAGAGCCGCTGTGGCTCTCGGAGCGAAATCGGAGAATGGGGCCTTTTGTTGGCGCGTTAGCTTCTCATTACAGAGTCGGGGTGAACCCCAGAACCCCGCTAGACAGGCCGTCTGCGTGTCACTTCCTGTCTGAGCCTGCAGAGCTAGGCTATTGGCAGGCTATTGTTCCTGGGAGAGCGTGATAGGATCAGGGAATGTGTCCTAATGTTTGCAGATTGGCTTGCAGGAGCAACAATTACACTTGGAGAAGGCTCCCTATGGGGGAGTAGGGAGATAAGAGCCTGGGTGTGGAAGAGGGTGAAAAAGGCTCTGTGTGTTTCTCCCTCTGTGTGTGTGTGTGTGTGCGTGTGTGTGTGTGTGTCCGCGCACGTTCACCAAATACAACAGTAATGATCTTTTATTGTTTTAATAGCTTGCCCACGTGGTGCTGCTTGCACTGAGTATCCACAATGGAGAAGTTTTTCCAATTTCCTCCTAACTGACAGCCTAAATTGCTTTCTTTTGTTTTACTGTTCATTTGTTGCCCATCACATCTTCATATAGAGAAGCAAGGTAAATGAAGGAGCGCCCACTGAGATGCTGTACTGGGGAGTGCATCATTACCGGAGGTTTCTCACTGCTTCATTTGAATCTGTGCAAATGATGCAGTGCAGAAATGCATTATTGTTATGTTTAAAATAAAAATAAAAAAGCACTTTTTAACTGTTCCTGTTTGTTTTAAAATCAGCGGCTGCTAGCCCCTCGTAAACCCACTTTTCTATCTCTAACACAGTGCCCGAGTGCGGAGGTTTCTTAGATGCCAACGAGGCCGGTTACATCACTTCCCCTGGGTATCCTCTGGAGTACCCCCCTCACCAGAACTGCCACTGGATCATCACGGCGCCAGAGCCCTCGCAGCGCATCGTCCTCAACTTCAACCCTCACTTCGAGATCGAGAGGCTCGACTGCAAGTAAGACGGGAAGGGGGGGGGGGCTGGATTCGGGTCGTAATGGTGTAGTCCATAAACCCACTCTTTCCTGTCAGAGGAAAATTGCCTCCACCAGTAAGATGGGGTGCTATTATTCTGGTTGAATGATGATTTGTGTTGACACTTTCATTAGCATGCTGCAAAAGCATTTGTATCTCAAATAAGTAATTTCCAGTTGAGGCACACAGATTTTTGACACACTGTTATAATTCACTGCCGGTGGTTTGGCTCCATTCCAGGCTGTTGAAACGTAATCCACATTTGGACCGCAACAGGTCAATCGCAAAGGAAATTTTAATTGCAGGCACGGGCTTTCTGTGAAGAGCAGACCATTAGGTAGACTGTGGTGGGCTTTTTTTTGGTGAAATAATCATTTATTCAGAAAATGGAAAGCACATAAGCGCCTCTTTGTTTTCTTTGCGTCCGCACCATTAAAGTCATTTTGTCCTGGGTGCTGCACGGCCGCTGACTTTTATTAGTCGCCTTATCCGGTGCAATTACAGGGTTAAATTCCTTGCTCAAGGGAACATCAGCTGCAGTATTAAACCTCGGTGTTTTAGACGGCAGGAAACGCTGCTCATTTCCACATCCCAAGGTTTTCTGCCTCTTTCACACACTCTTGAATGCAGATGAGAAAAACAGGTCACAATAAAACCCCGGATGGAAAGAGTGATTCAGATCTCTTAATAATTATCTCTTGTGTTCTTTCCACTAGTTCAGCTGATGTAGGACAAAAAATATGTTGCTAGCCAGGATATATTTGTGTTTTATTCTGCTAATAGCCATACATGGTAAGGGGTTTTTCACCTCCAGTTGGGAAGATTTTGGCAGATGCGTTTAACAGACTATAAAGCAGTAATCCCTCCTTCCATCTGATAATCAAATGCCAAGCAACATTTGAAAATCTGCCTGCTTTTGGGGCAGTAAAAGACAGAATGATAAGATAGGATGGAAGAAATGAATCATGATGTGTTTTGAAGTTGGAGAGGGGGTGCGGGCCGAGGAAGAGGATAAGCAGGGGGGCGCTTTAAGTAAAATAGAGGAGAATGAGACCCTGCTGTTTATCTGGATATGAGCAAGCTGGTCAGTTTCCTTTCTCAGAGACATAAATAATCCGAATCATATGGTCTTCCATTGTTTTTGACCTCGGAGGAAGAGGGAAAAACTTCCCAGTCTCCATTGTTTAATCCACTTTTATACAACCAATTTTGGTAGAATGATGAGCCCATTTGGTGTGTTTATCAGTGCAGTTTCTCCTCTCCTTTGCTGCAGCCCTCCCTCCTCCTCGCTGCGAATTGAAGAATTAATAATGTTTTTTTGTTGGGTTTTTTTGCATTGTTCGCCGACAAAGAGCTTTGTCTGGCCACGAGAAAAAAAAGTTACTTTCATGAGTACATGAATGGCTGCTTTGGTGCAAAAGGTTTTGCAACGACTGTCGGTTCTCTTCACACGGCTGTGCCACACGGCGTCGAGCTCGAAATGTTATTTTGATGTTGCGTAATTAGCTCTTTTTTTTCACAATATGTTTCTCCGCTCTAAACACCAGCACCATGGCGTCGGCGCCGTAGCACGCCGGACTTCCTGCTGGAGTGGGAGAGAGGGAGAGAGGGAGGGATGGCTCAGCTGTTGATAAGCAGTGTGTCAGGCAGTTTCTCACAGCCCGAGGCGTGCAGGGCAGGAGGAGGCTGAGGGAGGAGGAAGAGAAACTTGAAGTGCCCCTTCCTTTCTCCTCGCTACAGACAATTTTATTGGGATGGGGGATTTTTTTTTTCTTTCTTTTTTACACTCGCCTGAAGGGACCGAGGCCTTGGCGTGCCCTCTAACACACACTCCCACTCAGCCTCCCTTCATCCTGTGTGCATGAGTATGTGAGCGCGGGTGGGCGTTTACGAGTGAGTAACTGTGCAAGCACGTTTGCAAGTTTGTACGGCTAGCCCTCTCTCCGTCCCACCTCTGCTGAGCCCCATCTGAAACCCCCCATTAGAGAAATAGGGAATAATGCCAACTTTTATTTATGCATAACCTTTAACACTAATGTGTTTGCCCTTCTGTGTTTCATGGAAGAAGTGTTTCCCTTTGAGGCAGAGAAAGCAGCAAAAAATATTCCTTCTCTCTCCGTCCTATGTTATGCTTTTTTACCCGGATTGATCCGAGCCCTATAGCGCTGTTACGGGTTGCTTCCTCTTCTTGCCTGTATGATTAGGCACGGCAGTGTGAGAGAGTGAGCAGAGAGTAGATTTTTTGTATGTTTTCACGGTCCTCTGTGAGGCTGGGGCGAGGGGGGGAGCCAGAGGGCTCGCAGAGGAGGAGGGCTCAGCATCTCGGTCGGGGCTGAAAATCTGCGTGACAGGTAGGATTACAGAGATGGCAGCAGAGAAAACCAGAGCGCTGTTACCTGAAAGACGCAGAGCTGTGTTGTCTAGACTGCTGATCATGGAAACACACAGGAGGAAAAAAAAAATACAATTTCACATGAAAGACTGAACATATGTTTTCGGATGTGCTTAAAAAAAGCACACGCACGCTCTTAAGAATGCAACCTGTCGGTGTAAAAGTGCTCATCAGCCATCACGTTCCCCCCTCGGGCACTTTAGGCCTTTATAAAACTGAGGAAAAGTGCTTGGTCAGCTCAGGCAAGGCTTCTGAACTCTAATATCCCCTGCCAGCTGGTGATTTTCCCTCAGTGGGTTCAAACAGTCAGTGCTCGTACGATGTAACGAAGCCAAACAGCAGCTCTACTGCAGCAATCAAATCGGCGAGCCTTATGCAGGCGCTCCATGTCTGAGGTGGCACTTTAATTCAGGATTTCATTTCAGGGGGAGTCCGGCCATGTGCCAAATAGCTCTTACCTCCAGGCTGCCAGCCGATTGATGCGAACTAAATGTAATAAAGGCTAGATGAAATATCAGGCCCATATCTCTAATGCAATCTGCCATCACCAAGCCCCAGGATGCTACCTAGTGATATACCAGTAGCTGAGGAAGGGCAGAGAGAGAGAGAAGATTGAGGTGGAGATGCTTCTCCTTCCCTCCCTTTATTTTTCTGTTTCTCTCCAGCTCTCTTTCTCTTCGTCTTCCTCGTCTGCCTTTTTTTTTTTTCAGCCTGTCTCTCCCTTTGTTCTTTTTTTCTCCCTCTCCTCCCGCCCGAGGAGGTGTTTTATTTTTACACACTTGAATTAAACATCGAAACGGGTGGGCACACACACGAAAACAGTCATTCAGGAAGATCCATTTCTTCCACGTTTGTGGGTTTTATTCTCTCACTTTTATTTGGTTATTTGTTATTGAATGCAGTCTGCCTGAGGTGGGAAGATTTTATTATATAACTTTATAACTCACAGAGCTAGACCCCCCCCCCCCACTTGGGTTTGCATTTCCCCCAACTGTGCCCTGACAACAAGAACCTGCTGTCCACTTATAGCATGTGGAACAACTGCTTCCAATCCCTGAACTTATATTTTTGTTCAGTTTTAACCCAAATGACCCCTGCAAAGTACAACACCTAAATTCTGTAAAAAGTTTCCTTTAGTTGTCTCACTTTCAAATAGCTACTAAGTCCCATTTCCCAAATGCCTTATATCAGTGGTGTCCCTCATTTTAGATCATGGGACACGTACAGCCCAGTTTAATCTGAAGTGGGTTGAGCTGCTGTTGCATAACAACAGACAACTGCAAGTTTAATATTATTTCCTAGTTTTTAACCATTCAGCTTGTTATTACAAAGAAACGTGCTGGCACAGCACCTTACTTCAGTGTGGTATGGCAGGCTGCGGGTAATGTTGATGTCAGGAAGAAAGCTGAGAAACGGTGATGATTCAGAGCTCTGGCTCAGATGAAATGAGCAGTTCAGAGAACCACTTTCATGACGTGATCCAGCCTCTTGGAGATATTCTCCTGTAGTGCAATGCACCCCAGTTCAAAATATAGTGAAAAGTCTAAAGTGATGGCCTCTTTTTCTTTAATTTTTATACTTTGCAAAGCAGTCGGAGAGCCAGATTGAACCCTTTGACTGGCTTAGGTTGTCTTAATCCATAGTTCTTCAGTCAGTGCTATTGTGACACAGATGCCACAGTTGTCTGGGGCTGTGGGGGGACCTTTGTTAAATCTAAGAAAATAAATCTGTTGAGGTCATAGTGTCTCAGATGTTTTTTCGTTTGTTTGTTTTTTACAGAAAGACTGGTCCAAACACTTGAATCATACTAGAGAGTAAAAGCTGGCATACTATCTGCTGATTTGATTTTAATGTCTTTTTTTTTTTTTTTTTTGGAAGTCTTCTTCAGTCAAAAATGTGTTTTCCTTAGTGTTCCTTGTGGTGGAGTTTGCACATGAGCATCTGCATATTTATCTGCTTATATTTCCTGAGCATGTCAGGAGGGGGTCTTCATTCGCCTTTTTCTCAGTTCTCGCTCCTTTATGACAGAGCATATATGGCAGGTCACCGCCCAACCTACAGTAAAGCAAACGATCAGCTTTTCTAGACTTTCAAAATATTTGAGCAGGTGATGTTTGCACGACCTTTCCCTTCTTTTTTCCGCTTTCTTTGTTGTTTCTTGTTTTAGCGCATCAGTGCGCATCCTTTATTGAAAATAAAAATCAGAAAGAAAAAAACGTGTGAAATTAATACTACATCAATGACCAACGCCTAACCCGATTTAATTTGTAGCTAACTGGGTATAAATTTGACCAAATGGACTACAAAACGTTTGGGCCATTAATAATGACGCATTTCCTCTTTGCCCCACCGTAGGATTATCTCCCCCCCTCCCCATTTACTCACACACATACACACGATACCTCTGCTACTCACACACTGACGGCCACTTGGAAATTTCCCTCAACGCGCAGGATATTTTAGTGCCGAGGAGCGGGGCTGCCGGCTAATGTGCATCTTCTCAGGGCTGACTTGCCTGAAATGCCCCAGCAGAGGATCTGAAGGTAGGTTTACACCCCCTGTAATCGCTTTAATCTGGTGACCATCTCCCCCCCCCCCGTCCAGCAGCAGATCTGCTTGACCTCTCCGACCAAGCTTTTTAATCAAACTGCATGCTGTGTGTGATCGAGCCCAGCGTGAGAGTCCCAGCCTCTCTCCATGCTCTGTGACTGCGCTGCATTATTTTCTGAATGGATCTGCGGTCTTTCAGTCGTCGTGATGCTCATTTAAATTAACGAAACTTGTGGGGTCTTTAATTGGCGACTTCTCTGGTTGCATCGCATCGGTTTTCGGCGACTTTTATGGACCACATGGTTGCAGCAGGGGGTCGCCCGGTGAGTTTAGTTTTCTTTCTGCCTCTCTCTCTCTTTCTCCTGGCCTTTGAAGCCGCAGGATTCAGCGTGTGGTGAGTGCGGAGTCAAAAAGGTATGGAGAGTTCACGGAGCGGCTGGTAACCTAACTTACGTTGCACTGGCCGGAGAAAACCAGCCTCCGCCATGTTTCCAATTCAGTCAAGCTGCCACTCGTTATTACAGTCACTTGTTTCTAACTTTTTAAATCATTATATTTAAATGCTGGCGTCGGAAACACACGCATTAAAGGCTGCAAACTGTATGAAGCCAGTTACAGTCGTCCAACATCACATGGCTTGCAGGGGAGAGGGGGGGCGCCGGTATTTGTGCAATGGGCGTTATTGCCACCTTTATCCGGCGTATTTCCCACGGCTGAGTGCATGTGATCGCCGTTCTCTGGCTAAACTGACCACAATCAGTGTGTGATGGAGAGAGCAGCGTGGGGTGGGAAATGCAAACTGCGACATGTAGAGTAATGTATGACTCCACCACTGCAGCAGGTTGTGTTGAATAAATGGTGAGGATGGCTGACTATCGGCTCCGCTGCCACACCCCTTCATAGAGAGACGAGGATAGTTATATTTTTACACTCATCACGTTATTATTATTACTGGTAGGAAATCTCGTGATATCTCCAAATGTCTCCTCCTGTTTGGCATGGGGCTGAGCTGAGAGATCACCCCTCTGTGTGTAGGTGTGTAGGTATATGTGCGCGCGCGTGTGTTTGTGCCAAGTTTGTGTGTGAGCAACGGTCAATGTAAGACATGGGTACTAGTACTAGAATAAGTGGACCTATCAGCAGCCAGTGAATTTTAGTGAGCCTTATGTGCACACTGTGAAAGGTCATATGGGATATTTGGGCAGGGATTGAGGAAGAGATGCCTGTAATGTATAATGTGCAAGTGAGTTTCTCTGGCAGTTTGATGGACAAAAGTAAACCCTCCCCTGTTCT
>JAVDPK010000707.1:649385-663173 GCA_034780415.1 Cichlasoma orientale
CAAAGCTGCCCAGACCTTGGCTTGTCAGAAGACACACGACCTTATAGGCTGCAGGCTTCAGTGTGTGTGTGTAATGCCTCAGGAGAGTGCTCTCCTGTGACAGTTTTTTGTTACACATCTTCTATATATCTTCTATGATCCAGTGACAGTAAGGATGGCATACCCTGTGGGGAATGCTTGGCAGATATCAGATATATTTGCCCAAAAATCTATAGTTAATAAGGAGGCGGCAGCAGCAAAGAGAATGTCATCGCTCCCCCTCAAGTTGCCCTGTGTTAAAATCTGTCCTTTCAAAATGGCAGCTCTCGTCCAATGAGCCAAGCCTCTGTTTTCTGTTTGCTTATCATTTATTCTTCTGTACATCTCTGTGAAAATGTCATTCTCCTGAGCCCCATAGTTAACCGTTACTATCTGCTGCGGCTGTTTGGTATGCAGCTCCGGCACCGGCGACGGCACAGATCATTTATTAAACTGGCCAAACTCACTCTGGCTTCCCTGACATAAAAGCAGCAATCAACAGCGTTTTCATTACATTAGCAACTGCGCTGACCTTTTGGAGAGTGTGTTTATGCATCCATTACGCTCTCAGTAGTTTTTCAAAGTGGTGTCCTGCACAAAAGCCCTGCTTTTTTTTTTTTTTTGGAGTAACTGTTCAGTTATTCGGTGCTGAAATGAACAGAGACGGAGTGAGGATCGCAGAGATGTTCTTGAGGAAGTATTTCATTCTGCACATAACGCACATCAAAGTACTGCACATTTTAAAAGTTCTCACATTAATAAATGTTTAATGGAGAGTTTTAGCAGAAGTTATAGTCTGCAGCTGGAAGATTGAACGAACTGTGATAATCGTTTAGTTTGTCTTTATCTGTTGGGGATTTTAACTTTCAATGGAAATATGCTCCTGGCTTCACATCCAATCTGTGGGGTTACTCATCGGCTGCACATGGCTAGTTTATCGATCTGTCTCTTTGTTCTGGATGAAATCAGGCCTCTGCTGTCACCTCTGACCACAGAGAGGAAGTAATGAGCAAGCCGTAATGACAGTTTAATGACATTGATAATGCAGTGAATCACAGGAGTGAGCAAACGGTTTGCATTTGCAATGCTCAGCCAGGTATTTCCGCTGTGCTCTGTTGGTGGGGGGCACATGCAGGCAGTGTTATTGTCATGGTCAGTAGTGTTGTGGTGTACAGCAAGCAAGTCCAAGTTTTCTATTAAGATTAACATAAAAAGTACTGCGCTTGTGATCTGTGTACCCCTTATGCAAAAGCTGCACAGTGAACAAACTCCTTGCAGCGCAAGTAAAGGGAAACCAGTTAAAGCTGTACAAAGAAAGCTACATTTATCAAACCCAATACAGACTATTTACAGATCTCTGACTCGCAGTAGCTATGCCTTGATGCCTGTTTCAGAGTTGCTCTCAAGTAAACCGACTCTGGTTGCTGTTAATGCTGCGCTGACCTCGTGAAGCCCTTCCTCTACTCTGTTTGTTTCCCAGGGCAGCTTCCAGCTGGTCACCTGGAATTAATTCTGCTTTTTTTTTTTTTTTGTTGTTGTTTTTTTTAATGTGGATCCGAGGGCCTGAAACAAATGTTTCGAGCTGGTTGCCAGATTGGTAACTAAGCGTCAGTGTTTGGCTGACAAAACTGGCGAAGGTAATTGGTGTAATGCATTTGAGTGACAATGTTCTTATGTGGGTATGCGATTATAGATAATCATTGTATGAGTTACTTTTCAGGGTGAAAGGGGAGTGATGACCTCGAGCATGCCTAATCACATTTGGAGTTTCAGTCATGTCACATTGTTGCTGTTGATTGGTTTAAAGATGACATTAAAGCTTTTAATGAACAGGCTCAGTCTCATTTACAACATTCGTATATGGACACACGGTGACTTCGGCAGTGCCAGCATGTGGGGTGGGTCCTTCTGTGAAACTAACATGTTGTCAGTTGTCTTTCTCCTATATATTCTCAGCTCTCAGTGATGGAGTGGGAAAAAAAAAAAAGGATAGCTCTAATTTTGGATTCCTTTCAATCCACGGGTGCAATAATGCTCTTAATTATAATCCTTGAGATTTATTTAAAGAGAGTATTTTGTTAGCAAAAGCCATTCAATGATTTGTACTCTTTACATGCCTTTCTGTGAAGCCGCTTGCACTGTTAGTGGTGGAGTCCACTGTTCCTGCCCTATATTCTCACAACCTGCGTATGCATAGCTGCAGTGTGAGTTTGGCTGGCTGCACTGTAAGCAGATAAATGAGTTCTTCTGTTGTGTTTCTGATAAATTAAATACTCGAGGAGTGCTTGCAGCCCACATTAAACCCCACCTGCTGCTGATGCGTCGATCAAGTGTTAAATCAACTAGGCCTGACCCAGTGACAAGATTTACAACTGTAATGTTTCATGTCAGCTAACTGAGTTCATCATGGCTCAGAAGGGGCCTTTTCAAGAAAGGGAGACTTCATACATAAGCATAGCTGACCTGCACGCACAGTTGAGCCAAAAGTCTGTTACTTTGTCAGATGCATTGTTCTGTTACGTCGGCCCTTTTGATGAGCAAAAACGATCATACAATAATTTAACTGGTGATTCTTTTCCCGTGGCTCTGGCTAAACCCTCAGAATTTTCTTTTTGTGGAAAGGCCCTTTTGTATTTTTTAACTAACTTCAGTTTATGTAATTAAATGCCTCACATGCTGGAAAGGAGAAAAAAAAAACATTTTGGGAATGCTGTTTTGGAGTTCTTAATGCCAGAATCTGAATGGAGACATTTTAATGAGCGTCTGGCCTAGTTTAAGTTAACAAAATCACAGAATTTCACACTTTGTAACCAACCTAGGCACGCATGACCTCAAACACAAGAGTGAAATCACAAGGTTCCCATCAAACGAGCTCCCCGTGCCTGCCTCTTTCTCATGTGCAGTTTTTGGATAGTTTCAGACAAAGAAAGGACTGGAAAGATTTCAGTTATCCTTCATTTATGAGGTAAGAACTGGCAGCAAGTGACCGGCTCATAACATGTTGAAGTGCCAGACTTTTAGTTCTTGAAAATGTCATCTGTGGAAAAAAAATGTATATTGAATTGCAATATAAAAAAATGAACTAGCAATGTAAAGATTAATATCCAGATGTTAAAGGATACTAAAAGTTCATCAAGCAAACAAGTGGAAGGACTGTGGTGTGTAAGTTTTGGAGGATGGTTACAGTTGGATGGATGCAGCAGAGGCTGCCTTCCTGGCACACCGTATCTACTTTCTGTTTTTTCCCACCTCCCACCGAGTTCTCGTTTGCCTCCCACTCACTTCACCATCCCATGTAGATTGCATCGCAAATAGAAGCCAGCACCGTGACTGCCCACTGGTAACATGAAGAACTATTTCTGCACAACTAGCCTTTCCTAATTGATTAGTTTTAAATACTCAGCATGACTCAAGGGCAGGATATGTTCACTGTGTGTGTGTGTGTGTGTTGTTTCTGTTTTGTCTATAAATAAACATGAAGTATGTTTTAGGAGGAGCAAAGCAGTCTGTCGGAGCAACTGTTGCCCTGCAGCAGGCTCCATATGTGGCTCTGTGCATTCTGTGATGCAAGGCGGACGACCCTCGGTCTGGTTTAAAAATACAAAATTTTGGTCATGCCATGCAGTTTGGAGCAGCGGTAGCCAGTATGGTTGTCATAGAAACGAGCGATGGAAACTCATGCTGCTTACTACTACAACAGGGTTTTAAACCGAAACAAATGAGCGCCACTGTGCTCTGAGATACATTTATATTTTGTCCGTAATGATACTTTTTAGCATTTAAGCAGCTAAAATGGGCTTTTAACACCAGGTATTCCTGTTATTTGGTGACAGGGGCTGAGATTGATTTGTCAAATGTTCCACACCTGAAAGAACAGAGCTTCCAACCTCAGTGCGGCGGTGTTATCTATCTCTGTCAGAACGTGAGCACTGGACGCGGTCGATCTTTCAGCTGGAACGCAGATGTTCTCGTGCTGTTTGACAATCGCGTTCATAAATTCAGAAAATAATACTGTGTTGAATATGACGTCGAGCTCTAAAGGTGAAGTGTGGTGAAGTCCTCCTGTTTCAGTTGAGCGCTTTGAAATGAATACCGGTCATTTCTGAATTCTTGCGCTGTGTTTTATTATTTCTTGCTGGAAGTGCTTGTGATGGGCTCTGTTGCAGCTTTTTGGTACTAAATGTGTAAACACTCACTGGCTTATGATTACAAAAGTGACCTTGGGTTTTAGTGTGCATCCTCAGTGTTATGTTAATTTGTGGAATCACTATATGGGGTGGGCAGTTAATTTTCCCAAGGGGCCACATGAGAAACTGGAACTGTTGTGAAGGGCCACATCAATAAACTGAGGTTAATTCTGCTCAGTAATAATTTTATCTCTATAAACATATTGGTGCAGGGCTCCACAACAGTCCCAGTTTCTCATCTAGCCCCCTGGGAAAATTAATTGCCCACCCCAGTGTAGCTTTTCTGGTTGCAATCTAAACTTTCTATGATTATATGCAAAAATCAGCCAGGAAATACATGTCCTTTTGAGCTACATAAACATCTGTAAGACAGATCTGTGTTTCTTGGGCCAAATCCAGGTTCACTTTAAAACATCAGCTTGTGGTTTCAGGGGGTTTGGACAAAGCCAGCCATCATCTCAACTCTTGGATGAAAGAGTATCTGCTCTGAAATGTGTTTCAGGTTACAGCTGAGCTCTTTAGCTATTACTGGACTGCATCTCTGGCAGAAATCCATGCTGCCGTAGTTGCCACCTCGAGGCTCATGCCTCTTAGTCACCAGGGCAGAAATGTAACCTAATCAGGTGTGTGGTGCTCCCAGTACATAAGCATGCTGCACTGCAAACAGTGAAGATTGGCTGTTTTGTACAAAACCACATGTGGCCAGGCACCCTTGTGAACCATGTTAGTAAGTAACACCCTGTAATTTTCACATTTCTCTTGGATCCTTCGCTAAATCTTACATTGCTTAAGGCAGTAAAATTCAATCATCGTTTGCCCTCCTCTTCTCTCTGCTTGGGGGTTGTTTAATCTGGCTGAAGTAACCAGAAAATGCAGTAGCTGCCTAAACGTTGCAGGATCTCGTCTTTTTACATAGAGAATGATTGTTTGCATCTAAAGACAAAGTGAGAGACTGCAGCAAAGGTTTAACTTTAAATGCAATCATTCGAGTTCTGAGGTTTTGAAGTCTGTATTTTCACATATGACGACACCTTGCACTAAACTCTCTGATTATAGGCATTCTCAAAGTGTCATCTTTCTCACTAAATCTGCTTTCCGATGACACATTTTATGTCTGTTTCTCTTGGATATGACTTGCATGTGATAATTTTCTCAAATATTTAAAAACTCAGGTAGCGTTCGGGTATTGTACCAATCTGGCAATGCTGCTCAGTAAAGAGTATAATGGGCATTTACCAAATTTCACACTAGCAGGCAATTTTAGTCTCAATCCACTTATTGTTTGTTTTCTGTCTGCTTTAGCCAACCCAACCCAAAATTGCAGATGTGAGACCTCTGAACCAATCATGCTGGACCATTGTCGACCAAAAAGAGCAAGAGTTTGATGTACATGTATTTTCACAAAAGAATAGAGAGAGGTTAAGCAAGGACAGGACAGCAAAGCGACCTGAAGAAAAATGAACTGCCGTAGCAGTATGCGAGCAGTATCTCCAGAATGCATCAGGGAGCTAGTGAATCTGCATCCAGAAAATTAAAAATGTGGATGAGCACATCATGATTTGATTGCTCTGCCAATGAAAACCACAGACCCACCCTTCTATTTTAAAGATGAGGACATGGTTCCGCTGCCACTTTGAAGCTGCCCCAGCAGTTGGGGAATAACATTACAACAAAGTGATGGAGAAATGGTGTTCTCATTACTCAACATGAATGTTTGTTGACAAATTTCAACATTTGTATCGCTCATCAAATTATTTCTGTCGCCGTGACGTAGTGGTTTGTGAAAATAACCCCACGTTGGAATTCCCCAGGAAGTTGTTGGGAGCTGCTTGGAGCTTTGCTGCGCAGGGGTGAGTGATCATTCTGGGAGTACTGGAAATGTATCCCACCAACGCCAACCCCCTCAGCTCCTCTCGAGCCCTCCTGCAGCCTTGGGAAGCTATTCTTGGTTTTCCCATAAGTATAAATTCTTGCTCTAAATGCTTTTCATGGGGAGTCACGTCTCTGTATAAGGCCACCCTGTCGGCAGAGGGGCTGAAATGGCCCCAGTGTTGCAGAGCAGAAAGAGGAAAACACTCTGGAGATGTGAAAATAATTAATTACCACAGTAACACTTCACATTGTTTGACGGTTCTGAAGAATCACTTCAGAATTGGCTGTTTTTCTTTTTTCATTATGAACTGTGTATGTCTGTGGGCCTGGCACCACGCCCAATGTACACAGGATGAGTCTGGGCATCAGTGAATGATTTAGGGTTCATCATTCAGTCACAGAAATCTAAACATAAAAAAATATCATGGCATTGGAGCTCAAAATTATTTAAATAGAGATAGACATTAATTATATAGTTTAACCTCGGGTGTTGGCTGATTATGGATAGAACAGAATAGAATGCCTTTATTTGTCATTTTGCTGGTGTATTGTGAAATTTGGACAAAACTGAAGTAGGAAATATCAAAGATCTATAAGGCTTCTCATTAGTGTTTTCTTAAACTAAAAAATTACACTAACCTTTAGTGTAATTTTTTTTGATGTGCAGGGTAGTCCAAAATAGTCTGTTAAGATTGTGCCACAGCATGCGTATTACAGCAAGTTTATTACAGGTGTTCCTCAAGGGTCACTCCTCAGCCCCTTTCTCTTTTCTGTATCAACACTTTAACACCAGGCGGTCGCCGCCAATACACCTGTTACCTGCCACGAAGAGCTGGTTAACACCAAACGTACAACCACTGAGATGTTAGATCAAACGTATTTTGAATTAATGCAATTACGTGGCCATTTGTTGTATCAGAAAACGGTTTCTGAAAGCTTAGAAATTGTGCTTCACACCCAACAAAGGGTTATTATGGTAATTGTTGCTGGAAGTCCACGAATGGCAGGACATTTGAAATATGTTCTGTCGCCGACGACAGGTTCGGTGTTGAAGGGTTAACTGAAGAGAGAATATTAACTATATATCAACTTTTCTCTGTATATCATCTATATGTTTTGGAGCTAATATTCAAATGTGTGCTGATGACACTGTTGTATATGTATGTGATATTGGTGAAATTGAAACTAATGCCAAACTTACAAATGTTCTTTCAAATGTTACCACATGGTTGAATGAGTCTTGCCTTCAGGAAAATGTATCTAAAACAGTGGAAATGTTTTTCACCAAATCAGACAGTTCGGTTGTAGAACCTACCATTTACATTTCTGGAGGAAAAACTGCAATTTGTAGATGAGCACAAATTTTAATGCACTCAAAATTTTCATTTAAGTCTGAAATTTTTAAAAGGTATGTAATTTAGTTCAATTTTATCTTGTAAACTTTAGATACAAATTCAATAAAATGCCTGTCCATGCAGCTAAATTGTACATGTATTCCATGATCTTTTTCTACAGTAATTCTGTCACACTACATGGTCACAGGCTTAATGCTTTAAAACCATTACAGTCTCTATATAACAGAACTTTGAAAATCTTTAAAAGGCCTCGTTACTCTCACAATTGTTTAATTCTACAAAAGCATAATCAGTTTGAAAATTTTTAAACACGTGAATGTCTGTCTTATTTATAAAATTTTACATAATATGTCTCCTCCACTACTTTCTCAGTTTGTTACCATTAGAGCACATAGAAATCAAATGACAAGAAGCTTGACTAGACAGGACTGTATTATTCCTTTGATTTTCTTTTGGTCAGTCTGCATTTTCTGTAAAGACTCAACAACAATGGAACTGTATACCCATCAGTGTCAGAAAGCAGAACACCTACAACACATCAGTTAAAGAGATGGCTGACTGCTAATCAGTTTGGTCAGCACTGAGTTGACCTTATCCGCTTGTTACCATCTTGCTTCCCTTTAGTATTATTTCTCTTTCTTTCCCTTTTTTATCATTGTAATGTTGATTTATTGTGAATTGTTTTTGATTTTTAGGTTGCTTTTAAAATCTGATCACGGACTAAAATTAGCCTTGGGGCTAACTGTAATACATTTGCAGTGATGTTTATTAATTTATATCATCCCTGTCAAAAATAAATAAATAAGCCAAAATACATTTTTATCGAAGTATTTTTTTCCTGTGCGCTGAAAAAGATGTGAAGGAGGCAGCTTAATTTAGTGTTTGCTTTAAGCCAATACAGACTAACTTCTCATAACAAACCTACAAAGTTGGACCAAGTTTCTGCCCAGCTTGCGCTCGCAGTGCAGTACACAGGTACTGCTTAGCTGCTGTTACGATGTTGACCGAAGCACCTGAGATGGGAGAACTGTTGAGGGTTAAGTTCTTAATTTGTTGTCTGCTCTTGCTGAGGCATCTCTCTGAGCTGTGTGTAAATGTTAACCTGGCCACTGTGGCCTGCGCCTTGACTCACAGGTGTGTCTACAGTTGGTTGCTGGCCAGTTTGGGTCACTGTGGTTTGTTTTGTTTGTTGTAATTTCATGTTATTTTGTATACAAACTGAATGCTAATGTCAATGGCATTTGCTCATCCTGTATTTGTTTTTGGTTTTTTTGGTCACTATTTGCCTTATAGATTTGTTGGTGTTGCTGTGCTATGGTAATGGTGTTTACTCTCACTTGATATGCCAATTGTAACCACCACCCAGGATGAGCTCTCATGGTTGTCCTGTGATGGTGTTTGGACATTATACTAACATTCTTTCTTCTTATTTGACCCACAAAGAAAATGTTGTCAGCTGGTTTGCTTTCCTCTGGGTGCCATGCTTTTTTTTTTTTTCAAATACTCGTGTGTTGGATGTGTCTCACTTTGCAGCCCTCACAAACTTATCCAACCTGACACTACAAAATTCTGCGGATGGATGGCACCAGAAATAGCACTTTAAGTGGCTGTTAATGTATGAGTGTTACACAATCGCACTGTCAGTGCTCCTTGCCCTTGGCCAAAACCTTCCTGTCTGGGACAGACTTGCTTGTGCTCCCCACCGCCCTGCAGACCTCTGATGTTGCTTGTGGATGTTGTAGACTTTGAAAAGGGCTATATAAGGGAAACCATTCTTTGTTTATTAGTTAAGGGAAAGTACATGGGAGTGCTGCCAGGCCTCTCAGAGCAGAAAATGGGGACAGTAAGAAGAAGACGAAACACCACTCAAACAGAGTGTGCTCTGCTATGTGGAGTTGTAAACATTGCTCCTTTTCGTTTTTCTTTTTTAAGGCAGTGAAATGATTGTGGCAGCTGGCTTACATTACATGTGAAGAGCTCAGTGTTAATCAAATGGCTTAAAATAGGCTTTTATATGTGCACTGGGTTATGGACAGTGCACACTGATGCAGCTAGTTAGGATACTGTTGTAACATTAGCTGCCACCGAATTGGTACAGTCTGGTAGTTATTGTTAGAGTTTTGAG
The DNA here is from genome assembly GCA_034780415.1 of Cichlasoma orientale. NCBI lineage: Eukaryota > Metazoa > Chordata > Actinopteri > Cichliformes > Cichlidae > Cichlasoma > Cichlasoma orientale. The sequence goes on from JAVDPK010000707.1 coordinate 658,943, forward strand.
AAGTGGGAGAAAAGTGATTCACCTGCAGAAGACTCCGCTGCTACCCTGACTAATAGTTTTATTGCATTTTTATAAGTGAAACTTGAAAGTGCTAAATAAACATGTTACAGTCCACATACACCGGCTTCACATGGATGAGAAATTTAGCTAAAAGTACACCCTCACATTGGTCGTGATAGGTGCCGGCTGCAGTTAGGCAGCTCAAGGTATGTTCTACCTGTAGCCTATATGTTGAAATTTTATTCAGGCAGGCATGTGTGTCTGGAGACGCATGAGTATGTAACCAATATTTTTTTTCATTGATGCAGATATTTAAATTCCAGATCTCTCTGAGGTGTCCACTTTTAAACATTTGAGGAAATGTATTAAGTCATTAACAAGGCTGAGGTTTACAGTTGTCATCAGGGGGGTGGAAACCAGTAATGGAGGTGGTGCTAAGTCAAAAGTTGGAATGCTCAGATTTGGCTGTCAGCTTTGTAGAAACACTGCTGCACAGTTTGCCTCTAAATCACTGAATGGCCTCTACATGAGAATCGCATGTGGTTTCACACGCTCTTACCTTCAACTTTGGTGTTTTTCTTTGTATAGAATTAATGAAAACCACGGGATTTGATGCTTCATAAACTGCGCTTAATTTCCGAGGCCACTGTTTGCAAACAGTGGCATAATCACTTGCGGTCCTGGTTCGAATTTAATTTAGATAATCCAGTGTTAGTATTTTCTGCTTTGCCAATTTAAAATAAGATTGTTCCTAGTAATCTTCTGAGCTTAAAGTTGTTGCGCGCAGTCTTTCATATCTACATGTCTGTGGGGAGCTTGTTTTCCAGCTGGCAAAGAGACAAATGCTCCATTGTCAGATTCCTCTATTTAGATGGACTCAGGCATTTTGTCTTTTGGTGTGGGGTAGAATGCCAGCCTTGTCCTCAGTCGGGTTACTTATCTCCCCAGTGCAGAGCACACCCCCAGGGAAATTACTTGGGAGGCTTCCTCGCCCACTCCTTCAACTCTTTGACAACATGATTGAATGATGTCTCACTTCAGGGTTTCTGCCAGAAAAAAGTTGTTGGGCCCAACAGCTGAGAACATCTCGTTTGGGGTGTTTCATCATATCACGTGTATCCTGAAGATGGGCGCACAGAGAAGGCTGGTAATTATAACGAGACACTTTTCAGACCAGGTGACAATATACACGTCAGATATAGCATGTCAATAGTGCAATACTTCATAAAGTTTGAGTCACAAGGAGACACATGGGTTCCCTCCTCCTGAAACGGCAAAATCCCACCGAGCTCACACTCTCGTGCTACAAGCAGCACTCTGCCCAAACATGTTATAAATCCACGCTCCACTCTTCTCCTCAGCTTCATTTAGTTCAAATATTCTTTATGTTCATAAAGCCGGTAAGCAAACAGCAGGTGGAAATTTGTTGCTGGCCGCTCTCAAGGAAAAATATTCACGCAGAGACTCAGTCTGGATTTTGAACTGGCAACAGGCTCTGTTAGGATGGTGGATTTATATGCCAGTTACAAGTGGCAGATGGGATTTTTTTGTTTTTGATCTGTTTTCGCTGGTATCAAGTGCAGCTTGTTCCTTGATTAGAGTTTTGTTAAGTGTGCTGCCAAGCCTTTTGTCTTTTTAATGCAGCTGTGGGAGCAGGTGAATGCTGCTGACAAACCTGGCATCCCTTCGTACTTTGCACTGCCATGCATTCCAAAGATTTCCTTCATCTTGCAGGACTTTATTAAGGCAGGCTGTGTTTACCTGAAGCAGACACACACTCTTTTTTTCCCCTCTTTTTATGGGATGGAAGTTCCATTTTAATACACAGATGTTCACTGTGAGGGAACCTTTTTGTTGCATTTTTATTAAGATGAGAACAATAATGCACTCTGATTTGTCCATTAAAATGGCTTCAATAAATATTTCTCTGTTAACAATAAGAAGCTGTTTATGATGATGACCCCACAGAGAATTATAACTGGACTGGATTTTTCCCTTAGTTCAAGGAACTATATGGCAACCGCTTTGTACTGTCCAGCACCAAACAGCAGAAAAGCAAAGTTAGCAACTACCCGGTGAACACAGTGGAGCACTGTGCAGCTAAAGAGCCAGATATAAGTTGATCAACACAAGCACAGTTTGAATAGCATTGTCACCGTGGTCGCCAACTCCCACACTTGTGGCTTATCACGCATGCTTTCACCTCGAGTCCCATGCTGCCCAAACAAATCATACGCTGTTAAAAGGAAACCTGAAAGAACCTCCTATATGATTTTTTTTTTTTTTTTTTAAATCTAGGTTAAATAGACTTTTCTCTGCACGTAGCACAAAGTCCGAGCGTCAGGCTTTTCTCATATTTCAACTCTGACGCTGGTCCATTAACATCAGAGAGCACAAAAGACAGTCCGTGTGCTTAAGGCAGACAGACCTGTCAGAGGATATGAATGAAATCCCCCAATGACTGTAGCCTGACCCTGGTTTCACAAAACATGAGCTGAAGTCGCATATTTTTTTATTTTTTTATTTTTTTTTTTTTTTTGCTTCCAGCAATTTCCACCAGTCCTACATCTGATTTTATTAAATACCTGCTGTTCTACAGGGTTACCTGTGCCCCTTAAAGCCTGATAATAACTATTATAACTTTAATATTTCCAACACATAGATGGAATCAGTCAGAACATGAACAGCAAATCAAGATCCGTACTTTTCTCCACCCACTTTTATACATTAGTAATAGGAATAAAGTAGAAAAGATATTTGTGTCCCCCCCCCCCCCCCAGTTAATAAAACGAGGTCAGTATCACAGTAGAAATATTTATGGCATTATTGTATCATTACTGTGAGAATGGACTGTTATCATAACTATTGTGACCTCTAATCATTAAACTAACAAATTAAGGCAACAGGTTGCTTGGTGACTCTGAAGATACGTTTTATGGTACCATAAAATGCTGTGGCTAGATAAATTATCTTTGCACATGAACAGACTCTTAAACCTTTTATCAGCAACACAGACCACAAATTTGTGATGATAATTGGCAGTGAATTATTGGGGCTCTTATTGTGTTGAGGGACTTCAGTTTTCACAGATGCTTGGACCTTCTAATCTAATCAGTCAACAAATGGCACAGATCAGTGTTCAATTTCCATCGCCTCTAAATATTCCTCTGTAACATTATGGTACGGACGGTAGGACATTAAATTGCTCATAATTATCAGGTTTGGCCATATTTTTGGCTCTTATTTGCACTAAAGCTCTCCAAAAAAACCAAAACTTTATTCATCACTGATGTTATCAGCTCCTCCTGGTATGCAGCACGCTAAGAATTCATAGTGTTGGTCGCCTCCTTCCCTCCTGTCTCTGCCTTTGGTGCGGTTGTGGTATTCCTGTTGAAAGATAAGCTGTCCTGGAATCAGCCCCAGTCTGCTGACCTAGCAGGAAACAGTAGCTGGGCCCCCTACACCCCCCCCCCCCCAAACGGTTTCCCTCTTTATCTCACCTTTTTCTTTTTCTCCCATTCGACTCTAACCGCCTCTCAATTCTTTCAGCCCTATCTCTTCTTAACACTGTGGTTAGCAAGCATGTCAACACCTCAGCTCCGATCCTGCCACACGGTTGAAGTGACACAGGTTGGGCTCGCTGGGCTGTAAATCAGCACGCACATCTGGTAAATGGATGAAGCGAGGCGCAGAGGTGGCCGGGATATTCACGCCGCCTGTGTGACATTTTGAATTTTTAGCATTGTTTGTCTGGGTATCTAAAAAAGCTCGACTCCTCGTGTATGATTTGCGATGACGGGAAATGGGTCGTCAGACCTTAACTTAGCTTGAGTTTAATATTACTGTCACTTACATGGAAGAGCACATTACGACAAGCAACCCTCCCAAGGTGGTTCATACACCGTTAGAATTACAGTGTTACTACAATGCTAAATGAGGTACTTAAAGAGGATTTTTCTCTTCATTTATACTTGTATACTTTCACACTGCAAATGCTGGCAGTGCTGTAGCCAGCGTTTTGTGCCATCTGTTAATCTCAAGCTTACATGCATTAGATTATTACACTAATTAGATAATGACTTTGCATGTTGCTTTGACACAGGTGTAATTTGGCCTATAAATCAGTTTTTTTTTTTTGTTTTTTTTTTTTTTTAATACCTGTCATGTCTGGCAGTTTTTGCAAATCGGAATGATCACCCGAATGCATGGATGTGCCAAACATATTTATTTT
>JAVDPK010000707.1:667904-680988 GCA_034780415.1 Cichlasoma orientale
CTGTGCTAGCTGTGGAAATGATCTGGCAAGGCCCAGAAAATAAAGCTCTTGGTATCTCTGTAATAACACCACAGGATAGCTGCAATATGAGTTGTGCCAATAGTGAGGGTGTTTGTAACAGAGGATGAAAAAGAAAAAAATGTTTCCATTGTCCTTTTCAACAAAGCATGTGCACATTTAAAGACAAAGGAATGCAAATCCGTCATACTTAAAGTCCTGCATCGCAAATGGAGATAACCAGCTCGTTTGATTGAACGCCTCATCTTCGCCCACGATAAAGGCATCAGTCGGTGATGGATGCAGCCGTCTTCAGTGTTTAGTGTCTCATCTTGATTCTCTGGTGTAATAAAGCACGTTGTTCCACTCCCATTCATGCTTCATACCACCCACTCCAGTTGTTCTCCATGTCTTTGAGCTGCCCAGATGAAAGCCATGCCGACGCGAGCCTTGTCGTGTGTTCAGGGTGAATATGTGCTTGTTGTTTTTAGGGTTGTAAATAGACACATCTGTCTGCCATCGCCGCTTCATCCCTTGATTTATGCTCCTACAAATCCCACAATGCCGCTGGACCAGCTGGAAGCCATAAGTGAAGTGTTTTGCTGTATGTGTGCACCCTTGAGAGGGGGGGCCGAGATATTATGAAAACCAGAGCAGAGTTTCAGCTATTCAGGGTTTTCCCTTTAGTGCCATAAGATGCCGTTATTGGCTGGTAACATAAAATTAGACATAGCTAACGCAGTCCTCGCTACCGTTCAACGCATGCGGGATCTAAAAGCCTGTTTTTATTGTGAAATTGTCAGCGAGACAGACGCACCGGGCGGCGATTTCTCTCTCATCAGTTGGTACGGAGGTGATGAGATTTGACACAAGCTCAATTTAACACCCTGGATTGAATGAAATTGAGGTCTTCACTCTGTAGCTTAACAGGGCGTGCTTGCGTGGTCTGTCACTGCCGCTGCAAAAAATCCATCACCTACAAGCCCGCAGCTCAGCAGAAATGCACCTCAATTTGTTTTCGCAATTTATAAGCTGCACTTTTCTCTCCAGAGTGGGAAAAAAAAGTGGTTTTTTGGCACAGTATGACCATGTGCTTTTAAATCAACTTGGGGGGGGGGGGGATTGGACACCCTACTCGAGCCATCTCAACACCATTATGCTCCAAGCCTCTAATAGTTGTAATTAGTTAATGGACAGATAACATTTATTAAGGCTGCGGTAAGCACTTTTCCCTCCAATCTACCGCACCTCGATTGCCCAATCCCCTGCCAACTACAGTTGCCCTGGAAACCGTATTAATAATGCCACCGGCCATCAGAGACCTCCAGATCTAGATGTGTGCCTTGCCAAGCAGTTACTCCCACTCCTGAACGCTTGCCAGAAGCGGCGAGCGCGAACACACACACACTCGCACACGCGGACACAAATGCACACAAAGTCAAAAGAAAACTCATCTAAAGTATAAGTACTCTCGAGCTGTCGGGCTCGGCCAAAGTGCTGCAGGCATGGCTAGTGTTTTTTTTTTGTTTTTTTTTTGCACCACACTTGTAATCTTCCAACTCAGGCGCTCACATCCATGTCAGTTTTCAGTTCACACCACCTGGCAGAGTTGCCGCTTTCACGGAAAGCACGACTATCGCGAGCGACTGCTGCCGTTCGTCTCCATTGTTTTTGTTTTTGTTTCTTAATCGTGTAACACACCAGTTGTAACAGCGCTGATGACTTCAGCAGCGATAACGATGGCAATTGTTAATTATTTGATGACATGTTTGCATTGTTACTCACAGAATGAGCAGTCTTATACCATCAATATCCTATGTGACGACTGTGTGTTTGACAGGAATGTATCTTAATGAGCTTTCTCTATTAATAAAGTCATATTTTTCTATTTATAAGTGTGAGCCCGAGCCGTACTTTGGTTCATTGCTTCTGATTATAGCAATAATTGCGCATGAGTCGGATTGGTGCTTAAAGTCGGTGTGTCCTGTGCTTCTGTCTGATAGTTAAGAGACCCGGCGGAGATGTACGGCTTTTCAGCGGCCCGCTGGGTGGAGGTAAGGCACACGGAACTCACTGCAGTATCTTTGGACCAGCATAGGCTGGTCCTTTTCTTTTTTATTTTTGTCATTTTTATAAAGTACCTTTGCTCTCACTTTGGGTTTTGTTTGTAAAGCAGAATCAAATCAAACATCAGATCAGGCAGAAAGGCAGGAAGTCGAGCTTACCCGACAGATCAGCTGATCTCACTGATAGCTGATTTGGGATCCCCCTTCTACCTAAATACTTGCCAAATCTTGAATAGGATGCACTTTTTAAGCTGATTTTGCCTACCCACAGCGACCTCGCATCTGCAGGCCACTTTACAACCCGCCCCCTAATCAATGTCATGTATATTATCAGTGACACTTTATGCTATTTACATATGCAAGTGAAAGGGGCAGTAGGTCCCAGAACAGAGCCATACCACCAAACAGAAACACACTGCAGAGGAAATAACAGGCTTCTATTGATTGTAGTGGTCTTGACAATAATTGATGCACATCTATACAATCACTCCTTGTCTGTTATGACATTAACCTTTCCTGTGTACTTTTCCATTCCCTTTCTTTTTATCACAGGTTTGCAGTTCCCCGAGTGGAACACACCATCACCGTCATCCGATCCTCCAGTCACACGCGTCTCAGAAAAGGACAACTCGTGGCTGTACACCCTGGACCCCATACTGGTCACAATCATCGTCATGAGCTCTCTGGGAGTCCTGCTCGGGGCGGTCTGCGCCGGCCTCCTGCTGTACTGCACCTGCTCCTACAGCGGCCTGTCGTCACGCTCCTCCACCACCCTGGAGAACTACAACTTCGAACTCTATGACGGACTCAAGCACAAGGTCAAACTCAACCAACAGCGCTGCTGCACCGAGGCATGAGAGAGGCGACTCCCAAAAAGAAAATAAAAAAATAAGGAGATGGAACAAAAAGCGAGAGATAACAGTCGTTCTGTGAAAAGCTCTCGCTATCGTCTTCATTTGCTTCAGTTCACTTTAGTTCCTCAGCGGTGCAGATCCCAGGACGCATTGGGCGAAGAGAAAGCCACTTTTCAGCTCAAGCGAGAACTTCCCGTTTGGAAAACATTGCACAGTCCAGTATTGGCAGTTTTACGGTAAAAGGACCGTTGAGAAAAAGACATGGACTGTTCCGTTCTGGGCCTCAAAAAGTCAATATCTACACATATCAAGTACAGATTCTTGGTCCACCAACAGAGAAATGTTTATAAATGCATCATAGATTTGTATGAGGTCTAGTTTTGAAAGTGGATACTGTAAACTACACAAACAGAGAGCCAGACACACGTGTTGGAAAGGTGGTAGGTTAGGAACGTGCTTAGAAAGCGTCTTTTTTTTTTTGATCACATGTGAACGCAGTGGCCTAGAAGTTAGCTCCCCTGTGTGGCCCGTTGGCTCCTTTGTTCCATTGTAAACTCTGCTACCTATCAGCCTCAGTTATCCTCTTAGTTCCTGACAGTCTGTGGTATATTTAGTCACCGACGCCCCTCCGGTTTGTCTTACTGCTCGATCACTTTCTGTTCAATGTTTTAGTTCTGGCCTGTTGCCCAGTCTGTGACAGCAGATAAGTTTTTAAAAAGAAGCAAAGGAAGTGTGTGCGTGTGTGTGTGTGTGTGTGTGGAGGTGGGGAGGGGGGCTTTTTAACACATTCTTTTATTGGTGGAGAGACGTTCTTGTTAGATTTAGTTGTCGGAGACTGTTGTTGCTGGTTCCTGTCAAAGAGAAGGTCATGTTTACATTGTGGTTAATAGTAAAAGGTCAAGGAGCTTTGGTTGGTGCAACCTATGGATTGCTGGTAAGGGCAGAGTCTGAAGCACTGGAGAAAGAGACGGGAGAAGGGAGACTGTGACTGACAGAGTACTAAAATCCCCTCCCTCTCCCTCACTGGGGCGATGTTCCCCTCTTTCACCAGTACAAAAAAAAAAAAAAAGGGATCAAAAACAAATGCAGCCAGACGCAGCTCTTCTCAATCGACTGACTGTGCGCGCAGACACACAGCACGCCTTAAAAGCAAACTGCTGGTAGAAATGTTGAAAAAGGAACGCTGAGGAGAGACAGACGAGAGAGGTGGACGTCTCTCTCTCTTTCACACGTGGACCTCAAAAGCCATGATTTAAAGGACCTATCCCCTTTCCCCCCCCCCGCCTCCCCACCGACACACGTCACACCAAACCCCACCTCAACTTACTGGCTAGTTGTGGCCTATTTTTGTGTGTGTGTGTGTGCGCGCGCGCATGTGTGTGTTGATTTTTACTGTTGGCTCTGGCACAGCAAGTCAAGCATTATTTTTTTTTTGAACCAGTTTGAAAGGGTCTTGTCTGGCATGCTTGGAATGGACTCATAAGCCATGAGATGAAGAGCACGAAAGGTCTTAAAGTTCCCGTCCACAAAACGTGAGCATCCACACACTTCACTTGTATATACAGATGTATATACAGAACATGAATACACATCTATTCTCTGAAAAACTCAAAAAACTTTGGATGTGCACACACCGAAAGGCTCTCAAATCTAAAATAATAAAATAAAAAAAAAATCGAGGGAACAATGTGAGGAGAAATGAGACCGTGAGGTCTTGACACACTCTCGCACTCAACATCACATCCCATTCACCCTTACTACGCTCGCTGTCTCTCTCCTCTGAGGCCCACATCTCTGGACCCCACTGACTCTCTTCAAAGTGCCTTGGAGCCTCGGGGATCCAGCTTGCCTTTGGAGCCGGTATCAGATACAGTAATTTGAGGCAGCCGGCGACAGTCACAGCGCCCCCTGCTGCCTGGGAGGACCAAACCAACACAGAAAGGACAGGATTTCCCCGCCCTACCCCAACTCTGCGCACTGCTAGGACTGCTGTTGTTGTTGTTTTAAAGGGGTCTTTGTACAGAAATGCTCTTTTTATGATTGTTATTATAATTATTGTTATGATTATTTAATAAAGGATTTATACCATAAGGAGGAAACTGCTGATGATTTCTTTCACTCTGATACATTTTTGTAGAAACATTGGCATTGCTGCAATATTTGTAGCCACAACTAGAGACTTCCTGTCCAATTACTTAGTGCAAACTCCCTCTCAGACTTGGAGCCAAACTTTCACTTTTAATTGCAGAAAGAGTACACACAGGGAACAACACGCACAAACTCATGTTCTTGGTCTCTCATTTCTATCTCTCACACACACACACACATAATACTGTTGTCAGCCTGCTACACTTGGCCTCTAATCTCCCCATGATGTCCCATTAGTCTGGACCTCTGGTGGCCCTCATTTAGGAGCTCCAACATCAAAGCTTTGAAGTGCCCGGCATCTCAGCCACACACACACACACAGACTCATACAGTACACACGCAATTACTTTGTTTCTCTTTTATACAGCTTGCTGAGGCTCCCACACACGGTTCCATTTATCTACATAAGCTTTCTTCACCTAAATGCGAGGCCTGTTAGCAAATGCAGTACAGTTTCTCCGATGCAGTGTGAGATATGTTTGACTTTCCTAGGCCTCGTGGGGGCCCGTTGTAAGGCAACCAAAGCGGGCCAAAATTTGTACTGGGGGAGAGGGGGGGCAAACTTGGAAGTGCTGCAGTAAATGTTGCATTTTCTGCTCCTGAAAAGTGTTTTTTTGCTCCTTGAACCTCATTGCAAAACCGCCTTACTAATTGCAGCCGTGCTTAATACAAGTCTGAGTTTAAAAGAAATGGAGCCTGCAGCACAGGTACCACATTATGAGCCATACTAAGCATAACGAAAGGTGTTGTTGCTGCAATGGCAGCGGCTGTTAGGACGCTCCGGTCCACGACATAGCGGGCCAATTACCGTCTCTGAAAAAACACAGACAATCCCCAGTCCGCTGGAGGAGTGCGATGCCATCTGCTCGCAGGTTTGATTGATCCCGGCAGAACAGTCACGACCACATCACACGAATGAATGCCGACAGGAAATTACCAAAGGAGCCAGATTGTCATTGTTCCGTGATGCCTCTTGTTTTCACTACCAAATTATTCTTAATTTTTCTCTTCCCCCCCCACCCCCCCGGCCCCCCTGTGAGTGTGTGCGTTACCCAAATGTTGTTTCTTCTAAGTTTTTATCAGCCTGTAACGTCACACTGCAGGGCCCCTTTCCTTTAGCCGTCAGATCAGAGAGTTTTGTTGCCTCTGAAGCCGAGGCAGTCTTCAAAGGGGCAAAAAAAAAAAAAAAAGCTCTGGCGCCCTGTAAGTCGATAGGCCAGATTGAGAAGGGAGCCCATTTGAGGGTCGCGCTACAGGAAGTGACTCAAACACGCAGCTAATTAATCTGGGGGATTATGCAAGAAGGATGGAAGAGAAGGCAGAACATTAGTCATCACAGTTGGGGAGGAAACTTTCTTTGGTCTTCTAACTTAATTATTGTTTTCCTTACATCGCCTGATAGAAGATTCTCATTATGTCCTAATGTTGTGAGGCCTGTTTAAATCCTTAATTCAGTCCTTAAACAGGCTTTTAGTCATCCGGGATACTGGGAGAACAGAATTTTGCTTCCCAAGAGTGATTCAGATATCAAAACACAAAACTCCTCCATATCTTCCGGCCCACACCTTCAGTGACCGTCTGAAGAGGAAAACCACCTGGAGGCTAAACCACACATCTCCTTCAACTGCATCCAAAGAGCTGTCACAAACTGCAGCAGCGATGCACACGCGCACACACACGCGCACGCACAAATCAAAATTGACAGCCTACTTACATTTTTAGATATGTTTTATGCACTCGAACCAGCACCACACGCTCACATCCCAGTGGTCTTTCTGGGAGGGGGGCCCAGATAATCTTGTCGGGCCTGCCAGCAATTCAAAGTGCCTATGTGGGTCAATGTGGGGAGGGTGGATGGATGGGTAGACCGGGGCTCAGTGGCAGCGTGCCCGCCAGTGATGCCAGACCCAGTGACAACAAATGCCAAAGTCTTGTATAAACAGCAGGCAGACCATCATTTTCCTTCCTCTGTGACATTATCATCTCTCCACCTCCAGAGGATGCTGCTTCTGAAAACAAATACATGGAGGAAATGATTGGAATGGGAAAGGCTCCATTCAGAGCTCCAAACTAGGCCAGCGGTCCTGTCATTGTGAAGCAGAACAGAGGAAATTAACTTGATAAAAAAGATACAGAGTGTCATTTGAGGCAATTTTCAGGCCTCTTGACTTGGGACCACATCACTGACGGTCTGATTTTAGGTTTTGTTTTTGCTTGGATGTTACTCCCTCCAGACTAAAGCTAATGCCTCGAGCTGCTTCTGCTCAGCAGTCACATTTTGGTGCAGATTTGATTTCCCAGAAGTATCACGGCGCTGATATATTCCCCATCATCAGTTCTGAGCCAGTCACACTGTATCGGGCTATTAAGACACTCAAGGATTTCCACATAACTGAACTTTTGCTGGGGACTCACAACATGACCGGTGGTCCTGTGTGGTAGGCCACCTGTTCTCTCCACTTGAGGCTGGTGTGTTTACAGTCACAGTTGCCCTATATAGCCCGGGAAACTTGTTATCGGGCATGGTGGGAGGCCTCTCACAGTCAGCCCCAACCATCTGTTGGTGGCTGAGTTTGACTGAAGGTGTTGTGGTTCAAGTGCTTGACATCAGAGGCCGATGGGATTGTTCCTTGAGGAGAAATGTTGCTCGCTGTTTTAACCACTGTGTTGTTTGACCAATTGCTTAAAACAAGCAGCAACTTCCAGGGTTGAAAAATGAGGCTCACACAGAAGTGCCACAAACTGCATTTCCACAAATGGCCACTTGAGGCTGACTCCAAAAGCGAGTCATTGCCCCATAGGCTCTAATGCTACAGTGGCCAGCTTTACAGATGAGATAAACATGTTAACAGCCCTGTAGATAAAATCTTTTTGATCTCAGTTGCTGAGTTCCTCCTTTATAACAGCTGTAGAGGGGGTATTAACCTATTATGAGGGACAGGAGCTCTTTGAGTGGCAGGCAGGTATCATTTACACCAGGGATGTCCAAACTGCAATCATCAGACAGCATATGGACGGCTTTGTGGTCTGGGCCCCAGTTTTGTTGAATGAAATTCCAATATTTTATCTGTACTTAGCACTAAGTAGCTTACTGGCTACCTGATAACTTAGCACTATTTAAAAATGAGCACTTCTTCTCTCCAAAATAACAAGATGGCACCAGCTATAAAGCTAAAGTTCAGGCTTCAAAATCCAGAGTTCAGTGCTACTGCCATCTTTTATATACAGTCAATGGATTAAAGCAGACGCTTTGGCCCAGTTTATTAAATAAAATCAGTGGAACTTGAAGTAGTTTGTAGACCTATTGTCTGACTTGAACACTGAATTTAAATGAGCGCGTTCACTTTGCCCAAGGAGATCTTTTATGTGATTGCTACTATGTTGAATTAGATAAAAGTTCTATTTTTGTATTGGGGTCAGCCTTGCTATCAATTCATAGGAATTCTTTCTTATTCTTTTTTATTATTATTATTCAGGCAGTTTAATCAGATAATCAGAAGCCTTATGATGATAAGAGCTGAAGTGACCTTGAGCCTCTATAGTACCCAATAACTTATTTAGTTGTTTGGTCCAACCAAAATGAGCGAAAAGAGCGATTACTGCGTTGGCGCTCTAAAAAAAAAAAAGAGAAAAAGGAAGGATAAATAATGGTTTAAGTTTTAATATAGTTCTTAAAACAATTCAAGTAAGTTCTGTGAAACTTTAATCACTCTGAACTCTTGAACCCGAGAGAAAAACACAGCTAAAAATGTATCTGTCAGTCACAAAATAAGTAAAGGAAAGCAGTTAGTGAAGCAATCACGCCTGACAGGTTGTCAGGATTTGAGTGTTTTTGTTTTGTTTTGGGTTTTTTTGGACAAAACATCTTAAAGGGTCTGTAATAATCTGTTCGACGCCGGCGCCGCAGACGGTTTCTTCACTCTGTATCTGTCAAAAGATTTCAACAAAGCTGAGCTGTTAAGACTGTAATTATTTGAACAAGCGTGTCAATAATAGAATGGGGGAAACAAAGTTGCATTTCATGAGAAGTGGTAATCAATTAGCAGTGACAAAAGCGTGACGCTTTAAAGAATGCAGCTGGAGCAGATTGCAGAAAAAGGCAAACAAACAGCTGGGCTCATCATGATTCACGCTCGCTGTCATTAAAAGGGAAGAAAGAAGAAAGAAATAAAGACGCAGAAAAATCGTCTGTTCTGTGGGGTTCGTACCCCAGTTTAGGTTTTCTAGAGTAATTGAAATAGCCTTCTCATAACTTTCCCTTCAAATCAGGGCTCTTTCATTACATATTCCATTGAGGCAATAAGCAAATTCAATTGCACTTTGAGACCCATCTGTTCCAAAATAATTGACGATTTTACCCTTCGAAAGAGAGGAAAAAAAAAAAAAAAACAACCTCCCAAGTCTCCACGGCTCTGCGCATAAATCTCCTCATCTGAATCAAATTAGCTCCACGAGGTAACGAGTGTTTACCAAGCAGCTCTGTCAGAACACCCACCGCAGTTCCCCTTTGATGAAGCTGGCGTGACGCTGGCAGAAATCCAGTAAATAAAAAGGTAAAATGTAAATGCTTCAGTTTGGTATTTGCCACGAGTGAAGCCCTCACAACTTCCATATTTACAATAGAAATGCCAGGGGGCACATCCTACTAATATATTTATATTATAATGATCACCCCCCCCCCCCCACTGATATTTTACTGCTGTGATAAGCTACCGTGCGGCGTTGTTTGAAATAATCATAACAAATTGCCACTATTCTCACCACTGTTTATAGTACCGTAGTGTGCTGCATGTGGTTTGTCCAAATGGTGTCTCCATACACCAGCAGAAGCTCTTGCTTGACTGCTGGGGGCGGGTCTAATCCTGTACTGCCTGTTTTATATATTAAAAAAAATAGAAGCATACAGCCACTTCATTAGGTACAGCCTGCTGGTACTGGGTTGGGCGCCCTTTTATCTTCAGAACTGATGTTTGCTGCACATCAACAATCCTAGTGAATCCATGTGCTTTATTGGGTTGAGATCTGATAACTGCGGAGGCCATCTGAGCACAATCATGTTCAAGAAACCAGTTTGAGGTGATTTGAGCGTTGTGACGTGGCGCCTTATCCTATTGGAAGCAGCCATCAGAGGGTGGGCACACTGTGGTCGTAAAGGGATGGGCATGCTCAGCAAAATCTGTGGCGTTTAAATAATGCTCAGTGGGTATCGAGGGACCCAAAGTGTGCCAAGAACATATCTCCCACACCATTACACCACCAGCAGCAGCCCGAACCAGGATGGATCCATGCTTTCATGTTGTTTATGCCAAATTCTGACCCTACCATCTGAACATCACAGCAGAAATCAAGACTCAACAGACCGGATTATCTTTTATTGTCCAATTTTGGTGAGCCCGTGTGAACCGTAGCCTTAGTTTCCTGTTCCTAGCCGACAGGAGCGGCACCCGGCGCGGCCTTCTGCTGCTGTAGCCCATCTGCTTCAAGGTTCGATGTGCTGCGCGTCCAGAGATGCTCTCCAGCGTACCTTGGTTGTAACAAGAGGTTATTTGAGTTGCTGTTGCCTTCCCATCAGTTTGAAGCAGCTTCATCATTCTCCTCTGACCTCTGGCATCAACAAGGCATTTTCTCCCAGAGAACCGCCGCTCACTGGATTATTTTCTGTTTCTCCGTAAACCCTAGAGATGGCTGTGTGTGAAAATACTTTGTTTTTCCTAAAGTAAGGCTCGTTCATCATTCCATATTAGTGTAAAGCCTTAAAACCTATAAAAGCTAACATTTTTTAGGAACTGTAGATGTGAAAATAAATGTTTTTCTAAAAAGTGGCAAAAAAAAAAATCATCACTGAAATTAGCTAACTAACTTTAACGTCTTCATTAAGTTACATTTGTCAGAAATCTACAGAGTCAGTTATTTATGTTTCGCTGCTTTTGCACATTCTGTCCCCCCTCCAGTGTCGACTCCATGGCTACAGTCGTGCTGCAAATAACACACTCGGACATATAATAGATACATTTCTTTCAACAGAAAAAAAAAATAACATTAACCTTACAACAACTATTCCCATCCTTCATCTTATCTATCCAAAACACTGATTTCCATTATGGCATGAAATTGCAGCTGTCGCTCAGCGATCGTTGTTTTTCCTTCTTTCTTTTTTTTAAGCTCACTTTTTACGATTTCATCATAGGCAGCGTGAGCTGTGAGGAAAAGTGATGTGGCGGAGAAAGATTATGTGCCAGTGAGGCCGGTGTCGATGTGAAGCCTCAAGAGGAGAGCTCTCACTGTTTGGTTAATGTGGGATGGAGCTCTGTGCTCTGTGTATGCCCTCAATCCTCTGAGTGGGCTGCTGTTGATGGTATGGGTTATATTTTATGCCTTGTAGGAGGTAGGGAAAAAGAGTCTGTTGTTTTGTGTGCGTGTGTGTGAGTGTGTGTGTGTGTGTGTAGGACTCTAATGTGGTGACATCCGTCTCTCTGTGATAGTTCTGTACCATAGCGCTCTGAAAAACTGCGCCCAGGAGGAGAGCAGATTTACAGCCTCATTCAACTCTACTGAGCTCCAGTTAAACATCATTCAAAGCACCAGCTTAGCTATCCCCCTCTCTTTCTCTTTCTCCTATCTCACCACACAAACACCCTTCCCCACAACAACACGCACATCGCACAGGCTCTTGCTGAATGATGCCATGGAGGCAGATCCATGGGACATTTGCACCCGGAGATTTGTCTCGTTGCATTCCTCTTGTTTTTTTTTTGCTGCGCTGTATTGTTTTTCACTTGAATTATTATATCACGGAGTGAATCTCGCAGTTGCACGGGCCTCGAACCACCATGCTCCCACAAGCTTTCACGCTCGGAGGAACTCGGGCGGTGATTTAGAGAGGAAGGAGAAGGCAGCATAAAGCAGAGTGTGTACAAATGGAACAATTGCTCTGCATATAACCAAATAGAAAAGGGAGGAAAGAGGCCGGCTCAATCTGCTTATCATTCCCTCTCAAAATGCATTTCGAGCCCTTTGGGACATAACAGCATCAGGCCACTGGGGCACAAGTATGGAGCCAAGTAAACACATTGTAGTAGAATAAGCAAGCTATACAAAAGGCCTTCCTCCCATGACCAAGGCCACACACACAGACGCAGTGCTGCAGTCTTCATATATATACAGTGGAAAGAACAACAAACAGGGAGACGAATTCAACGCTGCAAGTATCAAATCAATATCCCGTCTTTATTTTTGACACAGTTTGGACTTGGCGTCATCATGGGATTATTTGTAACAGTAATAACCCTCAGAGGATGGAGACTGGAGAGCGCGTAGCACCTGCCTCCCCTCCGAACCCACCTGGGAAGCCGATAACAACAAGAGTAGGTGGATGAGTGGGTGGGCGTGCACAACTCCAACTGCACGCGTGTGTTTATTTTACATTCTTTTTTGCATGCACGGACCTGCTCGCTGCAACAGTGCACGCGCACGCGCACAGGTTTGGTCTCCGGGTTTTCCTCCCACCCAGGCTGAGGCCTATCTCCTCCACCTTTAGTTGTTATGGAAACAAGAGGGGCTGCGGGAACAGAATTTGCATGGGTGTTGTACGTTAGCCCCTGAGAGCACGGTATGCTAAGCAGCACGAGTTCAACAGGTCAAACTATAGTATCTGTCTCTCGCAGCACCTTGCCAAGAACGAGAAGCGTCTCTGTACTCGTGTGCTTCTGTATTGAGTGGATCGCCTCCAATAGAAGTGAAAATACAAAAGGTTTTGCAAATTATGCGCATATAAATTTACTTCTGAGCTGCTTTTCACCTGTATTTTTACAGCCATTTCTGTCCAAAATAAAAAAAATTTAGCTTGGTATTTTCAAGCGGGAGACAAAGTGAGTCTTCCTGTTGCATTGTCTTGCCTCCTGCTGAGTTTTGACTGTATCCGTTGAGAAACAGCCCCCCCCCCCCCACTACTCATGAATATGAAGTAATATATTCTGTGTGTAAATGCATGGTGTATGCATGTGTGCATATCTCTTTCTG
>JAVDPK010000708.1:4175-41004 GCA_034780415.1 Cichlasoma orientale
CCCCCCCCTCCCCCCCAAAAAAAGGATGTTGTCTGGATGGGAGCACGTGCTGCTCTAAAATCTGTATACACCTTTCAGCACTGATGGTGTCTTTACAGGTGTGCAAGCTGTCAATTCCAGGCACTGATGCACCTCCATACCATCAGAGATGTGAGCGTTTGAACTGAGCACTGATTACCCACTGGTCCCTCTCCTCTTTAGAGGATGCTGTGTCAATGTTTTCCAAAAAGAATTAAAAATTTTGATTTTCTGACCACAGAACAGTTTTCCACTTTGCTTCAGTCTATTTTAAATGAGCTTTGGTTAACAGTAAGTCTGTTCTGGATTGCATATGGCTCCTTTGCATCATAGAGCATTTACCTGCAGTTGTGGAGGGCACGGTGACCTGTGCTGACAGAGAGTGATTTCTGGAAGTGTTCCCGAGTCCATGCAGTGATTTCCATGACAGAATCGTGCCTGTTTTTAATGCAGCGCTGACTGAGAGCCCCCAGATTTTCAGCCTTGTCCCTTGCGCACAGACATTTCTCCAGATTCCTGGAATCCTTTGATGTTATTGTGTATTTCAGATGACGAGATGTTCAAAGTCTTCAATCAAATTTAAAATGAGCTCATATTTTTCAATAAATAGCAAAATGTCTCAGTTTAAACATTTGGAAATGATTACATTCTGTTTTTATTTACATTTGACAAAGTGTCTCAAATTTTGGAACTGGATTTGTTGCTACAGCACGCTGTAAGTGTGTTATATATATATATATTCTCTCCTGAAATAATACTTATTATGAATACTATATTCTGTCACCTGTTGAGACGTATCTTACTAACACCACAGAAGGAAGCTCTTCTGTAAAGTTACAGCAGTATAAACGATGATTTTATTTCATTGGGAATTTGTGCTATTCATCACCAGGAATATTCAGTTAATGAAATTAGTTCCACTTTGATCTGGTTCTTTCCACGTCTCCTTTATTAGACTGTGAGACGGCGTCAGAGGTGAATGCAATGAGCACCCTATAATGTTTGAATGCAGTTTGCCTTTGACATTAGAAATAAACCGCAGCACAGAGAGCATACTGAATGGGTACTTGTTTATTTTTTTACAGTACGTTGTGAGTTAGAGTTGGAAAAGTTGGCAAATGCGTGAATAGCGGTGCATTTGATCGCTAAAGCGTTTCCTCAGTAATTAAACACCCATATAAACTGTCAGATGTGTGAACTGTTAATTTATTTATGATTACAAATGATGAGCCAGAAAAATAAAGTACAGTTTTAACTACAAATAATGCTCTTCAATACATTACATTTATGGAGAAAGCTGTTTAAAACTGTTGGTAACCTAAAACAAAGAGTAAGTCTTTACTGTGTGTGATTCATGTCATTCACCCTGAGAGACTCAGCCCTGTATTTATAGGGGTGAATCTGAATTTTTACAGAGCGTTGGTGACCTTCAAGTTCCAGGTTTTCATAAACAGGTTCTCTCTGCTGGTGCTGCAGAAAAAAATGGGAACAAAACAAAATGACGATTAGATTTAAGGAGCTTAAATCTGACATGAATGCAGACATGCTGGTACGGGTTGATATGTCCTCGTGCTAGTGGAGCTGAAACAGATGTTTGTTTTGCGTGTTCAGATGCGTGTCCACATGTTCAGTAGTGACTATGGTGGCAGATCGGCTTTAACTTTATATCTATGGATTGTAGATAAACATAAAAAAAAAAAAGTCTAACTTCTCAACAAACAAGATGAAAATTATTATATTTACCAATGTTCTAGGAGGCTGGGTGAAATTTCTGTAAAAAAAAAAGACACTTTAGTCATTTTTGGCAATGGCATAAAATCAAAAGAATGATTGAAGGCAACTTACTGTGAGCGTCGTTTGCAGACTCCTCTCAGAATGATTAAAGCAGTAAGTATAAAGATCAAGAAACACAAGCACGGCACAGCAACAACTGCAGCAACATAGTATTGATGTGGATCTGCTGCTTCACCTTCCCCTGTAAAATAAAACCAAAAACCTTTCACTGCAATTCTGCTACTTAGTTAACTTATGCTCACTGCCATGTAAAAGCAGTTTAGTTTTAGATGTGTTAGATCATTGTTTTCAGAAAGGAAGTCAGAACTGCTTACACATACCCTGTGGTCTCTGAAAAGACCTCGAGTTCTCATAAAATGAGCCCTGTTGTAATTCTACTTCCAAATCTTTTGGGAGCTTTATGTTTAAGAAAGATCCATGTAAGGTTAATAAACGCTGCCAGACAATCCGACCATAATATCTCTGCTGGTGTACGATACTCAAACGTGAAAGCAATGCATGTGCAGCCAGGGCTACTCAGCGCTGTTGTGTGTCCGTATAGAGACAACTGTAGGTGAGCCTTTAACTTTCCACAGAACAGCATTTAAGCAGTGTTAGTGGAATTTCAACTCTCCCCACACGTCTCTGACAAACATATGGTAATCCCATATAATCTTCAGGGGGGAAAAAGATTTTTGTGTATGACCAAAAAAAGAGAGATAAGCTGGTATGGAATGCCCCACTGTTGCTCGACTCCTCCTGATCAGTGGCCCAAATGCTCCCACACTGTGTAAGGAATGCTTGTGGGGGGGTTTTTCCCCCTAATCTAATAACTATTGATTTACTCACCTGTAATTATGAGCTCCCATTTCTGTTCGTGGATTCCTGAGTCTGTAGTTGTTTCACAAGTGTAGTTTCCTGTGTGATTTTTCTGGGCGCTCTCTATGATTAGTGCATACAGTTGGCTCTCTGAGGTGGACATGCTCAGTTTCAGGCTGGCAGCTGCAGGAGACCGACTCAATTTGCTATCTGAAGTTTTCTGGCTGCTATTTAAGGTTACACAGCTGCCGTTTGAGGTCTTCTGTGCCAAGAAGCTGAACAGATTATCCCCGTCTCTCGCCCATGTCAGTTGAATAAAGCAGTTAATTGACTGATTGCTACATTGCAGGGTCACTGTGCTGCCAGCTGTCTCGTGTCTCATGTTGTTCCCATCTGAGGGGGTGAAAAAATAAATTTTTTAGGCCAAATTTTAGCTGCATCCACATTGTCATAATTACAATATTACAGCAACATTTACATTTTCCCAAAAATTTAAACCCGGCATAAAATCTATATAAAAACAAAATGCAGTGATATGAAAAATCACTTAAACCCTATATTTGTAATTGTATTAATTTAAGCATATATAAGCAAGTATATAACAACAGTGCAGCGGTATAAAAAGCCCAGCTTGTGTTTACATTTTGTAGCATTTCAGGGGACAGGACTGTAGTTTATCATTCTGAGCAATGCACTTATTTCCACATTCTGCAGACACTTAGCTTTTAACTTAAGCACAAAAACTAGAAAAAAGGAGAGTACTGGTACGTAACAATGTAATGACCCGGTCACCAAATTAAGCTAGCCAATAATCCTTAACTGTTACATCCCACAGGGCACACAGTTTAAGTTTCTTCGGTTTGCCTGTGGATGCTGTTTCCTCTGGATGTCACTCTGCGGCCCACCTCCATCCCAGCTCTGCTTTTTCAAGTTTTTTCACACTTAATGTTTTATGTATGTACAGTGCTGTGAAAAAAATTCCCCCCTTTCTGATTTCTTATTTTTTTCCATATTTGTCACACTGGCTTTACATCATTAAACACACTTTTATATTAGACAAATATAACCTGAGTAAACACAAAATGCAGTTTTTATAGGATGATTTCATTTATTAAGGGAAAAAAGCTGCCCAAACCTACCTGGCCCTATGCGGAAAAATAATTTCTAAGGCTTTGGGACTCCAGCAAACCACGCTGAGAGCCAGTATTCACAAATGGAGAAAACTTAACAGTGGTGAAGCTTCCCGGGCATGGCTGGCTTATCAAAATTACTCCAGGAGTGCATCGAGAACTCATCCCAAAGGTCAGAAAAGAACCCTCTGTGGTATGAAACATCTAAAGAACTGCAGGTCTCGTGTTCCTCAGTTAAGGTCAGTGTTTATGATTCAACAACAAGAAAGAGAGAGCAAACTGCTGCCAACAAAGGCTCATCTCACATTTGCCAACCAATTATTAGGTTTAGGGGCAATTACTGTTTCACACAGCGCCAAAATAAAAGGCAGAAATAACAATAACTATGCATGTCAGAAATAAATAACATACTGAGCTTCTTTTTACTAGCCAGACATGGATGTTGTTTCTCATGTAGCTCTTAGTAAAAAAGCACAAAAAAAAAAAAAAATCTGAAATTGTCAAGCCGTTCCCGTAGGTTACACTCATACTCAGGTTATACTCACTGTCAAAGTGTCAATAAGTTTTACCTGCTTGTAAGAAAACACAGATGAGGCAACATGTTACAGCCAATATCCTGTTGACACCCAAATATCTTGAAAAGTCTTCCATGCCACCTTGAAAAACAGATCATTTGAAAATATGTTTCAGCATAGGTGACTCCGAATAAAAGATTCGAATGTAATTATGAAGGACGGCCTGCACAGCGAAGCAGCACTAACTCAATCATCGGTTTAGCACAAACATATCGTAGCAAAATTTCTGAGCACATGACAAATTTTCACTCTCATTTCAGTCGAGAATTTATTTTTAACTAGTGAAACTGGAGATTGTTAGCCAATGATTAGCGCTGAAATTGTAAGTGATTGTAATCAAACGCGACAAACTGCTCATAAGAATTATAAAGCTCACATCCTGTGTAAACCTTCTGGTTAGGAATAGCAACATTTTCTTACCACTGTTGAGTGTCATACGCTGTTTGGTCCTTGTCTCTGTACTGCTCCTTTAACAGCTTTAATGTCACAAAAAAAAGAGAAAATGTCATATCTAATAACCGTAGTAATTATAGCACAAAGCTTCTTTGCATGTATGCCCGCTGTACGGACATACATGCAAAGATTCAGCCTTACCTGGGTGCTTAAGCAAGACCACAGAAATGTCTTGCAAACAGGAAGTGGATGCCTCTGGTGTGTGGCCACGTGAGTGATACGTTTTTGTTTTTTTTATGTGTTGGTTGGTTGGTTGTTTGAAATTGCGGGCAATGCTGCGAGAGTACACCCTGACAATTGTTGACAGCGACATATTGTGGTATTTTTTTCCCACCCAGTATTGCACTGTTCTACTTACACCAGCACCGCAGTAAGTGGCCACAGATCACATATCATGTTTTTCTTTCCTTTTTCATATTTGAAAATGCACAAAAGTTGACTTGAAACTGTGAAGAGAATTCCTGTGATGAAGTTCCTTTTATTGATTCGCTACTTTGTGCTCAGATTTGGCACTAAAGGCAAGTTTCCATGCTGCATGGCTCAAGATGAATGTGATGTGAAACTGTAATGGCCTGACCTACAAAACAGCCTACTTTTTTTCGTACTTTTTCCAGCAGTGGTTACGTTTTCTTGAAATGGCATTTTGCTTTGTCTAAGTTTGTTTTGAAGTCATCTCTCAAAAGCATGTGCAATGTTGTCATCATAAAAAGAAAGCACACCACCTGTTACTTCTAAGGTTTTATGTATCAGAATGTAATAAAAATATTAAGACGAAGAAAGGGCCAAGAGTTATATCTCAGACTCTACAGGCCTCAGTTAGTGTGTTAAAGAGCAAAGTTCATGACGGAACAATTAGAAAAGACTGAACAAGTAGGGCTTATTGGGAAGGGTCATCAGGAGAAAGCCTCTTCTCTCTGAAAAGAATATGACAGCAGTGTTTAGGCTAGCACAGTTACATCTGCAATGTCCTTTTGGACTAACAAGAGAAAACTGGAAATTTTTGGTTACGATCCACAACACAGTGTTAGGGGAAAAAACAACCACAATGTATCAGCAGAAACACAGTGGTCAACCCAAATGAAACGCTCTGACCGTAAGAGGGCGCAGCATAACTGAGGGCCCGCAAACCTCACTAACCCTGGCGGAGAGCCTGCCCGACACACTACCTGAGTCAGAGAGAGAAAAGGAGAAACAGCACTATACAAAAACCCAAAACTTGCTGACCAAAGAGCATGAAAGTCAATGTTTTCTTCAACGCAGCCCAAACTCTGAAGCTTTCCTGCAATTTCCTTTAGTCTTCAGGAGTAGTCCACATGTTCAGTTGTTCACACTGTGGACATTCAAAGCTCTTCTTTGGATGTTGGTTATCATCCATGACCTTTGCTACCTCGTTTTTTGCCGTACGCCTAGCCACCCTGCACTCCTGTCTACTTTCTTCATCTCCATGACTATTCCACTTTTCTTTGCTAACATCTTCTTTTGAATACTTTCCTGTACTTCCTCATTCCACCAATAAACATCCTTGTCTTCTTTCCAGGGTTTGTACGGGTGCTGGAAATCCTTGAAAATGCTTGGATTTTAATATTGTCCTTTCAAGGTTTGAAAAGTGCTTGAAATTTGAATAAAGTGCTTGAAACTGCTTGAAATTGTATCTTTTTTTTTTTTTATAAAAAAATTAACTATCTGATTCAATAGATTTCTTATGAAATCTATTGAAGGGCTTATATTATAAGTCATTTCTTATACAATGAAGAAATGACTTGTTTTACAAATATATTTATGAGTGCATTATTGTATCTACATTATAATCAATCCAGTCCTTTTTGGCTACTTTTTATAGAACTGTAATGTTATATTTGCAGCCCTCTTGGCCAGATCTCTCGAGGAAGAAAGACATTTTTAATGTCAACGACAGTTTTTACACTCATTAATAAAAATGGAAGTCACTTTGCCAAGTAGTGACTGCAGCTTCTACCTTGTGACAGGAGTGCTGTTTCTCGCTTAAAATGACCTAATATCATTCATGAGAGATATGTTTGACACGTTTCACAGATTTTAGGCCAAAAATTAATCTACAGTGGGTTACAGTTTAAAGAAATATATTCAACAACCAACTGTTTGCAAGATAGCAGCATTACGTGCTAAATGTGTAAGTAAGTAAAACTTTATTTCTATAGCACCTCTCAAGACGAGTGTCACGAAGCGCTTTACACTAGCAAATGAAATAGATATAAAAATTTAAGCAAATGCAAGTTTAAAAAGATAAGTCTTAAGAAGTCCCTTAAAAGCTGCTACTGAGTCAGCTGCTCTCAGCTGAGCAGGGAGAGAGTTCCAAAGACGGGAAGCTACAACGGTGAAAGCTCTGTCTCCTTTTGTCTTCAGTCTTGTCGGACGTACAACCAATAGTCCATGATCACGGGAGCTTGACCTTGAAGAGCTCGGAAGCTTAGAACTAGGATCTTGAATTCAATCCTAAATTTCACAGGTAACCAGTGTAGCTGGATCAATAACGGAGTAATATGAGAAAATTTAGATCCAGTGAGAAGTCTTGCAGCAGCATTTTGAACTGCCTGTAAACGATCTAAAGATTGTGTATTGAGACAGGTAAATAAGGCATTACAGTAATCTAATCTAGAGGATATGAATACATGAATAACCATTTCTAATTCAGACTGACAAATAATAGAGGATAACTTGGCAATATTTCTTAGGTGATAAAAGCAAGAGTGTGCCAGAGATCTAACATGTGTATCCAAAGAAAAAGCAGAGTCCAATGTTACCCCCAAGGTTCCTAACAGAGGGCTTGACATATTTAGAAAGTGGACCGAGGGCAGACATTATATTAGCAATAGATTTGTCAGGGGCACAAATGAGGATTTCAGTCTTATCCTCATTTAATTGAATTAATTAAATGTGTGTAATATTAAGGACACTCATGAACATCAACAGGGAGAAGCATAAAGAAAAACATGAACTCCAAATCCCATTAAATTCTACTGTACAATAAAATCCCAATAAACTTCAGCTTCAGTGCCGTAGATTAACAACACCTACATGTGGTGTTTGACAAAAACAAAATGCACTCATTGAAGGAGTCAAAGGTCAAATCCAGCTGCATCCTGATGTTCTGTTTTGGAGCCAGCTTGGTTACATGCTAACTAATTAGACTCGCAGGGTCTTTGTACACAAATTACGGAAATGGCTGACCTCATGTCTGTTTTTATGCTTGTGTAGCTGGATTTTGTGTGTTAATTACCTTGTGGTTGCCGCTGGTGTTTTACATGTGGTGCCGGCTGGGATTTTCTTTTTTTTTTGGTCTTCACTCTTTGTGCTCAGTTTTTTGGCTGCAAACATATTTGTCCCTGTTTTTTCACTTTCTTCATTCCCTCACGTCCGTTCTGATAGTTTCAGCAGTCCCCCTCCAGGAATTTGCTGACATTTGTGAGTCCTTGTATTGATGCTTTGATTATTATTCCTGATTCTCTGACTGATAAAGTAGCCGGAAACTCACAAGGACTGAACAGGTTAATCACAACTTCGCGGGCTGCGTGGACCCGACGGAGCAGTCACATTTCTCCAGAGGTGCACGTCAGGTTACGTCATAAACAGTGACGTGCTTTGTTTTGTGATGGGTGAGGCACTGACTCGTCTGGAGTCGGATGTTTCAGTTTTCCTTAATTCGTTTGT
This sequence comes from Cichlasoma orientale, assembly GCA_034780415.1. NCBI lineage: Eukaryota > Metazoa > Chordata > Actinopteri > Cichliformes > Cichlidae > Cichlasoma > Cichlasoma orientale. Next base: position 12,631 of record JAVDPK010000708.1, read on the forward strand.
TTTCGTTAACTATAATAACCCTGCTTGGCAGCTTCAGTTGTACTTTCCCAGTCATCTGGTGACTCTCCCCTACCACCCATAGCCTCTTTCAGTTCCTCCCTGAACCCAGCAACATTCTTCCTTCTTCAACTTCCATATTTTAATCCTTGCCTCTGCCTTCACTCACTTCCTCTTCTTGATTTCCAAAGAAGTCCCATAAATACTATCTGATGGTGCTAAGCTACACTCTCTCAAAATCCACTACCAAGTGTTCTTCTGCATTACTCCCAAATTCCTCTTTCTCTCCTGACATCCATCCCATGGGGCGTACACACTGACAAAACTGAACATTGCCCCGTCGATTTCCAGCTTCAAATACATGGTCCTGTCTGACACTCTCCTCACCTCCACAACACTATTCACATCTTCCTCCTTCAAGTTTGACCCTACTCGATTTTTCCTCCTGTCTACACGACGGTAGAACAGTTTGAATCCACCTCCCATGCTCCTCCCCTTGCTTCCTTTCCAGCTGGTCTCCTGTATACACAATATATCTACCTTCCTTCTGAAGTGTGAATCCTCCTGTGGCCATTTGATCATGTATGATAAGTGTGAAACCTTTGACCTGTCACCAAGAAGCTCCCCATCTCCTGGAGAGTGACCTCCTGTTCCCATGACCATTCAGTCTCTTTACCTCTTGTTTTCATCGCTGTTGTTGTAGCCTGGTACCCCCATGACTCTTTGATGTCTCACCTTTGTATGTAATTAGCAGTAACTTAGTTACTTCTAAAATGAAGTAATCAGTAAAGTAACTAAGTTACTTTTTAAAGGAGTAATCAGTAATCAGTAGTTGAACTACTTTTTCAAGGTAACTATACCATCACTGGTAATTAGCAACCCTTCCTCCGGTTTCTGTCACCACCCCACTCTCCCTTGTAGAGTCTGCTGTATAAATATCCTTCTTATGGCTCTGGGTTGGTTTACCTACTCAGACCCACCCTCGGTGTCTGTAACCCCCCCCCCCCCCTTACTGAATATCAGTGCGTGGCAGATAATATTGATATTGAAACACTGTATGGGAAATACTGCATCCTCCCTCCCAAAGTGTGATACACACACTATATGAAGCTTGATTATTTGCTTACAAGCAATCTCTACCACTTATCATTTTAGCTGAGGCTAGCTGAGCTAACCAGCAAGACAAAAGGGAGGCCAGGGAGACCCCTAGTGGCTGCTGGGGTCCACATATGTTTGCATCAGTCTGTACATCAGCACTGCAAATAAGAAGAGGCTTGGAGCCGATCCCACCAGCACCTTGAGCCCGTCTGTCAGTCCTGTTGCACACCTCACCACTGTCCTCTAACCCTAACCCTCAGTGGGTTGTCAAAGATCTGTTGGGTATTTATCTTATTTATCTTTTTTATTTTTTGCATTTTACATTTTGAAAAAAATATATGCAATTCAAAATTGCATCCAGGAATGAATGAACTTGAAATGAAAGCAACTGGGCAACTGGACATTACACCAAAGCCTCTTGAAGGAGAGGTGAAACATCTCCACAAACCATTAAAGAAGCACCTGAAATGAAGCTTTCTTCAAAAAGCTACCGTGACCTGCGTGACAGAGAACCCACACAGACACTCATCAGCCAATGTTTAACCTGGCAAAGTTGAAATATTGCTTTTTTTTTTTCTTAGTGGCCATATAAAAAACCCACACTGGCTGCAGTTTTCTTCAGATCATGTCATACGTCTCACTTTTTTTTTTCAAATTGGAAAAAATTTGACCTAATCTGCTGTGGGCGGGCTGGTACAAAACATATTTGTTCCCAAAGCTAATTTCAGCCCTCGTGTTGGCTGTGTGGTGGGGTTTTATTTTCTTTCTGGTTTTTCTCTTGTTCATGACTCACCATTGTGACTAAAGCTTCAGTTTAGGGTGTGGATTACCAGGACGGATAGCTGTGATTAGCCTCAATTAACCTCAGTTAATTTGTGCTGTTGGTATGCTTTGAAGTATTTTATTTGAATACTGCACTTCTCTTTTTAAAGCACACATATCAGGACCTTTAATATTTTTTATTCACTGTATAGGTTATTTACAGTAGCAGTGTACTTCTTGCCCTTTAAGATTTTAATGTTGCATTTCTTTCCAAATATAAATCCTACATGAGTTCCTGTAATCAACCATTGTGGGCCATAGATGACAAAGTGTGGTTTTGTGAGTTGTGCATGGTTATTTTTTATATCTTAAGGAACTGTGACCACAAATAACTGATGTGTTGTTCTGTATTCCACTGACACACAGAGCGTCTTTGAATGGAAACTCAGTTTTTAGTCAAATCGTGATTGTTGTGCCACCTGCTGTAAAGTTACAGAACTGCAAACTGTCACTGGAATTTAAAAATATTCCATTAGTGATATCGAAAAGCCATCAAGTCCTTTTTACAATGAAAACCGGTCAGTCTATTTGCAGGCTGGTTATCCCAAAGAATATTAAGTCAGGAAAATTAATTTCACTTTGGTCTGGTTACAAACTAAGTGATTTCCACATTCTTTCATTAGGCCAGTGTTTCTCAAACTGTGGGGCATGCCCCACTGGTGGGGCCAAGGGTCATGACAGGTGGGGCTTGACTTGTTCATGTTGAATATCGTTTTAGCAGAACATGGAAACATTAGCAGGCACATTAGCACAGCCACTGTCACCATCTGCTGAGTACATAGAGCCATCGTGCCACCGCTTCACCACCGAGGGGGGGGGGGGCACCCCCACCCCCACGGGGACCCTGTGGGGCATTAAAAGATTGGCGAAGTGGCGCATGATGGAAAAAGTTTGAGAACCACTGCATTAGACTGTGGGACAGTGTCAGACATGAATGCACCGAGAAGCTGCTTAAAGCCCTAATGCAGAAACCTAAACAGCACAACTGCCATCCAGGAGCCTGAAGCTCAAACACACCTGGGTTATTCAGCAGGACAATGATCTGAAACTCACCAGCAACTTCACATCTGCATGATTCAAAACATTAAAAAAAATTGAGGTTTTTGAGTGGCTTAGTCCAAGTCCAGACTTAGATTGATGCTCTGATATGGCCTTAAACAGGCTAAATTAAAACAATTCTATGAAGAAGAGTGAAATTCCTCCACAGTGATGTGAAAGTCTCATTACCAGCTATCAAAAATGCTTGATTGCAGTATTTGCTGCCAAGGGTGGCACATCCAGTTATTAGGTTTAGGGGGCAATTACTTTTTCACATAGGGACAGGAAGGTTTGGATAACTTTTTTCCCTTAATAAATGAAACTTAAATGAAAATTTAAAACTGCATTTTAGATTGAGTCTGGCTTTTTTTTAATATTAAAATTTCTTTGATGAACTGAAACATGTAAGTGTGACAAACATGCAAAAAAATATAAGAACTCAGGAAGGGGGGTATACTTTTTCACAGCACTGAACCTGTGAGGCAAAAACTCAGGCTTCACACCATTGTAGACGGTTTTATTTGTTTTAGTCTTGGACCTCAATGACATCCATGAAAGGTGATCAATAGACATATTCTGGATTTTTCAGTGAGGTCACATTTTAAGTATTTCAAACAAAAGTCAACTTTCTCAGCAGTCAACTGATCAAAAAAAGACACACACACACACACACACACACTGAGTCTCATTCAGTCAGACAGCCCTCTTTCTCTCAATAAAGCTGCAACGTGTTCACTTTACTAAGCGAGCAGCCTAAGATGACATCTGATTGCACAGTTACTCAACCGAGTTTGCAAATGAATGCGTAACCATGCATCCAGCAGGTGAAAGGTTATTTAACTCAGTGCTTTAAGATCCCCACAAACTGGCATGTGTCAGCTGTTAAGATTACACATTATGACCGGATGTTCAAGTAGCCAGGAAATGTAGCTTAAAGTACATTTAACCAGAAAGCTGAGCTATAAAAAGAAGTGATGTCTTCTTCTACTGTACGTGATTCATGTCACTCAGCCCTGGATTTTTAAGGTTTAGCCTGAATTTGGCTACGTCGGCGGTGAGCTTCAAGTTCTAAGGTGTTTTCGTAAATATCTTCTACCTGCTCCCCCTGCAGAAAAAAATGGGAAGATAGCCAAATTAAGATAAGATCAATTGGAAAATGACTGCGTTACAGCAGCCAAAGCATGAAAACTTAGCTCATGAAATAAACATGACATCACGGGACAAACTAGTTTAAAATAAACCCACTAAAGAAGGAACAGAAAACACAAAAAAGTGAAGAGCTCACTGAATCAAAACTAAACATTTTACAATGAGGAGCTTAAATCTAACAGGTATTTAGTATGAGGTGGTAAAGATGTTGTCCATATCTCTGCTTGATCTTGTGTAACTACAGATTGTGCACAATTTAAAAAAAAAAAAAAAGTTTCTCAACAGAGGAGATTAAAATGATTATATTTACCGATGTTACCGTGGGAGATTGGTTGGTATTTCTGTAGAGAAGAAAAATGATTCCAGCAGTGTAATGATGTTAACACAAAACTGCGTAAAAAAGGATGACTGGAGGAAACTTACTGCGACCGTCGTTTGCAGACTCCTCTCAGAATGATCGGAACAATAATTATGAAGATCAGGAAACACGCACAAGGAGCAATAACTGCTGCGGCAATGTGGATTTTAAATGGCTTTTCAGTTCCTTCTGTAAAACAAAGAAAGGAACCAATTTCACTGTAGTTCTGTTCCGTGAACAATTCTTAACAGCTTTATTAGCGCACGCGTCATAAAGACAAGAAAACACATTTTATGAGTCTGTCATAAACTTGTCGGCTCGACAGCTGTGACCTGGACTTTGTGCTGGATGCTTTGACAAATGTGTTAAGCACTGTAAAAACAGTTTGAGTTTTCTGGTTCGTGTTAGATTCGCAGAGAGGAAGTCAGTACCTCTCACACATACCCTGTGGTCTCTGAGAAGACCTCAGGTTCTCATGAAATGCACCCTGCTGTACTTCTGCTTCATATCAAAGTCTGAAACGTGGGAGCTTTACGCTGCAGAAATGCAGTGGGGAGGTAAATAAATAAATAAATATGAAGGCAATGCCAGAGCAGCCAGAGGTGCTCAGCTCTTTTTCGTGTGAGTATAGAGGCACCTGCATTTAAGCAGCGTTAGTGGAAATTCATGTCTCCCTACAACTCTGAGAGCTCCCGAACCACCGGCAATCCCATATGATCTTTGGAAAAAGTGACAGTGAGTCTTGCCTTTAACAACAAGAGAGAGAGAATCTGTTATGGAAAGTGCCGTTATTGCCCCCTTCTTCCTGTTTCCATGGCCCACCTGCCCACACACACAGGGCTCAGTCTTGTTAAACAGCAGTTCCTCTTGTGGTTTATCCAGATGTGTAAGGAATGCTCGTGTTTTTGCCTGATCTAAAAACTTAGAAATAAGTAACTCACCTGTAATTACAAGCTCCCATTTTTCTTCCAAGATTCCTTCAGTCACGGAGGTTTCACAAGTGTAGTTTCCTGTGTGAGTTTTCTGGGCGCTCTCTATGATCAGTGCATACAGTTGGCCCTCTGAGGTGGACATGTTCAGGTTCAGTGTGGCAGCTGCATCGGACTTTACACATCTGACGTTTGAGGCTTTCTGGCTGCTGTTTAAGGTTACACAACTGCTGTTTGAGCTTCCATCTGACCTGAAAGTGAACAGCCTATCCCCATTCCTTTTCCATGTCAGTTGAGTGAACCTGACAATTGAGTTATTGTGGCAGTGCAGGGTCACTGGGCTGCCAGCCGTCTCGCAGACTCTCTTCCCATCTGAGGGGAAAGAAAATCAGACTGTAGGCCTCATCTTTGCTGCAGCCACATCGTCACAATTGCAATACTGCCATTTCCAACAACTTGAACGTGGCATAAAATGTGTATAAAATCTAAACGCATTGATTTGTAAATCACTTAAACCGAAAACAAAAGCATTTTTTTCATCTGTTGCCAGCGTACTATTTTAATGAAGTGATTTTGAAATCACGTAAGTGTGGTTTGCAGTTACGTCATTCTGGGGAACTGGACTACAGTTTGAAATTCTGAGAAATGTGCTTATTTCCATCTGTAGATGGTCAGCTATTAGACAGCTTAAAGACTAGAAACAGGAGCGTGCTGCTAGGTAAAAATGTACTGAGCAATCCAAGTCCAGCCATCCATCCATCCATTTTTCTTCTTCTGGTCCAGCGTTCCATGACCAGGATGGAAGAGTATCGTTCCTCCTGATTCTGAGGTTCAACTAACAGGAGAACTCTCCTTTCCGGCACCACGGCATAGACCTTCTTGGGGAGGCTGAAGAGTGTGATCCCCCTATAGTTGGAGCACTTAAATGGGAACCACCAAGTTAGGTTGGCTCATCCCATCCTGGTATACCACATGGGTGCGCTTTTCTCTGCAAGCAAAGCACACCTCAATCCCTTCTGCTTTTTCAAGCTTTTTCTGATGTCATCAGTGTCATGTATGTATTTTAAAGGGCAGGGGAAAGAGCCAGCTTGCCAAAAAATAAAGCACTGAAGCTTAAGTAACAATCTTCCTGTGATTCTAGTGGTTGTGACCGAAATAATAATAATTTTTTTTAAAGCCTTGCTAACAAAAAGCCACAAATAAAGTAGCTGGCCCCACATATTGAGATGATCTTTTTGCTCCATCTGTCTTCCAGTCTCAGAAAGAAAAAAACATATTTCTCAAAGTGTCAAACTGTTGCCGTGGGTTATACACATTGCCACAGAAGGTGTAAATAAATATTACCTGCTTGCAAGAAAATAAAGAAGATGCAACATATTAGAGCCAGCCTCTTGTTGAAGCCCAAATATCTTGAGAAGTCTTCCATGCCAACTTGAAAAAAGAAAATTACAAATATGTTTTCATTATAGGCGACTCAGAATGTAAAGGATGAAGTTTAAACATTTGTAACTGATGTTTTATTTACATTGAGATTCAAAATGTGACAGTGAAGCAGCAAGAAGTCAACAAACTATGTTGCACAAAACATACCACAGCAACTTTTTTAGCACATGACGAATTTACGCCCTCGTTTCTAGTTTAAATACATGAAAGTGGAGAACATGAATTTGAATGGGACACGATTGTGTGCAAATACATTAAATTACCAGTAAGACAGATCACATCCTGTGTAAACCTATCCGCTGTATAGTAGACATTTTCTTACCGTATTGAGGGTCCTGTGCTCGTTAGTCCTTATCTCTATACTGCACCTTTAACAGCTTTGATGTCACAAAAACAAGAAAGTGTCATATCTAGCAGTCATAGTAATTATAACATACAGCTTCTATGTCGGGCAGACATGCATAGTGTTAAGATTCAACCTTGCCTTTGTACTAACGCAATACCACAGAAATAGGTTCCATGCAGGAAGTGAAAGACTTTGGTCTGTGGCCATGTGAGTGATATACTATCATCTGTTTGGTTGGGTTTTTGAACTTGCAGGACCTGCTGTAAGAGTAAATTGTGACATTTGTCGGCGGTGACATATTGTAGTAACTTTTCCCACCCTGTAACGCACTGTTCTACTTATTCGAGCACCGCAGCGAGACGCCGCGGATCACACATCGCGTTCTTCCTTTGAGTTTCACGTTTGAAAATGCACAAAAGTCCACCTGAAACTGTGAAGAGGAATCCTGTAATGAGGTGAAGCTGTAGTGGCCTGACCTACAAAACTTTTCTCCAGCAGTGCTTCGGTTTTCCTGACGTGGCGTTTTGCGTTGTCTAAGCTTGTTTTGTAACGGCATCCATGAAAGCATGCGAGATATAACTAAGATAGAAACACATCAGTGGAAGCCAGTGTTCAATTGTTTGATTTCTGTTCAGGTTTATCTTGAATTTGAGATATAACGTTCTAAGCTGCATCACTTGTTTTGGATTTGAGTTAAACCCCGTCAGAGACGACAGATCGTCACATCTTTGTCACGCAAGCATTCATACGCTAGACGTAGCTTAAATTTAAAACATAATAGGTTTCAGCACAAACAGTAAACATGAGTCGGTTCATTTGGTTTTGCTCCCTGCTATTCACAGATTCTGAGGCTTCGTGCTTATCGAACCCTGCTGCTTTTAACTCTAGATAATACGACCACTTATCTTTCAGAAGAAGACCAAACCCAGACACTGAATCCAGTCAGTACTGACTCACGTATATATCAGTCTGTCATTTTAGACAGTTCTCTGTTTGAAGTTCTGATACTTTGTCCTCTGATGGAGCTTTCAGGCAGTTAGATTGTGGGTTACAGTTTACCCTGAAGATCTGTGAATGTGCCAACAGTTTGTCTGTTGGCTCCAAAATCAACAGCATTATAGCATGAGAAAACCTGCTTTTATAACCTGTTGCAACATCTATTTTTTTTTCTAGGTCGTTTCCTTCTTCATGATAAATGGGCTGCCTTTTTTCTTCGGGTTTTTTTTAGTGACTCATCTGTTTGTGTTTTTTTAGGGCATGAAGTCAGGAGTGCGGATTTTGTGGAATGGGGTTTGCTAAGCTTAACCTCAGCTAATTAGAGTTCGTTGTCACTGCGAAGCTTTCCACAATCTGGACGATTCATCTGGCTCGTGGTCTGAGGTGTTGCACAATGTGCCCCACAAATGTTTAAAAAATGATCGCAGCACAAAGCGTGCTGCACTTGGGAACTTCCTTTTGTGAAATGGATAACTAGGTGCTTCTCCTCAGGTACCCTCTTCACTGTATTTAAAGGTCAACAGTGAGAGTTTTGTTCATTTCTATCATGTGGGAATAAGCAAGGAAGCCATTGCCAGGATTTTGGCTACATGTTGGTCAAGTTACATGGTGTAAATTTAAATTTTAAGTAGTTTTTTTTAAGAGCCGCTGTTTATATGGGGCTAACTGACCATATGTGGTGATGTGGTGATGCATGGATCCATATAACTGCATAAAAATGTGTTGCTGTGGTATGTAGGTGGTCACCATCTGAGAAGCAAACACTTGAACGAAGAGAAATTGTTCTGTATAATTTCGTGGTTGGTCCTAAAGCAATAAAGTTTAAGAGGTAATAAACATGTTGGGGCTCTCCGACTTGTTCTCTGTTTTAGAATACCCATATTTTCATCTTAATACAACTGTATGCTGCAAAATAAGTGCACAGGATATGTTGATACCACAAGATCAATATGATAACAGTGAAGCCCAGGATGTCACAATATCTTAAAAAAAAAAGTTGCATTTTGAATTGAATTTTAAAATCAGATGTTTTTTAATTAAAAATGATTTAGAACAATACACTCTTTAAATTACCAGATGTACAATTATGCCATAGAACAGGCATATGGATGATGTTGTTTCAGGAATATAATTACCTTTCACAACGCTGCCCCCTAGTGGTAGTGATGGAGATGAGGTAAAATGTGAAGCTGTTGCTCTAAAATGTGAAATTAATCGCTTCTCTTTTCTCTCTGCGGCAAAAAGTGGTGTAATGTTGTTCCTAGTTCCTAAAATAACTGGAAGGACTGCAAATATCAGTGTAGTAATTAATGAACTGCAGTATTGGATACTGTTGATGTACTTCTATATGCTATATTTACTTCATACATTTACTCCACTAGATCTGATAGCTTTAGTTAGAGGTTACAGAAAGGAACTATAAAACAAATATATTGATTATTACAGGTTAAGTTAATAGAAAAAATGGTTTGCTTCATTCGAACAGCTGCAAAAATAAAGTGATAAGTATTAAAAACTGTATTTGATCTCCCGTAAACAGGCAATAATAATAATAATAATATAAAACCTGAAGGCCAGAAAAGAGTTGGAGCTCAAGAAGGAAATAATAGACTTCTGGACTGTGCAGTAAAACACAGTAATTACACAGTAACTACCCACTACCCACTACACAACTACTCAGTTATTCACTCTTGATTCTTGATTGGAATTCTTCTCTAGTTGTGTCTTAAGCATTTCACTGCACACTGTACATCTACAGCTGCGTGTATGACAAACAAGCCTTATCTTGAGTTTTGCTCAGTGCGCATCACTGGATGTGTGCTCTGCAAGGAAACACTGACATGACACTTCTTGACCACGTGTGACTTTTTATTGCGTTGGTTCACTTTTCAAAAGAAGATACTGCCACACATCTATCAGCAGAGAAGACTACAAGTTAGTAAAAAGTTGTTGTTGTTTCTTTTTTTTCCAAAGATTAATCATGTATTCTTACAAACATATAGGCAATGCAACAGTCTTAAAATACACAGAACTTTACATTACCAGCATACTGATGTACAAAAAGACCAAGCAGCACGCTGTGATCAAAACATTGTTTTATGTGTATAATAATTTGGCAATTCATTAAAGGCTCAGGTTCTGCTGCATTGGATTATGGGAGGTGAGGAGACTACAGGAGTCCCAAAGGGGTCAAAGTTGTTTTTTTCTCTCTTTGCATGTTTCCCTAGAGCCTTCTGATCAGACCCCCCAAATCCAACACTGTGAGATGTGCGTGTTTGGCATAGAGGCACAGGTTGAGCATCAGCCTGCATTGCATGAATAAGTTCATGCCCACAAACATGAAGCTTTATGCACTGATGTCTGAACATGTTTAATTAAAAGCTGTTATTTTACCATCGTAGCTGTATTACAGAGACATGGTGTTACGCGTAGGTCTGTGTGTGTGTGTGTGCGTGCGTGCGTACAGAGGGGGGGGTCACATACAGAAATGAAACTATTCATTTAAAAAAAAAAAAAAGAAAAAAAGGAACTAAAACATGAAGTTCACAGTTACCAGAACAGCATAACCACTTCCAATAATTTACATTTACAGATGAGCCACAGTAAATCTTACAGTTGCATTGGTTTGACTAAACAAATCCAGAGAATGTGTGAAGATGTGTAATAAACCCAAGGCATACTTTAAGGCTTAACGCACTTTGTCCTCTTTCCTCGGATAGATGCACAATCCTGCTGCTGGGCATTTTCTGTCTGTAGTGGGCTTGTGGGGTTCAATTTTAGTGTTATCACAATTAAAATGTGTGTTTCCACTAGACAGTAAAATAGCTAAAAACAGCTGCAAACTATGTACAATATTAGACACGTGATATATACAGCAGGACTTAACACCCCCCCTCCCCCTCCTCTCTGTATTAGTAAGCATATCACAACTATTGTGTTTTCTTAAGGGGTACGTTCTCTACTGTGTTCACATAAAATCAAGTCGATTTCTTTTTTTCACAGCCAGGTTAAGGATGCTTGTTTTCATTGATGAGCACAGTTTCTTTTATTGTTTCGCTTCCAACAATACTTTGTGCTGATGGCGCACGATCTTTATCAGCCGGACGCTTGTTTGTACAGCACGAAAAGAGAGGATTTGGTTTGAGGTCGCCGCTATAGTTCGTTCTCTGATAGGGCAAAATGAGCTCTGCTCTCTTCCACGGACAGTCGATATCACGGTACACAGTGTTCTCAAAGGCAACATAACAGAAGCGAATCTCAAAAGAAGAGATGCAGAATCATATTGAAAAAGACATTCAGCATGTGGTCTTTTTTTTTCTTCTTCTTCTTTTTCCGTACTAACTCAGCTCTGGCTGCACTACCTGGTATATAAACATGAAAAAGAGAGAAATGCTCAAATACTGATGCACGTCTCTCTTTACTTGAAAGGATCCTGTGTACACTGATGCATAGATGAGGTGTTATGAGGGTTAAAGGCCTTGCACAGAGCTGAAACCTCTGAACGTGCAAAAGAGGAATGCTCTTCTCAACCTTAAAATGGACTCGTTCTGCTTCTTTACGAAGAGCTTTACAGGCTACACGTTGATGTACCGACACTTAGTCAGGTGTGTTTTCTGCGCGAGAGCGTTCTCGCCCGCAAGGCTTGCATCCACATGCTGCATTTGCAGTATGTGGTGTCCGAATGGGAATGAAAGTGAGTGCCTAACTACAGTGAAAGAACTGAATTGCAGACACACAAGTATACTGTAACCCCCTTTTCCCCCTATCTACTCAAACCGTGTGTAAAAAGGTCTATTCCTCTAGTATATATGATTATAAGTCTTTCAATAGAAAAGATGTTTCTAAAAATTGAACAAGGATTGTCATCAAGTAAAAACATCCTCCCTTGCATGTGTCCTTTCAGTATACACGCTTAATAAAAATAAAAAAAAAACTACTCCTCCTCTTTTTAACATCTACTCTCTTTTTTTTGTATATTTCATTGTTATCACAAACATTTTTTTTTGTTTTGGGTTTTGTTTTTTGGTTGTTTTTTTTCGTAGCTTGGTAGTCTTAAAGGTTTTAGCCTGTCCCTGTTGATTTGGTTTTTCATACATTTGGTTTCTGGCCTGCCTGTTCAAGAGTGTGCATTGTCTTGAGATAGGTGTGTGTGCTCTCTTTCACGTTGAACATTTTTGTGTGTGCAGGTGTCTCACAGGTTCATACGGTGAGATCGTCTGACCTGGCCCTGCTGCTGGCTTTGCTCAGTCGGCTCAGCGGCCTGTTGTCTTCTATCGTTTCTGCGGCCTCCGTCCCTGCCTCTGCTGGAGTTGCCCCCTCCCCGTTCACCGCCTCTTCTACCTCGATATCCTCTTCTGCAGCCAGCTCCACCCTCTCTGCTTCCACCTCTGGTGGCTGCACCTCTTCGGGCTCCTCCTCGTGTAATGTCACCCCTCCTGTCTCAGTGGTCTGGGCGTAGGAGGGCAGAGTCTCATCATACACCTTAGAGATGTCCTCCATGGGCAGAACTTCCTCCACTTTCTCATCCAACCCCGGGAAGGGTGGGGCCCCTCTGCCAGCCTCCATGCCCACCTCTGCAAGTGGGTAGAGGTGAGTTATGGGGGGAGCTTTCTCCTCCTCTAGGAGCCTGTAACCTTTCACTCTCTGCAGAGAGGGAACAGCCAAGGGGGGCAGGCTCTTCCCTTGTGGCGGCAGTGGGGCCGACCCCTCGCCTTGGGATGGGGCTGGAGCTGGGGCTGGCTTTCGAAAGACAAAGCGAATCTTCTTCAGGCCCAAGTGGCTGATTTCCACAAAGTTTAAGAACAGTGAGACACAGGCCACAGCCAACATGAAGATGATAAAGACAGTCTTCTCTGTGGGGCGAGACACAAAGCAGTCCACCGTGTTGGGGCAGGGCCAGCGGCTGCATTTATATAACGGCAAGATGCGAAAGCCATACAGAAAGTACTGGCCCACCACAAAGCCCACTTCAAACAGTGTCTTGAAGATGATGTGGCAGATGTAGGTCCTCAACAGGGTGCCTTCCAGCCTGAACTTCTTGCTTCCTTTCGTGCTGGTCTCCTTAGTGGTGCGGACACTTCCCTGGTCGGGTGCCAGAGGGAGACGCTCTTCACTCAGCTCCTGTTGCCGGCTAAGTTCTGCCTCCTCCCGCTCTTTCCGTTTCTCCTCCATGTGGACATGGTGGACAGCATGGCCCACGTACACTAGAGATGGCGTGGACACAAAGATGATTTGCAGCACCCACAGGCGGATGTGGGAGATGGGGAAGGCCTCGTCATAGCACACATTCTCACATCCGGGCTGCTGTGTGTTGCAGACATAATCAGACTGCTCATCGCCCCACACAAACTCTGCCGCTGTGCCCAGGATGAGGATACGGAAGATGAAGAGCACCGTGAGCCACACCCGGCCGATCACCGTAGAGTGCTCGTTAACTTCCTCTAAAATATTACCCAGAAAGCTCCAGTCACCCATGATCGGTCCGTAGCACTGCAGAATGAAGGGTGGAGTAGGGAGGGACACGAAGGGTGCAGATGGACAGGGAGGGTGGGGTAGGCAGGACCAACAGGGGGAGGGGAAAAGAGGGTGCCAAAAGTAAGCTATGCGTGAGAGGAAAAAACTTGCAAATGTTTGAAAATCAAACTTAAGCTGGAATTTGATCATACTGTGTGTGTTTCTGTCGAAACTCGAAAAAGCTAAAACCTTGGCACGTGCACACACGCATACAAACATTAAAAAAACAACAAATAGCATTTTATCTTAGATATGAAATTAAACTTTAAACCAGGCATCGATTTAGCTGCACTGATGGCTGTCTGTTCTCATCGTAAACTGGATTAACCAAAGTTAACAAATGTGAATACTAAAACCTTTTGCTTTTGCTCAAGCTCTCAGAATATAACACAGCTCCAAATAAACCAATAAAAGAATGATCATTAAGCAACAAAAAGTCCCCTTTCCTCAAATGTGTAATAAATCGAATCAAATGGGCAACTTGCCACAGCTGCGGCTCCGGCGAAGTTGAGTCCTGTCCCGTTCTCTTGGCACCCAGCGGGGAAAAGTGAACTTTTTTCTGCCCTCTTTCCCACCTAAAGCCCTGTCCTTGTCGCCCCACTGAGCAGATGTGAATGAATCGGCTCTGATGGTTGGTTTTTAGTTTGCTGCAATATTTAAGCTTGGAGCCAGACGGCCTTTATTTGCCGGGCGACGTGTGGTGACGCAGGAGACAATAGGATCAACAAAACCAGAGTGGGGATGTATGGGAGCAGGCCTCAGGCTCCCACACCAACATGGCCACTGCACTGCCAGGGCACCGGGTCCACAGCGCAGCGCTCGGGCTACATACATGCGACTTCCTCAAACATTTATACTGTGTAGCATGTGTAGCATGTGTAGCATGTGCCTCCAGCTGTGCTGGCCAACATTAGAGCAGAGAGGCAGGTCAGTGACAAACTTTGAAGGAGAGCTTGTGTGCTCGTGCAGAAACACTGGACATTGTTGTTGAGACTACCGTCTATAGTGAGCACAGGGTTCATTTCAACTATATGTAAAGGTTTAGATACAATGAATGTGTTTTCTTTCTGATTTGAGGAAATAGTAGAAGGGCTTTCCTACTTTTTAATGTTCTGAATGACCTTTTCTCACTATATCAGACATGTGGCTGTGACTACTCTGCACAGACTTTATAAGGAACAATACATTTACATCCAGATTGCATTTACTATGGAATACTGGAAAAATCTGAACAAATAAAATAATGCTTCTACACTTTTTCCTTGGCTTTCCTCTCCAGCTTATCAAAATTGAGCACAAGGCTAAATCTTACTGATATAAAAAAAAGGGGGGGGGGCAAACTATCTTCAAAATCACAAGGCTCATATACTCCTTTTTTCCTCTTAACATATTAGAATCAGCACCTCTCAGCAACCTAAATAAATAGGTAATACAAGTTCTCATATGAACATATTACTCAAGACAAGACTTTTGCTTAATGTGTGTGTGCCTGTAATTTTGTGGATTATATATTTTGTTTGCACTTTATTTTCAATCTTTCTGATTTAAAAATACCTCATTAATATTTTAAGGGGTTTTTTTGTAAACACATTTAAAATGTTCATTTCTAGGCACCCATAATGTGAGTCTTTCATAACAAAGGTATAATGTGAGTTTCCCTGTGTGTGTATATCATTGTATCTGTGTCATTTAGCGGGAATGTGAAAAATGTGCGCCATTGTATGATCGTACACACTGAAACGTCTCTATTAGAGAGTTAGTCAAACT
Source organism: Cichlasoma orientale (assembly GCA_034780415.1). Classification (NCBI taxonomy): domain Eukaryota; kingdom Metazoa; phylum Chordata; class Actinopteri; order Cichliformes; family Cichlidae; genus Cichlasoma; species Cichlasoma orientale. The sequence goes on from JAVDPK010000708.1 coordinate 28,088, forward strand.
CTGCCAGCTCAGAGAAGAAAATCATTCAGCTGCAAACTTTGATCTCCGAGTCAGTCCGCAGATGTTTGAACAGTGGAATTGCTGCAGCGGTGCCCAATGAGGTTCTTTTCCACTGTTTTGACAGTTAAACAATTAGCAAATCGCCACTGGTTTCATAAGGTTATTGCATAAAACATGAAGATGATAAACATGGGTAAAATGGTATTCGCAAATCCTTAGTTTGAATTATTAATAAATGTTTTCTACTGAATTTAATAAGTCAAGAAAGCATGAAACTACACATTGAAATGTTAGCAAAAAAATGTTACATTTTAATTCATTCAATTTGTCCTGATTTGAGGGTTTTATCAGTCATTAATGTGATGAACTTCACCTGTTTGAGCTTGCTGGAGGCAAACCTAGAATAACCAGCAGCTGATAGAATTACATTTTTGTCAGTAAACTCCATAAAAGCAGTAAAGGAAGGGAGGTGAAAATCACTTCCAAAATCACAGACAATTACCAGATACAGCTTCAGTCGCAAAGTGAAGGATGAGTGTGGGTACAAAGGCAGAGCAGTACTTTAGAAAGTTTATATGGAGAAAGTCATGGAAAAAATACCAGCCAGACTGAACCAAAGATTCTCTTTGAAGGCATCTGTGTTTCTTACAAATGGATAGGTGAACTTATATTTATCACTGAAATCATGTACTATTAAGTGTGCACTGGAATTCAACTTGATCATGGTTGTGCTACCCTTTTTTTTTTACATTTTGGTATGCTTTGCAATTAATTCATAATTTTTTTTGGACACTCTCCAGTCATCCGAGTTGGACTCCTTTTGCCTTCTGAACTGCCTTAATGTTTTGTGGCATAGATTCAACAAAGTGCTGGAAACATTCCTCATAGATGTTGGTCCATATTGACATGATAGCATCACAGCTGCACATTCATGATGCAAATCTCTTGTTCCACCACATCCCAAAGGTGCTCTGTTGGACTGAGATCTGGTGAGTACATTTTCATGTTCAACAAACCAGTTTGAGACTATTCAAGCTTTGAGACATGACGCGTTATCCTGGAAGCAGCCATCAGAAGACTGGTACACAAAGGGATGCACATGGTTAGCAATAATACTCAGGCAGGCTGTGGTGTTTGGACACATGACTTGGTGATCCCCCGACAAATGAATTTAAATGAGCAGCAAAGGCACATACAGTAGCTTTGTCTTCCCAAGATCTGAACACACCCAGCCACAGAAATATCATCTGAGACTTGTATAATTGTGTTTGTGGATTACAGATTTGGAAGAAATATACTCATTATATGATCAGTAACAACAATTAAAAGATACTATAATAAAATACTGCATTTTAAGGTGCAAACTTGCTTTTTTGTTTTATCCATTTAAACTGTTTTAAATGTTGCATCTGTGCCTTTTCATCGAATTATATTGTGCCGTACTTTCTGACTTTTGATCTTGAAAAGTGCAGCAACCTCACTGCCTTCGTAGTATTTATGTATGTAGTCATCATAATTAGCATCATGTTTTCTTATGCCCAAATTTTTCTGTATGAGCATATCAGCATATAAGCAATTAAGAACAGGATGTTTTACATACCACATGCTGAGCTGAATTCAGAACCTTACCAGAATGACAGACCTGCCCTGCTCTGTATCAACAGTGTAATTTCTTTGTGCCAACTTTTAATACTTTTATTATAAACCCACTTGAACTTTGCATGAGTTTATTTGAAGAAAGCTTTTGTTTGTCCGTAATCTAAACTGTTGAAAACTTGCTCTCTTGGTAAAACACTGATGCACCAACTTAAAGGAAGGAACAGAACAATTACAGGGCAGTCAGAAAGTTACACAACTCACTTCCCTCTGCACAATCAAATTTCCAGGTTCCACAAATGTTGTATATTCCCAGGGCCCAGTGAAAGTTGTTTGAACAATGCTTTTTTTCTTAAAAGCTCGATGTGGCTATTCTGCTGTTTCTACACTAATTCTATAAAAACCTCTTTTGTCATGTTTGCGTATGGCTTAGTGAGTTTTGCCATTTATTTATAAATGAGTCCAGATGTTGCTGCTTTGTGAGATGCATAACACACTTCGGCTTACCAGAGCCTGTGCGATTAACAGAAAATAGTAACCTTTATCAATTTCTCAAGCATGATAATGAAAGAAATGAACCTTCACTGATTAGTTGTTTTTTTGCCATTTATTTTTCAGATGGACACTGAAGGTGACCTCGTGTTTGAAAGTCACGTGTAAAAGATGTATTGGCGCTCAAAGTTAGCACTCATTAATCGATAAAAGTCATCACTCCTTTTATGGGTGTCTCTCCTCTCTGCCCATGTTACAGCCTGCCCTCACTCTCTCTCAACCAATCGCGCTCACGAGCCTAGGTGACATTACCGGGCTGGCGAACTAGAAAGTCCACCTCTTGATGTCTGCTCTCTGATCTGTTGGTTGGTGGCAGATTTGGCCTCCGAACTGAGCTCCACTGATCCCACAGCTTTTCACAAGTGAATGATGTAATCTTTAGCAAAGCATGCGTGAGGCACTATCTTGCTGGGTTAAATGTCCCCGAATCATTTGTTACAGTTTCTCTCTGCCTGACACGGCATCCAGGAACATCAGTGTGAATGTTGCCTGACTGCAGAGATACAACTTGTCTCCATGTGTCCACGAGCAGTGATATCTTCTCTTATAGAAATGTCCCCAACAAAAAGGCCAAATGCTCGTTTCCTCTGGGCCCTGGGTGGCACATGGGCTCAGCCCGTTGTGATGGAGAACAGAGGCCATGTGCAGAGCCCTGTAGAGGCATCAGGGTGTATCCACTGAGCTGGGGGACCAGGGGACTCCCTTTAAAGAGCAGTGTGTTGGTATAGTGGACGCTTGCATGCTAAGCCCTACGGTGGGCCCGTGAATGGCTCTGGGATTTCGCACAAAGACATGATGTCATGATGCAGGGTGCGGACCCTATTGAGCACGTGCAGTGAGGCGTGAGGCCAGATTAGACCTCGAAGCAGGGCACCAACTGGATGTTAATCAGAACGCTAACACACTAACAAACATATCGTACAGCGATCTGCCTACAGCGTGATGGTGCCATGCGTTTCCTGCTCGCAGGGCCTTTGAAAGAGAGGAAGTAACTGAAATCTTGGGTTTATAATGAACTTATCAATCTGATGCAATTTAAGACATCTGTTTCATCTAACAATAAGCATTATGTGGTTCCAACACATGCTGGCAGGGGGTGGTTTGATCGTCCTTCCCATTAAATTTCACACAATGAACATCTCCCACCACGCCCTGAGGAAAAACACTTTCAGAGGAGGAGTACTTTAGAACCAACTAAACCCTTTTTGTAAATGTATGTAAGGAGTCCATACAGTATGTTTACACCTTCATCAGCAATAAAAGCAGAATGTAGTCTCTTCTTTCTGTTGTGCTTCTGGTTTGACCCCATAATGGGGTTACGTCCTTGCTGCAGTTAATGGCTGGACTCTCATCGCGCTCTGTGGAAGTTATCATCAACAGGAGCTGCAGTGCACAGAGAAATACGCAATTCAGACTGCAAGCAAGGGGGCAAACGCTATTTATTTATATTTTATATTATAAAATACTCTGATAAAAGAAGCTTCTTACAAGGTGAAGGAAAGAGAAACAGAAAACAAAATGCAGAAAAAGGAATAATAAGACTAGAAAATCAGACATGTTCTTATTGTCATCCCAAATTAAAAGACAGGAAACACCAATGAATTAAACTTGAATTGGTGACATAAAGCATATTAAACCAGCCCATAGGCCTAATCTTTATTATAAGTTCCTCTAATACTTTCCTGAAGACATCAAAGTTCAGCAGTCAGCTAAAATGCCCACATATTATGCACAGCAGTCTTCATGTGTTACACACTTTAAAATTGATTTGTATAATCTAATGAAGCGGATAGGGGGCATCCTTGCTCAACAGAGGGCTTGCAACCAGCAAATCTGAGCCTGCACAAATGCAAAGAATGTTGAGTCGTGTTAGCTTCTCTGAGCCCTTGAAAATGAGAATTATTATAAGGTGAAAAAAACTGATTACTGAAGGCGGGGAGATCACACGTCTTCATTACATTTCATCCTCTCAGCAGAGCACCAGCTGGTTTTACTGCTGGGCACAGCAACTGTTATTGCCACTTTTTGGGCTCACCTTCAAAGTTTATCACTAATAAATGTCACTCTTTGACATTAATGTATAGTGTGCACATATGTATCATTGGTATTTGACATAAAATGTTAAGAAGGGAAAGGTAGTTATAGGTATAGGTATACCTAACGATACGATCGGATACGACACGATACGATACAATACGATACGATACGATACGATACGATACGATAAGAGGCTGGGCCATTGTAACACACTGATTTTTTTTCTTTTTCAGCCATTCTGTGTCTGTGATTGGGATCATTGTCCTGCTGCATGACTGAGTTTCAGTCACGCTTTAGCTGTTGGACAGATGGCCTCAGATTTAAGAATACTTTGGTATACAGAGGAGTTCATGGCTGACTCAATGGCTGCAAGGTGCACAAGTGTTGTGGCTGCAAAAATGAATGCAAATCGTCTCCCCTCCACCGCTGTGCTTCACAGTTGGTCTGAGGTATTTGTGCTCATATGCTGCGCTTGGTTTTCACCAAACTTGAAACTGTGCATTATCTCTACTTTGATCTCATCTGTCCAAAGGACATTGTTTCAGAGGTCTTGTGGTTTGTTCAGATGCTACTTTGCAAGCCTAAGCTATGTCATCATGTTCTTTTTAGACAGAAGAGGCTTTCTCCTGGTAACCCTTCCAAACAAGCCATATTTGTTCAGTCTTTTTTCTAATTATACTGCCGTGAATTTTATCAGTTAGGCCTGTAGAGTCTGAGATGGGTTTTTTGCAGTTTCTCTGAGCATTGCACGGTCCAACCTTGGGGTGAATTTGCTGGGACGTCCACTCCTGGGAAGACTGGCAACTGTCTTTAATTTTTTTTTCCACTTGTGAATAATTGTTTTCGCTGTAGAATGACGGACTTCACATTTTTTGGAAGTGGCCTTGCTGATTCTTTCCTCCTTGGCATTTTGCTAAAACACACCTGAATACTGCAGACCAGCAAATTGCCAAAGTGTCCGCTTTTATCGAGGTGTTCAAACTTGCTAATGATCAGTTAATCAAGTGCATCTGATTAACAGCGCCTGGCTGCTACTTACGTAATGGTATGAAGGGTGTAATTCACCTGAGGTTGTATTAAATCATTTTAGAATCTTTTTTTTTTCACATGACCGTAAGTCATCAGTTTATAATTTTACAAGCCCAGCCTGATCACATAGCATTTTAAAGAAAATGTTATTGTGTCTTTTTTCACACTCTTTTAATCACATGAACTTCACATGAATCTTCTCTGTCATACGTAGTTACGCACACACAGAGGACACATTCACTGCGGCTTTAAAGAGATGGTATCAGCGATGCCTTTCACAGATTACAACATGACCCGCAGGCAGCGCTGTGTCTCATGACAGAGCAGAACACTAAGACCTCAATGACATAAGGCTTATGTTTTTAAAGACAAAGATATACTTGTTTCAAACATGTTTGTTTAGTCTGCAAACATAAGTCCATGCATGTTTGTGTGAATATCTCAGTTTCATCATTTCCCTTTGTGTTTCGGTGACCTACTGCCTCAGTGACAAAGTTTTTCTCTGTGTAAGTTTTTTTCTTTTCTTTTCTTTTTTTTTTTGTCTTCATGAGTCATCTGTTTCAAGCCTCTTCAGTGGTTTTGAATGGAGGTTTTGGGATTCAAACAGCATCACTTTATCAGCATCTGTCTTTGTTATGCTGCCGCTTTGGCGCATAGGTTTCTCACGTTCAGGCAAATTTTTCATTTCAGTTGAAAACTGAGCTGGTGTTTCTTCCCTGAAATGGCGAGAAAGAGAACGTGTGAAACCATTCACAAAGGCATTCAAAATTCACTGAGTAAACATTGGTGATTCTGTGGCTCCTTGTTTCAGTACCCAACTGTGAGAAGATAGAAGAACGCTCCAGTTTAGGAGCCGAACTAAACTGAGGCCAAAAAGCATGTCAAGCAGTCCAAAGGAGTTAAAATACACATGCAAAATACAACATGCACAGACCCACTCACATAAGCTGGATGAATCTACACACCCAGGCTCTGCATGTGTCACATTTGGTCACGAGCCATAGCATTGTGTTTTTCAGGGCTGAGTTCTTGCACCCAGCTGGACTTGAGTTTCACCATTGTGTTTTGGGAAGTCAGATTTGTTGAATTTGGACCAGCCCACTGACCTTCATGTGTTCAACTGGTCACACCGACATTAGCCTCATGGGACAGGGTCGTTTAGGGCCTGGAAGTGCATAACCAGGCCCTCTGAACACACTTTACTACAGGAAATGGCAAACAAAAAAACTCGCATGCATAAAACTCTGCATACTGAGAAAGTAAAATGCGTCAGTCCAACGCCGAAGTTGTATTGACAAATTAAAGTTTGTTCACTGGTAAATATTTTTTACCGGTTATTGTGTGATGGTTTGTTGGCGAGCCAGACGCAGACTGATTGTTGGTAAGATTACAAAAGGGAGCAGTGTGTTTAAATGGTGAGAAGACCAGACTGTTTGGACCTGCATTTGTGCCTAAAGTTTCACCTTCCACGTCCTGTTAGCACCAGCAAACACCACCCTCAGGTGTCTGTGAGGGGCTTTGGTTGTTAAAGGGGGCCACCGAGATCTTTGTCTGGTCTTCAGATCCCAACTGTTTGCAGTCTGATAAACATGTGTTTTCATTTCTGAGGGCTTTTAGGTAGTGTTTGATAAACTGTCACCAACTTCAGCCAGCAGCTTCAGCAGTCTGGTACAGTCTCTTTTTTTTCTTTTTTTTTGTAGGAAAAGGATTTTGTGACTGCTTTCCTTTCATTCCATAATTCAGGATAGCGCCTATCGTTGTTGTTATGTTATGAGAATTAAATAAAGTTGAAATAATAACGATTTAACGATAAACAGAGGAACCCAGAATGAGTTCTGTCAGGTAGAAATGACGTAGCGTGGTGGGTGTTGGTGGTGTAAGAGGTGGTCTGGGTGGATCATTTCCTGACCCTACTTTACAGGACTGAACAGGAGCAACCACAGCTGTATCCTGCATTGCTCAATACATGTGTACTAAATGTACACATGTACCTAATGTGTACATATACCTGAGGGGTGTCAGGTATATCATTTATTGTATCTGCAAAGGCCCAGATTTGAAATAGATTTCAACAAGTATTAGAGATACATTATCTGTGAGATCAGTGGATTTCAGCTTGAATATGTCATTCTTAAACTACGTACATTTTCCCCGAACTTGAGTCAGAGGATATTAGCTGTATTAGTCACAGACAACCTGGGACCTGCAACTACTTTTTTTTTTTTTTGCACAGGTTTCAGGCTTTGAGCTCTGCATCAGGAAACAAGCTATCCTGAGAGCTTGATTGAGCTCAGCCCTAGAAGAGAGAGTGACAGAGAGAGATGGGTGAGACACAAGGCATGGATTGTTCTCACCATTCAAGAAAGAAGGGGCAGCTTCCTCTCTGTGCAACACCAGGCATTATGGGAGCGGAGAATCAGTGCGCATACAATGGCGGTGGGGGTAAGTGGGGGAGGGCAGACAGGAGGTGTGAAAGGAGGAAGGATGTAAGCGCTGTGTGCAACTTTGTGAAGAACCTGGATGAGAAAGACGTACTTTAGGGCTGCTGCTCTGAAGAAAACTCCTTGGCTCTTGTATACATATCTTGTTTTTTTTCCCACAGCCTGAACACAACCTTTCCAAAAGGACGCATTCCTATACGGAGGCGACGCTTAATTTTAGGATCCAGCTAAAAATCATATAACATTCCAGTACTTTGGAGCACGGAGCCACTGCAGGTGGGGTGTGGATGACCACGAGGAAAATATGGGCTTGAATGAATAATATTTTTATCAAATGAGCAGAGTTTGTTGATGCTATCACTAAAGTCCATCTTGTTCTCATTCATAATAACTTTATTGGCTTTTAAAGGAAGGGATGGCAGAAACTTGTACTAGAGAGATTGGAGTGTTCATTACCTCGCCCACCGATGGGTGTTTGTGTGTCTGTTAGAAATAGAACTCAAAAGGTTGTCCAAGAACATATGATTCCATTTTTTAAGGTCAAAGGTCAAAGGTGAAGGTCACCAAAAATTCTCATCATTGTCAAAAAATTTTAAAAAATTCTATCACAATTAAATTTGGTACTCAGTTATATATTTTTTTCTATTTTAAGTTAAAATACTCACAATAATGTAAAGTGAACTACAAACCCTACACAAAAATCACACACACATGTTTTTATGTGTTTTTATGTCCTGTTTTTAGCTGACAGGAGCGGCACCAAGTGTGCTCTTCTGCTGCTGTAGCCCATCTGCTTCTGGTTTTCTGTGTTGTGCATTCAGAAATGCTCTTCTGCATAACTTGACTGTAGAAAATGGTTATTTGCGGTACTGTCTTCCTACCAGCTCAAAGCAGTCTGGCTGTTCTCCTCTTATCTCGGGCATCAACGTGGCATTTTCTCCCAAAGAACTCCTGCTGGCTGGATCGTTTCTTTTTTTCAGCTCATTCTCCGTGAACCCTAAAGACGGCTGAGCAGGAAAATCCCAGTAGTTTCTGAAATAATCAGACCAGGCCGTCTGGCACCAAAAACCATGCAATGTTCAAGGTCACTTAAATCACCTTTCTTCCCCATTCATACATTCTAAATGTTTCCGTATGTTCTCTGGTGACTTTGTCTTACTGCTCTGGGGTTACTGGTTTCAACAGCCACATGTGGCGAGAGTAGGCAGAACAAAAAAAAAAGGTTGTTGTCAGTAACACCAAAATAACACCCTGAAAGATGCTAAAAACAGAGGAACAGAGCAACCTTTTTCATATGAAAGCATTAATTCATAACTTAGGTTGATTAGAACATGTTTAAGATTTAAAATTTGAAAGCCAGCTTTATTGTTTGATAATAGAAAAAAAAAAAACATCACCCTGTACAGCTACGCAACACCGGCCCTGTCCTGGGAATCAGCAAGGTGTTTCGGGGGGTGTTGAAACCTGTGAGGAAACAAAACAAAAGGAGGATGAAAGCAATGGATTTTTGATAAAGTGCACGGAGGGTGACTAAGGTTCTGAGAAGTGCGGAGTAAGAATGAACCTGTGGGTGTGCATATCGCTCAGGGCAGGAAGAGCAGTCTCAAGAACTGAATGTGATTTCATAAGCGGGTAACACCCTCTGTGTCTCTATCAGGGGAACCAATGGCCAGACATAGGATGATTTCATGCCTTCAGATCCTCTCAGTTAGCCAGCCACCCAACACAATGTTATCTACGGATAGGAGTGCACGCGCAGTCAACCATCCACTGGCAACCACCACCAAGACTTTCTAGCATATGTTGAGCTGGCGGTGATTTATAACGTAATGTTGTTTCTTCAAAAGCATCTGGAACACTTTAACAATGAGCAGGAAGCCATAAACCATTGCCATAGAAAATGACAGAAAGTACACAACAGCAAGTCATAATTTCATTTAAATTAGCAAATCAGCTGTGAAACGGCTTCTTGCTCGTTATTTGTTTGATTTGAAACAGTTACAGTAAAGGGTGTAGCAGGTGAAAAAATGCACTGCTCTTGCTCGGCGGCTGCATGTTGCACTTCTGCTGGATCTGATGAACAAAGCTGTCCTTTCAGTCACCGTTTGTTTTTAGGGATATATAGGAGGCATACATATATACACCCCTCATCTGTCTGCAGCCATCATACAACCAGAAAAAACACACACACTGGACAAGTAAATCTGTTCACACACACACATGTGTGCATGCATACGTGTGTGTATGCATGTATGCATACACACACGTATGCATGCACACAGCACCCATCTGTCCTCATGTCTGAGTTAGCTGTCTTGGGTGAGGGGTCATGTAGATATCCCTCTTCCTGCATTTGTTAGGCTCGTTCTCCACGGCTGCACACTGGGATTCTATAATTCTACCTTGGTGGGGAAAAATATGACATTAAGTCCACGTTTCCTTCGGCTCTTTCCATATCTTGATAACCTTGTTCTTAGGAGGGTGGAGAAGGAACTGACAAGGTCCTCTGCACGGATTCTGTTTGTTTTCATTCAACTTTCAAACATTCAATAATCTTGTAAAAACTTTTGGAATAAAAACACTGATAGACGACTTTATGCCTCAGTGATGGATGTTTGAGGCCTTGGAGTGTTTTTTCACTGTGTACGCCTTGGCTTCGTGGTCCGGTGTTATGAACAACAATCAATGAGAAGGAGGAGCAACGGCTCAGTGAGCCAACCTGCACCAACTACCAAACCCTTAAATTCAAGCAGCCACGGTTAACTTTACTGTTTACAGCTGTGCTGTGGGCTATTACACGAACTGAAAACTTGTCAGTGCAGATATATGCGCAGGTCCTCCCATTTACTCTCCAATATTGTTTTTAAAAAGTCTCTTTGCATATAAAGTAAAAGTAAAAGTAGAAAGTGCGCCACTTGTTTTGACAACGTCTTTTCAAACTGTACTACTCTCACCATGTGTAGCTGTTAAAACCAGTAATTTACCTCCGAGCACCAACAGCAGTGAGATACAGCTGCTAGAGAACACATGGAAACATTTAGCAGCTACACCCTCAGCCCTGTGGAGACGGTGGAGATTGAAACAAAATGAACGGTAGACTTTAGACACTTTAATAATTTCTAATGTGCCTTACTTTAAATATAACATAAACCACACACTTGTTTGCTAACCCATTCACCACATCACCGACTGACCGCTTTGCTAGTTACACATATTCAACTGCTCAGTAAAACAAATAGTCTAATCAGCTAATCAGTGCATTTAGGTATGTAGACATGGTCAACACGACCTGCTGAAGTTCAAACCGAGCATAAGAACGAGGGTGATTTTAGTGACTTTGAAGGTGGCATGGTTGCTGATGCCAGACAGGCTGGTCTGAGTATTTCAGAAACTGCCGATCTGCTGGGATTTTCCCGCGCAGCCATTTCTACGGTTTACAGAGAATGGTCTGAAAAACAGAAAATATCCAGTGAGCGCCCGCTCTCTGGGAGAAAATGCCTTGTTGATGCCAGATGTCAACGGTTCAGGCTGGTGGTGGTTGTGTAATGGTGTGGGGGATATTTTCTTGGCACGCTTTGGACCCCTTAGTGAGCATCACTGAAATGCCAAAGCCGACCAGCCTACCTACTGTTACTGCCCATGTCCATCTCTTTAAAAGTGTGCCCGTCTTCTGGTGGCTGCATCCAGCAGGATAACACACCATGTCACAAACCTCAAGTCATCTCAAACCGGTTTCTTGAGCATGACAATGACTTCACTGTACTCAAATGACCTCCACAATCACCTCATCTCAATGTAACAGAGCACCTTTGGGACGTGGTGGAACGGGAACGTCACATCACGGATGTGCAGCCCACAAATCTGCAGCAACTGTGTGATGCTGACGTTGTCCCCATAAATAAATAATATTCATTGAACTTGGTTTCACTTCATATTTTTCACCTGGATGTCTGTGCTCCACCTGGTCAATGAAACCCTCCAATGGGACCCACATCACAGTTTGTGAACCACAGTATTGTATACAGTTTTCCTGTTGTAGCTTGTTCTTGTTCAACAAATGATTTATGGTGTATTTGTGGCTGTAGCCAGACTCTGTTTTGTTTTCTGAATGTTCTGATTTCCTACAGCCCCCCCCCCCCCGACTGTTTCTTGTTGTCCCCTATATCACCCTGTTTACAATATCCTAGAAACACCCCTGCTTTGGCACAATATTTTCATCATCAGTCCCCCCCAGCCTTGGGACAGCCTTTCAATGAGGGCCGAACTGTTGCTGGTAAGAATAGCGCGAGTCTAATTCTGTGGAGACTTATGTGACGTCTAAAGTACAACTACAGAGATACGGGCCCAATGCAATTCCTCACTTGTTGGTTCAAAACGTTGTCACCCTATAATGAGCAGACAGCGGGGCTAATCATTTAGTGCCTCAACCACGTGCTCTGCGCAGCTTGTCAATGGAGCAACAGTGGTTTAATAATAACCTGTAGTTCTCAGTAAAGACAGCTATGTTGATGAGAACGGGGTGAGGTCTGTGTTTCCACTCGTCTGGAAACATCTTGCCTTGAAAAACTATGTCCCTATCTCACTTTCAAGGCCTCCTTTAAACTTAGCAACAGGTCAAGATTATAAACGTGTAACATTATTCTTACGCCTTGTTTACACGAGAATGTTTCAGATGAAAATGGTAAAGTTTCGGCCTCCCGTTTACACGAGAACGGCATGAAAATGATACCTTCTGAAAACGGGGGCACTGGCACATGGGTTTGAGTCTGGGTTCAGCGGTTGCCAGGAGAACAGTACCTGTCTGACTGCATTGTGCCAAGTGTAAAGTTTGGTGGAGCACTTTGGTCAGTAGGACTGGAAAAGACCTATTGTATTAATAAAGTTTAGCCTATGTGAAGCCAGGAAGCAAAGTGCTGTCTGTGGAAGTTAACAGAGTATCAATGCTCTGTCATTAAGACACAGAAGAATCTAATGGATTATCATAGTTGAGCCATTAAATTAATATTTAGATGTGTGTGAGACAGTTTTAGTTTCCGCAAACCCAGTGATGTTTAACAGTCTGAGAACAAACCAAAGATCAAATATAAAAACAAAATTCAAACATAGGCTTAGATTACATATAAATTTGATCTAAAGTCCACAGGTGCAAATAGATTTCCCAATTTAGGATCATATATTTGCTATGAACAAAAAAAAATTAATAAAAAAAATCAAGGAATAAAGTTGGGTGTCTTACCGATGCTCATCAGGGAAAGACAAAGA
>JAVDPK010000708.1:41104-61400 GCA_034780415.1 Cichlasoma orientale
AACAAAAAAAAATTAATAAAAAAAATCAAGGAATAAAGTTGGGTGTCTTACCGATGCTCATCAGGGAAAGACAAAGACATGCACAGAGGTCCAAGGGGTCATCCAGGAATGGTGACAGTCTTTTCTTGAAAAATGATTGGTCAGTGGGTGGTGATTTCATACCAGCTGATTACCATGGCAATATACCCTGATAAGAACTGAACCGCTTTCATAATCCTGAAAACCCAAAGTTTCTTTAAGCCTAACGTTAGCTGGATAACCCCACTTCTCTGTAGGGCCCTGGGGGTCAAGGGCCATTCAAAAATATCACTGTGTCTCCTCAGCTGAGTTCTACTGTCATGCTTTTATAACTAAAATCAAATTAAGTCATACAATTTGGTGCTGAAAATGTTGAATACCTACATTGGCATTAAGTTATCTGCACCAGTAGCAGCAGCGTGACTGAGGACTGTGACCTTCTGACCCTGTCTGCAGTAAAAACAGGCACAACTCTGTCCTAGAAATCCTGGCATGACCTCAGAAACACATTTCATAATTGCATCCATAAATGCAAGTTAAAACTCCACCATGTAAAAACAATATATATATAAGTCAACAACATCGAGAAACACCACCACTTTCTCTGGGTCTGAGCTCATCTGGGATGGACTGAGGCAAAGCTGAAAACTGCCCTGCGGTTTGACCATCTGAAATAATATTCTGGGCTAAAGAATAGAGGGACCCATCTGGCTCATTATGACCTCACAGTTCAAGAGCCAAAACCTGCAGTGGTATGGGGGTTCATCAGCAGGTTTGTGCTTGACATAATTGTACATATATGTGAAATTAATGTAGCTACGTAAAACAACCTTGACTTTTCCTGTTCAGAATTTCGCACTCTGAATTCTGAGGCTACATGTTCTCTGACTCTGGAGTCAGTGGACTGCAAATACCAGTTAGAGGGTGCAAATAAGGTTGTGATCACCATGCGGGACTGCATGTCCATCAAGCCTGGCTTCCCTTGGACTGGGGTGAGGCAGGGCTGAAATGCGCAGGGGTCAGACTCTCAGGCTGTTGGGGAGAGTTACATTAATGCATCGTGGCAGTGTGGGATTTTTCCATCAGACACTCAAGTACAAATTCTGTACACTACGCTCACTCATAGAAATTCACATAATGCGTTCCTCTCCGGCGCTTGATCTTGCTGACACACGCGCGCGCGCACACGTTCAGACCTCATCCTGAGAAGCACTAAGTGATGAGATTACTTTAAGTCACTTCTTTGTTACAAATCACTTCATGCTGTTATTGCATGTGAATGCTGTTCCACTTCTAAATCCATCCTGATGTGCAGCACAATGGAAACGTCAGAGTTTAGCCTTCAAACTGTGGAAAGCTTCGTAATTAGGAATTAGCAACAACTTTTCCATCCCTTCAAAAAAGCTGACTGAAGCCTGAAGGGGTGTTAGATGCTCCGTGGGCTTTTGTTTAAGGAGCTGCAGAAATAAACAGTTGACTATTTTATTTACGGTCAGCAACCTTGGAAAGATGCAGAAGGAAAAAATATATTCAGAAGCATTACACGCAAAGAATAGGAAAGGACAGAGTTAATACATACATATACACGATACACACATATGGGCAGGGGTACTGCAGAGGTTCCAAGGTCATAGCTCCTGGCCAGAAGTCGAGGAGTTTGTCATGAGATCCTTATACTTGGTGCCCCTGCTATTTATACTTGCAAAAGCATTTTCCCAGTTATGTGGTCAAAGGCACAGTTGTTGAAGAGGAGAATTTAACTATTCATTTCACTGATTAGGTCATGACAGGAGGGGAGGGAAAAGAGGACCAAATCAAGAAATTAGGGTAAAAAATGAGGCAGTGAAATAACAAGGTCCGTGGAAACTTCTCTTTAATGGAAACATTTGACATTTTGGCAAATAATCCTACTTGCTTTCTTATCAAGAGCCTGAGTACTAAATCTGAAGGTCTACACGGGTCACAAGGTAAAGAAAATATAACATAAAATATCAGCGATAAAATCAACAGAATTATGTACAAATGAGCCGAGACGCTGAGCTTAGAGCTCCTATTTTTATGTGACTTTGATATTTTGTGCCATTAAATGGATAAATACCCATGTTGACAATAAATCTGGAAAAAGCAGATTGAGCAGCAGTAATTTGATGGCTGTTAGCTGCTGTGTTGTTTCAAATGTTATTAACCACACTGGGTAGTAGCACTTTCACACATAACCATAGAGCTGTTGGAAATGTGATCTCTTGGCTTCAAATCCAGCATGTCCGACTTTTTTTTCTCAGTTTCTCAAACCAGGACCTTGAAATGATTTGACTGAACAGTAAAATGATTTTAAAGCAGGATAATTTGACCACAATAATAGTTACGTTTGCTTTTCTTGCCAGAAACCTGCGCTGCTGTTTAAAACCGCATTTGCACATAATAGTAAACAAAAAGGGGACCATAATGCATTCATGTGGAACTCCAGCTGATTTGACAGAATGAACTTCAACTCTGAAATCCTTGTGATGGGTATGACGTGAATGCTCAGCAGTGATGGACAAAGCAACAAGACTTCGGCAAATGAAGTAAAAACTGTTTATGTTATTGGGCTTCTAACTTTAGCTACCAGGATTTTTAGGGTTTTATTGGACACCGTCAGCTCCGAAGGCCTCGAGGCCTCAGTGTCGCTAAAAGAGTCACGCAGTTAAATTTGTTGCTTCTTCTTAAAGTTATGAGCAGAGCTGATGTGGGTAGAGGAGTGGATACAAGGTGGACCAGTTCGGACCTGGTGCAGTAACTTCCTGCAAGCTAAGCTAACCAGCATGGTGTTGCTGTCACCTTTTTTGGTGGTGCTACCACTGTACGAGAGGCATAGTTCTTGAAAAAAATCCAGTACTTGTATTTTCCTAATTGATTATTAATAAGTATTAATTTTAAATGGAAATGTGAATTAGTGAAAAGGATGGAGCGTATCTGAAACACCTAAAGGACAAGAGAGAGAGGGATACTGGCTGTAAAAGTAGTAGTAGTTATCTGTCTGTGCATTTACTTCATTATAACCATTTAAACTGCCTTCAGCAAGGAGGAATTAAACCTAAAAGATTCCTGTTATATAATATAACATGTATCTGCAGGCAGACGCCGGAACAGAGGGTCCTCGGCTGACACATCAGATCCAGCAAACAGGGAAACGAGGGAAGAGGAGGAGGACGAGCTATTTTAGTTCTGTTTGTGACTCTTTGTTAGAATCCCAAACTTCACCAACTGGTTGCAGGCCAGTACGACTTTTGAGGGAGATGAAGGGAAACCTTGAGACCATCAAATGAACAAAGTCGGTACAGTATTTTGACCAAAATCTTATGACTGATTCTCCTGTGACTGTGTTTACTGGTTTCCTGAAAACGCACATTCGGACTAAGTTATTGGTCCCCAAATGAAAGAAAATCCCATTTTCACACATTTATTATTTTTAATTAATCAGTTTGTGCTTTAACATATAATTTGGAGTCATAAGAAAACTTGGATACGTGCATCATTAAATTAAAAAAAAAACTGCATTTACTGCAACCCAACACATTTCTTGCACTGTGGGAATTTCACCTAGAAAACGCAGCAGTAAACCGAAGAGACACGATGCAAATAACAACAGTCTTGAAGTTTACTCTGACAGGATTTGCCATTGCTCCCAGACAACAATTCAACTTCCCCTTCTGTTTCCAGAGATCGCTTCCCAGCAAAAAATAGAGCACCAGGGATGTAAGAATTAAGGGGGAGTGCGGAGAGGAAGAGGAGGAGATGGAGGAGGAGGAAGAGAGAGAGAGAGAAAAGGGAGGTCCATGGGGAAACAATGATGCCCTGCTTTTCTTCTTCTGCCCCTTGTGTGGACAAACAGCTTGCTGTTGGGACGACACAACGCTCAGATGCCGCCCAGCTGCTGTTGATGTTCACAAGAAGGTGGTCCTACAACAACACCGTGGACATCACATCGTCATGTCACATCTGTCTGCTGATTTGAGGAAGACTTTTCTCTACTGAGGGACCAGCTCCTACCTGATCGAAAGCAGCTTCTCAAAGAACAGCAGGACCGTGGGTAAGCAAAGAAGCTTTTAATCTTACTCAAGTGAAAACTCTACAGTGAAATGATGCAGACATTCTGGTAAAGGCTGCGAGCATCCTACTAAAGCAGCGCAGGCGAGCAGTGCTGAAGTCTCTGAGAGAGAGATGGTGTCTTGAAGAGAGGGATGATGGAGAGGGAGGCCTGGTCTGTGTTAAACTCCCTGTCCTTCTCTGGCAGGTACAGCCGTCAACACGCTCACCCTGAACCTTCATCTCGCTCGGTCTTTCTCTCCTCTCTGGTCATAACGTTCATATAAGACAAACAAAGCACAGCACAGGGCACCTTAAAGCGTCGAGTCACCAGCAATGCGTATCTGCTCAGTGAAGACTTGGAGGAATTGTTATCTCAGTGCTGTGGTAATTCTGATTTAATGCGCAATTTACTCGAACAGTTTCTGTCCTTCCACAGAGAAATGATCACATCAGAATAATGAGTCGTCTGTATGCACCAGTTATGCTTCTAAGTGTTCATACAGAAATACACCCTAAAAAAAAAAAAAAACTAAAGGACTCTTTTGTTAACATAGACTTTCTATGAGCTGATCCTTTAAGAGCGGTGGAAGACTTTTAAATTCTTTAGTATCAGTGTAACAGAGTACAATTACTCCTTTATGAGCAAGTTTTTAATAAAATCACAGAAGCCCCTTAGATACATAAGAGGTATTTAATGTTGTAGATGATACAGTTTGTTTGTTTTGTCCTTTACTTACTTCTGTGGCATTTTCTCAGAGCAGCAGTGTAGATTTTATTTTAATTTACTCCCAAAAGTGCAGTTTCTTTCTGTGAAATATAAACTTTAAGCGCTTCAAACTTATTAATAACAGATTTATAACTTCATGTGATTCTTGGGGGGAAATGATTAATTAATTATTTAAACAGGCAAAGAGTTGTCACCTAAATAAGTATCTACAGGAAAGTTCTTACTCTTAGATGTGATTCCAGCAGGATATTAAGCCTGAATTTGTGTCGGTTTTCCCCTGTTTGACATTGAAGGTACACCACCGACAGCTGATACATCCACGGTGAAAAGTAGCCACCGGCTTAATGTGAATCCAGACTCCCTGCGCCATCATAAAAAAAGAGATTTGTGTAAATGTGTCTGCCAGTAAAAGATAAAAGATTACAGCCTCGCTAATCTGAATCCTTTGCCAAGGGTGAAGGTAACATATATTAAAAAGGCTGTCTTTAAATAAGTGAACACCAGAAAAAAAAAAAAAAGATTGGGGATCAGGAGATCGTTAGGGATTGTTTTCCTCTGTGAAACACCTTGCAGCTGTCTGCCCTGAAGGTTCCAGCGTAGTGCCATATGCAGCGGGACAATAGATCATAACAGGGCTGTGGGTCTGTGTACAGTAGTGGGTAGATGAAGGGCCAGACAGCCATGTAAGGAAGCAGACAGCGCATCGGCCTGCCGGCTTCTGCTGGTGTGACTGATATACGGCAGCCCAGATCCGAGCGGGTCTGTAAGAAGTGGCAACAGGTGACTCACATGAGTGGGAAGAATTGTCCCTCTCATGCCAAATCAGATCCACTTTGTAGGTCACCCTACCCCAAACTAACCCCGCCAGCATCCCAGTATAGCTAAACTTAAACATGCTCATCCTTGATTGTAATCCTGGCACTCAGGGGAGAAGTCCTGCACCCGAGCAGCTGCCGTGGTGCTGGGACTGACTCTCGAAATGTGCTAAAGTTCAAGCTCAAAAACAACTGTAGAAAAATAAATAGGTGCGTGCATTATAACTCAGTAACATAGCATCACATGGTAAAAATAACCAACTTGAGTGGCTGTGTATGCACACTGTGTATGTGTGCTGTTATTGATATCTCTCTCAAGTGAGACTCACATAAGTTGTGTACATTTTTTAGTACACAGTGGTTCTGCAGTAAGACTTTACTGTGGCTGTTTCACCGAAACGCTGTCTCCTTTCACTCACCGTTGTACAGACAGACGCACACAACAAGAAAACAGGAAACAACACAAAGTCAGCCAAGGTTGCAGACAGCATTAATAAAGCAGTTACTGGGGGGGGGTCCCACAGTGTCTGAGATATCAAAAGCAATGTTATAGCTAATTAGAGGACACAATAGAGCTGAATATCACGAGAATATTAATACTTATTAATTAATATTAATATTTATCATAATGTTTCGATTTAGGATTGAATTAAAAGCATAATAACCTGAACCCGGGTTCATGTTAAAGCAATGAGGTGATTAAAGCAAACTGTGTAACATTATTATGACTCTAAGAATACAAGCCTTTGTTAGACATTTTACTGCAGTAATCGACACAGTATTATCGTTTAATTTCTTCCCAGCACTGATCATATTTCTGACACTGGAAATGCATCTAAAAAACACACCTCAAGACAGAGGATTTACAAATGCACCAGGCTTTGTAGTTACTGGTTAAATCTCCTCAAAAAAAAAACACATAAGCATTTTCCCCCCAGTCTGGCTATGCAGTTAAAAGGGTGGCGCATACCGGAAAAACATTAGGCCAAATTTGTCCCTCCGTAACATAAGAAATGAGTTTTCCAGCAAAATCCTCTCAGACACAAACAACACAATTGTTCTTAGAGCATAACATACGTTTTCCTCCACTGATTATAGTCTAAACAATGCCCCATCAGAGGGAAGCGAGCCAGGAGAGTGTGTAACTCACCATGTTACTGTCTGTGTGCTTGTGATGACAGCGCAGATCAACCAGTGTATCCTGATCCTCTGAGAGTATCCGGAGTCTGTCAAACACGGCTTAGCGCTGAAAGGTGCACATCGCCGGAGGAAAGTTTAAATCAACCCTGCCCCCTGTTGTTACTGGTCTGTGGATACACTGCAGGCTGAGGGCAGATGGAAACAGACAGTTTAGTTTATAAAGGTCATCAGAAAAATATCATCAAAAGGATTTTATGTTTTTAAGATTTAGAAATAACTGAGAGAATGTCCCTATCACTGTTTTGTGTTATGGCACGCAGTGATTCTGTGGTAGACGTGAATTTATAGCCACTGCTCCACTGTAAAGCAATCCAAACAAAGCTTCACGGTCCAAAAGATTTCTGCCCCAGGCTTATAGCCTTGGGTCTCGTCACAGCCCTCACTGGGTCTTAAAGAAACGTCATTGCCCTGTAAGGCATCGCTGACGAGTGTGTCACAGACTGCGGGATTTATTGTGGAGTTGCGGGGCAAAGAAAACACATATTTTTCCTGTTGGCCTGCAGCGAGTCACAGCAGCAGGCACCACCTCTCAGCGATGCAGTGAAGTAGCTGCTCCGTTTCTCCCATCCTCTCTCGGCCGCCTGGCTGCTGTTCAGACCCTTCAGTTTAGTCTGACTGGAAATTACAGTAAAGCTGTGTACGGCTGGCCCAGTTGGGGCTGACCTTGAAGTGGTGAAACATCATCATTTTTTGCTTTAGTTCATACAAAGCTGACTTTATTGTTTAGCGTATCATATTGTTCCAACGGTGACCATAAACTTTGTTTCTGTGAAGCTCCTTCAGTGCGATCTCAGACGCTTCGATTGGCGTCAAAGGGAAGAAGTCAGAGGCGCGTGATGCTGCATTTACGCACTTTGCCATTCTGAATGCCGCATAACTAGATTGTCCATTATTTCTCCATTACTCTGCCACTGGGATTGTAAACAGATCTGACAGCTGCGATTCTCTACAGGCGAAGCAGACCGCTCAGCAAAGAGTGCAATGGATGACTGTAAAGGCCTTGCTACGGCGCAGGTATGGTCGACAACCAGTGGCCGTAGAAGGTGCTTGGACAGAAACGGTTCATAGGAACGGCTCATCTGTAACCTCACTTCCCGCTCATTTCAATATCTTGCCCCTGCTGTCCACAGGAAATCATATTGTTTGAGATTGCTTCCTCTGACAGCAGGAAGAAGTCTTCGAGGGAAGGAGATGATTGCCAAGAAAACATCCTTTCTCCAGTTGTTCTCAATTCCACTTTGTCTTCCTTTCTCATCACTTTGTAAGAACAGCATCTGATATAGCATTAAACTACGAAACATAAAACACATTTTGCTTCTTAAAGAACTTGTGACAAATAAACATATTGTTTCACAAAATGACCCATTTGCTTCCCTTTTGGATTTACAGCCAATGGCTCTAATTTGAGATTCATTTAGAAAATGACATCCAAAGCAGTGAGAGATTATCACACACACACTGACACAGTCCAGAGGGAAATACATTGTTACCAGGGTTTTCACAGGTGGGAGAAGTCTGCTGTCAGTATTAGCTGATAAGAGCGTGGCTGTTTTAATGTGCGGTCTCCTGCTATTGTGCCGGCTGGACTCTCAGTCACTTCCTCGACTCTCAGCCTGTTTGCGATTTACTTCCAGTAAAGATCATCAGCTTTTTTATCCATGTAAGGCTTTGAGCCAGCTGCTCTCCAGCTATTGAAGGTATCAGGTGTATGCTGGAAAAATAGCACAGCACAGTTTTCCTAAGCTTGGCATGTCAGCTTTGGGCGTGGATAGAGGTTAAATATTTCGTCTCCAAAATGTTGTCGTAAGGGTGTTTTGTTTCCTACCGCTCTGCGCTGTAGAGATAGGGAGCACAATGCCCTGATTTTCCATCTTATTGCCATATATATACTTCATAGAGACACCAGGGGAGGGGGAGAGACAGATGGTCGTGGTCATTTAGACCATATCTCGCTGTCACACATAACCAGTGTCGGTGTTAGCCGGCCGATTCAAAACCGTGAGCTGTGGACTAAACAGTTGCTTTCTATGGAAACAGCCACTCAAGGATTTCATTCAGGGAGAGATGAGAGATGGTAAGAAATTATATTAATATCCCATGAAGCTTTTTCCCTCTTACAGGGATTAACTGTGTATTATTTCCTACCATTAAAGTAATTTACTTTAGTGCTCCTTTAGAGTAATGTATACATTTTCTGCTACCTGACTTCAAATGTGTGCCGTGTTGGAAAAACCTGTCAGCCTGTGATCTTCAGCCCTTTTTTTCTTCCTGATGTTATAACCGCCTTTGATCTCTTAATTGTGCAGTAAAAGCTAAAAGTAGCTACATGTATGCGCAGCCCAGAGATGTCAGAAGTCACCTTTTGATCGAGTTTGACAGATTTTCCTAACCTTTCAGTGACGGGGGTCGTCTATGGCACCCATAAAGCTGTCTAGTAAACTGCCTTATAGGGTCATTCTCAGCTGAGGCTTCCCAGCCTGTCACTGCCATGTTTGGATCTCACCCAGACTCTCAAAAATGCTTAAGTCAAGAGATTGGATTGAAAAAGGAAATCTGACTGACGCCTCCAGAAGGATGAAGATTGGAATCTGCAGGAGGGTTTCATCCCAGAAAGGGAGGACAGTGGCCATCTAAGCCATTGCTCTGAAGTTTTGAGTGATGTGTCACGGGGAAAATGGAAACTGTGCAGCTCAGGTCAGGTCACAGCTTTAAAAAGGGCAAAGTCTTCCTGCACTGACTCCCCCCTTGATGCAGGCCTGTTTCGCTTTCTGTAATTTAATCTGTTTTAATAATTCGGAGCAGAACAAGAGGGAATGAAAACGCACATGATATAATGTTTAATAATAATATTATTATTTACTTTTACATGGCTGTCAAACTCTCCTCTCTCTCCTCTCTCTCTCTCTCTCAGGGGAAAATGGTTGTTCTCATGCCACAGTATCCAGCCCTGAAGCAATTCACAGGCAGAGAAGCTATTTTTGTGCATTTAATGCCACTCATGCATCCAGGTCACTCCATGCAGCAAGAATGCCGATGATCTACAGCTGTCTCTGATTGTCTACTT
The DNA here is from genome assembly GCA_034780415.1 of Cichlasoma orientale. Lineage (NCBI taxonomy): Eukaryota > Metazoa > Chordata > Actinopteri > Cichliformes > Cichlidae > Cichlasoma > Cichlasoma orientale. The sequence continues at coordinate 51,000 of JAVDPK010000708.1, forward strand.
GTATTTCTTGTTTCCCTTTTCAACCTCCTCTCCTGCTCCATTCATCCTCCACCTCAGTGATTTCCCCTCTTTCCCCCTCTGCTGCACCCACCTTTCACCTTTCACATTTTCCCTCCCCACTCTTTGTGCTTCAGGTGTGTGTTCGGGCTGTAAGCAGTGATGGGGGACTGGAGTCTCCTGGGGAATTTCCTAGAGGAGGTCCAGGAACACTCCACTTCAGTCGGGAAGATCTGGCTCACCATCCTCTTCATCTTTCGCATCCTGGTGCTGGGCACAGCGGCAGAGTCGTCATGGGGTGACGAGCAGAGCGATTTCCTTTGCGACACTCAGCAGCCAGGTTGCACCAATGTGTGTTATGACAAGGCCTTCCCCATCGCACACATCCGCTACTGGGTGCTGCAGATTGTCTTTGTGTCCACGCCCTCCCTCATCTACATGGGCCACGCCATGCACACGGTGCGCAGGGAGGAGAATCGGCGAAAGAGGGAGCAGGAGGAGAGAGAGGCAAGAGGGGAAGGTAGAGGAGACCTGGAGGGGGAGAAGGCGTATCTCCAGCAGAAGGAGAGCGGAAAGGAGATGCTGCCTGACGGGAGTGGCCGAGTATGCCTAAAAGGGGCACTGCTGCGGACTTACGTCCTGAGCATCTTGATCCGTACAATAATGGAGGTGACATTCATTGTGGTGCAGTATCGTATCTATGGGGTGTTCCTCAATGCGTTGTACCAATGCAAAGAATTGCCCTGCCCCAACACAGTTAACTGCTACATGTCACGGCCCACAGAGAAGAATGTCTTCATCATCTTCATGCTGGTGGTGGCCGGCGTGTCTCTGCTGCTCTCTATGTTGGAGCTCTACCATCTCGGCTGGAAGAGCTTCAAGAGGTGCATGCACAAAAAGATGATGCAAAAGAGCAAGCACAGAGCTGTGACGGTAGCGGTGTCTGCAGCCTTGGAGTCTAATACCCCGACACAACCCTCAGCCTCCTGCACCCCACCTCCTGACTTCAACCAGTGCCTGACAGCCCCCAGCTCTATAAACCCCATGACCTCCATGGCCTCTCACCCCTTCAACACCAGGATGGCGCTGCAGCAGAACTCAGCCAACTTGGCAACTGAGCGGCATCACAGCTGCGACAATCTGGAGGATGACGAAGACTTCCTCAGAATGAGATATGACCAGGTACCAGCGGAGCTGTCCAACAACTGCTCGCCACTGCCCCTGCTGCACTCAGTCTACATGAAGGACAAACGGCGCCTAAGCAAGACCAGCGGCACCAGCAGCAGGGCTCGCCAAGATGACCTGGCAGTATAGATTTAAAAAGAGCAGTTGACGAGGAAGAGAGGAAGAAAGGCTCCGAAGCTCAGTTTATGAGTCTGAGAGTTCTTTCTCTATGACAGAGACATGAGGCTGACTATGCAAACTGCAGGACCAAGGCCTGACACTTGACTACCAGTGACCACATTAAAAACTGATGCCAAGATCTGTGAGCAGCTAATGTAAACTTGACGTGTGTGAGCTCTGTGTCCCGAAGCTCAAAACAAACTGTAAAGGAGAATAATGACAACAGGGTAACAGGTGTGACACCTGACTATTGCACATTACGAGTAGAGAATCCTTTCACTATAAATAAAACTATCAGCAATTCAGTTATTTACAGATTAGCCTATTTTGTCACAACCAACAGGGTTATCCCAAATGCAAAAAAAAAAAAAAAAAAAAAAGAACAGGATCCCAATATGCTGTAAACTGTGAAGCTCTTCGATAAAGTGCCTTATCAAGTGTGACAAATATCTATTTCTTTATTAAAAAAATATTATTTAAAAGCCACGGTAGAGACTGTAATTTACATCACTTGTTGGCCTGATTGCACTATACCTGCAGGTCAACGAACACAAAATGTAACTCAGAAATAATAACACTGCAGTCTCAGAGTGTGCAAGTAAAACAGTCAGAAGTCTTCTGCGTACAGAAATGAGAGAATGTAGCCACTTAAAGGACTTTCGTTCTGAAAGCTGCTCAAAGAAAAGGAGGTCCTGCTTGGATGTTGTCATGAATGGATTCAGCCACTAGGTGGCAACAATGCACTAGCGTTTTTCTGTTTCTCTCCCGGAGCCATTGTGTTAAACGTAAACGTGTTCCTAAGGAATGTGTGACTCAGTTGGTGTCTTTGAATGTATTTCCTTCCCATTGTCTTGTTCTTGTCACAGCGCCGTAACTGTGCAAGTGGTTCATGGCCATGTTGTGAATCAGCATCTTTACAAATAGGAGAGGATTTGTTTTTCATATCTCACAGCATAGAGTACATTTGAAAAACTGTTCGTCCTGCTGTACATTCACTGCAGTCTTTGGTTCTTTCACACAGACATTTATGCAATAATTGTCATCACTAACCCACAACAAATGAATAAACCATCAGCTGTACAATCCGCTGTGTTGTTCTCAGTGCTGTACAGCACCTGTCTTTGATTGCGCCTCCATATCAACATAGCGAGACTTCAGCGCATGTAAATGCACAAACTAACCTGCTTGAATTGCAAAAGATCAGCATTTAGAACAAGTTGCATTTAAATAACGTGCTTAATGTAGAAATGCTGTGTGATGCAACTTCCAGATTAGATGAACAAAGATGAAGAGGCTCCAGCATTTTTGGATCACTGGACCGTCACTGCAGCGACTTTCAGTCTGTCGTCTTCAGAGAGGACCTGCAGGAGACAGATTGTGGAAGATGAGCAATGTTTACACAAACAGAGGCTGTCTCGCCGTTTCTGCCAGGAAGCTGAGGCCTGGTATCCAGCTTGATCTGCCACAAGCTGAAGCTGAATTAGAAAATCTCTTTTTTTTTCTATATTCTTTTTTTGTGGAATAAATTGAGTCAGAGCAGTATACCCATGATCACTTTACTCATTTAAACAATGTAACCAACATGTGACATTTTTATTTACTGATTGATTCATTTATTGATTTTGAAGTCTGAAGATTGTGCAGGAACCAATTAGGGCTTAAAAAAATATCAGTGGTCATACATAAAGGAAAGCTCAAAACAAAATCAAACACTAAAGCAAAATTAATACAAATGTAAACAATTCAAAGAAGCTTATAAATTGAGATGCATTACAGTGAAATCCATAAAGTGTTATTCATCTTTTCCCATTAGAATCCTTTTAAGACATCTTTCTGGGTAAAATTAAGCCCAAAGAGATCCTTTATTTCAGCAATGATTAAGAGGGCTACAGCAGTAAAAACTATGAAAGTCCTCTGAGCGTGAGTGATAACATCCCAGGCAAGACATGAGTTAGGTATTCCTACATGAATGCATGAGTCCCATCTTTTCAAAGTTAATCGCTGAGAAAAGTATATTTTGGATCATAAAGATCTTATTGAGATATTGTTTTGTGCAATTCTGCTTAAACCTGTTTGAAATTAAATTTAATGGATTTACACTCTTTGATGAGCAAGAAGAACTAAGACGCAGCCAAAAAGAAAGATTCATATCCTTTGCTCGAGTAAAAGCAGCAAAGGGTGCCAGCATTATATATATAATATAATATAACGCAAGTAAAATGAGCAAGTTTGTGCTGAATGATTGATGTAATCCATCTACTCCATCTGAGCAAACCCCTCATTTCTTTATACATTATAATTTTTAAAGTGGTCTTCAGCAACAGCTCTCCAGGCTTTCTGAAGCTCTTTCAAAGTTTTCCTTTGGACATTGGCTGCTTTTTCACTCATTTTTAGTTCAGTTCTTGAACCTGACCATTTTCAAAGGAATGTTTTTTTGGTTTGTTAAGCCGCTTAACACTGACCTGTGAATCATTCAAGCATAAAAAGGCACCTACTCAAGGGATGAGCCAGTGTTGTGTCTGCACAGAACAACTTATCAAAGAACCAATTTTAAATTGCATCTTTAGGCACTTTGTTACTAGTAGCCTGTCACAAAAACAGATAATGTGTTCCCATTTATTTAGTTCAATCTACGAAAACGCTAACGCTAACACAGTTTGGCAGGAATAAAATAGTATTTTTCGCACCAACAAAGTGACTCCCAAAGAGCTTTTAGCCAAAAAAAAAAATTGCCATATCTCAGCATGCTGTGCAGTGTGTCTTTAAACATTTTGAGGAAACTGGACAAGTGGAGGACAAAAGAAGAAGTGGTAGGCCTCAAACAAAAGCTGTCTACAGCAGATGAAGAGAATCTGAAAGTCATGTCCTCAAGATACAGGAAATAAATCTAGCAAAGACCTGACACATGACTTGAGAGATGCATCTGGCCCTTGAGCTGATCCAGCTACTGTTCACTGAAGCCTCATGAGAAATGGCCTCAGTGTAAGGGTGGCTGTCAGGAAGCCATTCTGAAGGGAAACAGGGAGAAAAGGTTGATGTATGCCAAATCCTTGTCAACGTACAGAGGAAGTCAGGAGAGAGGTACAACAGGCATTAACAGTCCATCTGTAAAACACGGTGGAGGCTCTGTCATGGTTTGGGGCTGCATTTCAGCCAGTGGTGCTGCGGATCCTGCCAAAATTGATTGGAAATTAGATTATAAACACAGAAAAGTACCATCAGATTTTGATCTGCTGTGCAATACCATGTGGAAAGAGTCTGATCAGCAATGGTAAAAGCATACCTGGATAGAAAAACACACAGTGGAACACCATCAGTCATGGAACTGGGCTCCCCACAGCTCAGACCTCCACATTACTGAAGCAGTGTGGGATCTTCTTGACAGAGAACAAAACAAAAGGCAACCAGCATCCAAAGAAGAGCTTTGAATGTCCTTCAAGAAGCCTGGAGAACTATTCCTGAAGACTATTCATCTATCCATCCATTTTATTCCGCTTATCAGGGGTCGGATCGCGGGGGCAGCAGCCTAAGCAGAGAAGCCCAGACCTCTCTTTCCCCAGCCATCTCTTCCAGCTCATCTGGGGGGACCCCAAGGCCAGCTGAGAGATATAATCTCTCCAGCATGTCCTGGGTCTTCCCCGGGGCCTCCTCCAGGTAGGACATGCCCGGAACACCTTACCCAAGAGGCGCCCAGGAGGCATCCTAGTCAGATGCCCAAAGCACCTCAACTGGCTCCTTTTGATGTGGAGGAGCAGTGGCTCTACTCTGAGCCCCTCCCGAATGGCTGCACTCCTCACCCTATATCTAGGAGAGAGGCCAGCCACCCATCAGAGGAAGCTCATTTCTGCCACTTTTATTTGCAATCTTGTTCTTTTGGTCACTACCCAAAGCTCATGACATAGGTGAGGGTAGGGACGTAGATTGACCGGTAAACCGACAGCTCCCACTCCACCATCCTGAAAATTGGCTAAGAGTTAAGTCTGTGGTAAAGAAATTGTTAGAACTGTAGCCTCTGTTTTGGCCTTATAATACTGTATTTCTATCTGTGCTTGCAGATGTTTCAATAATTCCAGTTTTCCTCACAAAATATAAAGAAATAAGGGGTGGCTCAAGACTTTTGCACAGTACTGTGAATTTGCAATTATCAATACAAGAATATGTAGCTGGACAACATGTATTCTGTCTTTTGGATGTAAATTGAAATCTATATTATACAAATAAAGAATTTCCAAGTGCATATCTCACAGCTTCCACAGCCTGCTTGTTTTTACCTGATCATCGTTACAAAATTTAAATATATTTAATCTATAATGATAAAAAATACATATAAGTATTAAATTCTCCCATTTAAGGAGCTGAAGCCAACAATTATTTAATTATATTATGTCAGCATTTGACATGCAGATACCGAATACTTCAATACTTCCTGTAGAGGGAAGTAGCGTACTTTAATACATGTTCTCCGCTGAAAATCACAAAACACAAGAAGAAGAGCATGAATACTGTAAGGGCTTGCCGGGAAATGTAGTTTTGTTTTCGTCTCCATCTCCTTTTCTTCAATTGTGAAGCGTCATTTGCGGGCCTACAGTTCCCGACACGGCCTTCAGCTGGAACCGGTGGCAACTTAGTTGCTGAATGATTGAAGTAAGTTTGTCGTCTCTTTAACGTTGTGTTTGTATGTTTCTGGGTTTTTTTTTTCTGTTTTGTTTTTCGAGCACTTTATTTTGTCTCTGTGAGTAATGCCACGCTTGTGTGGTAGCAGTGAGCTTCTCTGGTGGTGCGGTTAAGGAGGATGGCAGCAGGGGCTCGGTGCCGTATTAGTTCAGAAAGAGTTAACCTCTGTTAGCTGTTTGCCGAGCTCTGTTTTCGTAACGTGTTTCACTGACTTCCTGTTGCCTAACTTGTGCTGTAGAAACACCGCTAATCTTAGGGGGTTTTTTGGAAGCGTAATGGTGATTCTAGATAACATAACAAAAGAAAAAAAAATATTTGCTAAGAAAAACGTCACATCCTGGGGAGCTCATTGCACCTGTGTTGCACCATCAAGTATCGCTATCGACCTATTTTACGTCAGGGATGCAGTTGATTCATGCTTCCGTTTTACAAAATATGTTACAGTTGGCCACTCCATCGTCATCATCATCCCTAAAGTCTCTGGACTGACAGGAGGTCTGACTGTACCAGGTAACGCAGGTCAGTATGGGTGCCGTAAGTGAAGGAATTAATTGACTCGTTTTAATGAATTAACAGAAGCTTGTCAGATGTGAGGATTTTGTTGCTTTTCTTGTGTTCTTTAACTGAAACCTTTTAGCTTTTCTAAGATTTGTACTGATAGGCTGATGAGGATTTGTGATTACTCGCAGATTATTGATCAATCATTGATGCTTTTTAAGCAGAATGTCCAAATAATTCAGTTTAGGAGAGTTTTAAATAGATTTTTTTAATTTCACAGTCTTATAAAACCATAAACTTTATAGCTTTAATAGATAACAGGACCAAACTCCAACTTCTCGTTGCCCTGTTATGTAAGGGACACAGAGACTCTTTCATTGCGATCCTGTACAGTCTTGCTCTCAGTGGCTGTGTGGTGACAGTTTGTCTGTTTTGTCCACAGTGCAGCCATGAGGGGACTTTGGGTTGGAGCAGCTGCCTTAGGTTCAGTGTCCATGGCGCTTGGCTCTGTGCTGTGGTCACAGCAGAAGACTGAACCGGAAAATGCTGCTACTGGTTGCAACTCTTCTGACACAAGTGCCAGTTCCCCCTACGAGCTAAAACTGGTCCAGATCTTGTTCCGGCACGGCGCTCGAACACCCCTAAAATCAATACCTGATGTTATGGAGGTAAAACTGTCTTTCATTAAGAGCCTTTTTTTAGAAAATGTTGTTTCACACAAAATGTGGGAGGGAAAAACATTCTGCAAATTCTTTGTTTCAAAAAAGGCCCAGTGGGTGCCAGAGCTTTTGGAGGCTCCACCGCACACCGACATCAAGTATGTAGTGACAAGTCTTCAAGGTGGACCCAGGCCCTCGTCTCCTATAGAAGACAGCTATCGGAGAAGCATCCTTACCGTGAGTTGATGTGCTTTGTGACATTCAGTGCAGTTAGACAAGAGCAGAGCTGAAAGAGCAAAGTTATGTAGCTGATGTGAGAGTTTGTGGAAAGATAATAAAATGTCTGTGTGTGTACCACACTTGTTACTCTCCCCATTTCATGTAGCATTTCTCCATCTAGTGGCTCAAAGGTGTCACTGCGGATATCACTGGCCTAGGTTCATTCATTCATTCACCTCCTCTCTGTAACGCAGCTGAACTGTATGTAGAGCTTCCTAGTGACATATCGTGTCCGCGGAGCTGTTAGTTTCCTGTGCTGAGAGCTGCTTTGCTAAAGAGGTTTAACTCCACTGGATTTAGCTTAGAAAACTAAATCCCCCAATATGGACTCCGGCCATGTTTGTACCACATCCAGCCCGGACTCCTGCATGTGATCGCCGGTGTGTGTCTGTTGGCCACATCTGTGAGTATAACTTGATCCTGTTTGATGTATTTGGCAGGGTGGCACATTCCCTGGTCAGCTGACCACACTGGGCATGCAGCAGCTGTATGAGCTGGGCAAAAGGCTAAGGAGGAGATACATCGAGGAGAGTGCTTTCCTTAGCTCCACATTTAACCCAGATGAGGTCTAGTAAGTGGTCCAAATCATAATGAGGAGCAAGAGCACAAAAAAAAAAACATCTCTGTGCTCTGATGTTTTTGATAGATTGGGTTTATGAGTGCAAGTACAAAGGATATTAGTTTAAATGCTTTACTATTTTAGAACTGGGTGCCTTCCATGACCTATTTTTTTTTTTCTTATTTTCTAGCGTGCGCTCCACTAATATTGTGAGGACCATTGAGTCTGCCAAGTGCTTGGTTGCAGGGCTCTTCCAGCAAAAACAAAAAGGTAGAGCAGAGATCTGTACATGCAGGATGTTACTTATCCCATTTTCTATCTCATCTCATCTGTTTTTGGTTTTTTTTTTGTTTTGTTTTTTCTTCTTCTTTTTTGCAATTTTCTGTTCTATTTGCAGCAGTTGTGCCTATTTTAACAGCGGAGGCAGAGTCTGAAATTCTGTATCCTAACTATCACGGATGCAAGCTGCTCAAAATCCTTGGCGGGTATGAAGAGTGTGTTTTTCATAGCAGGCACAGAGTCACATCAACCCTAAACCATCCTACTGGAATCTTAAATAATGTGTTGTGGAAACATTATGAGCAGAGTTGAGGTGCCTGTGACAGGTTGTCACGGTGTATCTGTGTTTTGTGGCTGACACCGCGTGTGTTCTTTGCAGCCACCGCTGGGCAGAGTCGTCCACTCTGCCAGACATTGCAGCAGACCTGCAGAGCATCCAGAGCGAGCTGGGGATCGCTGCTCACCAGAATGTTGACTTCATCCTCATTAGGGATGACATGGTTGCCAGAGAGGTGACACTACCACATTGTGATTTATGTGACTTTTTGTTAGCGCTCACCACAAGCTATCAGAATACATAGGATTACTGTAAAGACTTGGCCAGGAAGCTGCAACCTCACAAGCCTCTGCTTATGTAAGATGAAACTCGGCATCAGAATTGATTAATCTTCTCGAGAGCCAGCCTGATATTAAGTTTAAGATTGACAGCATTTATCCGTGCGTCACAATGAAGGCAGAAATCGCATTTAATGAGTATGAAGCCACTACAAGATTGGAGAGGTTTCTTTATTGGACTTCTCTTTTTTTCTTTTTTTTGTTCCCGCTAGTCAAAGCCAATGGTGGCGTCGGGGTCCACCTGTTGTCATTTAATACTCACTCATACTCTCAGACAAATCTATGCATTTAGCTTTATGCTATTTAAGTAGAAATTAGAGGTTTTGAAGATTTGTGCTGCCCAGCACTGGCTGTGACTTGTTCCTTTACATTAACAGACACACGGCCTGCCCTGCCCTCAAGTGTTGTGCACCTGGAGGGATAAAGTGGAACAAAGAGCCGTGGATATGATGCGCCATATCTTTGAGCCCAGCAAGAGGTTAGATTAACCAGAGTCACCAGTCCAGGGGCTTATCTGAAAGGCCAGATTGAGATTTACCACTTGTGTATTCAGCTCCACAGGCTGCCTTTAATTCTCTTACTGTCTGTGGTAGAGAGACTTTGCAGCTGTCTGTGGGACCCCTCCTGCATGTACTGAGAGGCAACATTGAGGAGAAACTACAGGGCACCTCATCAGAGCCAAGCAGGTCGGACCCCTTATGACGGGCGCGCATATTTCACACATAAACTTACATAAACTATAGTCAGTCTCTAAGTGGTTCGCTCTTGAAATGCTCCCTGAAACAGGAAGATGCTTTTGTACTCCGCACATGACACCACTCTGATTCCTTGTCTGTTGGCTCTGGGGATTTTTGATATGAGATGGCCACCGTATGCCGCTGATCTCACTCTGGAGCTGCACCAGAACCGGAAGACTAATGAGGCCTTTGTTAAAGTGTCATATGTAGGCCAGGTAGGAGCTGAGAATGTGTCTAAGATAAGCAAAATAAACTTTGATTTTCTGGGGTTTTTGTCTCCTCTTTAACCCCAGGATGCTTTTTCTATCTGTAGGATCAGCTCATACCGGGTTGTAGTGCAGTCTACTGCCCACTGCAGGAGTTCAAACAGGTCCTCTCAGCATACTCGATGAACCCCGAAGACTACGAGTCACGCTGTAACAGCACCGAAGGCTTGACCAATCCCTGAACCTTCAGCAAACCTTCACATTAACACACTGCTATCCATGAGATTACACTCTGATAATGAGCACGCGTCATGCCTTTTTACATCCTCCATTCTCACTCCATCCAGCCAGCATGTCATTACTGTATCACTGTCAGAGTGGGCTGGAGTACAGCCACTTCTGCAGATCTTTCAGGTTACGCCACTTGCTTTCAGGATTCAACATAGTTTTGTTACCATGGTAATCACATTAAAGGTGCTATAAATTACATTTTGAATTGCTGAATGATGCAGTAGAGCACTGGCATCTAGGACCAAAACACTCAAGGGGGGCGG
>JAVDPK010000708.1:81368-93191 GCA_034780415.1 Cichlasoma orientale
GTACAGGGTGTACCCTGCCTCTCGCCCTATGACAGCTGGGATAGGCTCCAGCCCCCGCGACCCTGAACAGGATAAGTTTTATTATCATTAAACTTTCCATTTGCAATTCTATTTCATTCTGAAGCTGCAACAGCTTTAAAACACTAAAATTTTAGTTTATGTAAAATTTACTGCAAATCTAATACATGAAGATGATATATGATATGCAGTTTTCTTGTGCACAACTAGCTTCCTTACAACAGCTACTTCCTTCACACACCCATCTTGAAGAAGAGACAAAATTAAGACAAAACAGGCTTAAAAAAAATATGAAAATGAGACAAAGATATCTGTTGGACATTAACAATACCACAGCTTGGGAAACACCTGCACGCTCACCTGTTGAGGTGACTTCCTGAAAACACTATGCCAACATGCCACACCCTGCATAGCACTCATTGTTTACACTTGGTGCACACAGAATGCAAAGAATCCCAAATGTCACTAAAGATAGAGCTATGACGTCACTGAAGTAACATTTGACACTATATATGCTCTGAGACAGGAACAAGGATGCACGCACACATATAACTGGACTTCCTTTTCTACTGAAATCAAGTTAGACAACAAACTTAAAGTTTTCCGCATTTTCCAAACTGTTAACTGCTCCCAGAGTCCAATATTTACACACCTCCATCCTTCTCCACCCTGTTTTTCTCCTTTTCCCGGCAGCTCACATGAGTTTAATACCCTTTCCCACTCCCTCCATTACTACCAATATCAGCTTTCCCACTGGTCCAGCACAACAATCTTCCCAACTCCCCCATCCTCAGTGCATGATCTCCTCTGGTCTGCGGACAATGCCCCACCATCCCCTGGGAGGCGACATGTGTGTAATGTCACATTCTGTCATATCATATCGTGGTGACAGAAGCCTCACCGTATCCATCACATTGATGGAAGTGGCAACGAAAACAGGAGGATGGGAAAGGGGTGTGATACGGTAGTTATTACACAAGTTGTTGTCTTCACGGAGTGTGCGGGTGGGTGTTTGTCTCCCAGTCGTGTGCATGCACACACACACACACACGCTGACTCACTAGTGACACATCTGCTGGCGTAGCCTGGGCATGGTGCCATGTGTGGCGGCCAGCTCCGGCAGCAGGACTGGCACTCAGCACTCTGGCCCGCTCTGATCTCCGTCTCTCACACACTTCACCCCGCACTTCCATGTCTGTCCATCTGCCCTCTGTCTCTGCATCCCTGGCTAAGTGACTGTACCTTGCATTCACACACACACACAAACACACACCTTTGTACTCAATATGAAACAAAGAAACATGGCAACTGGCAACAATGTGCCCGTGTTTCTATGACAGGAGTTGGTGCAAATTAAGGGGGCGCTAGTATCAAAATCTGCAGTTCCACACTAATCAAATACAGTATATCCTGGACTTTACAGATGAAACAGCAACGATTATGTAACTTTTGGATTCTACATAAGACCTGAAACATTTATACAAGAATATAGTTGGTTGTAAAACCCTTCAATGTCACTGTCTCAAAGTTAACCAGTCAGACCAAATTATAGCTGAAATATGTATTGGGTGTAAAGTATGCTCTGTTAGCCGGGGGAAGCAAAAAAAAGGGAACTTGTGGATATCGATACATAAGCAATGGGTGAAGTCTTAAGCCTTGCACCTAGAAACTGGTTGTACTTCAATAAACCGACTAGCAGATCTTAGCATAGTAAGCCATGGTAGCTATAGCATGATCAAGTGTCTCACAGTAGACCCTGCCTTGATCAGTAAAAAGAAGAGGTCCATTAAACACTAATATCAGAGACCCTATTCTGCACCTAAGTTGGGGCCCATCCAAATTATACTGAGTCTAATCTGGTTTGGGTCTGTGAATGATTATGTTCACCCATCTGTCCATTTACTTATGAGAGCTGTAAGCATATCCCAGCTGAGATAGTGGGAACGGCAAGTTAACATAGAGACAGACAACCATACACTGTTGCTTCCAAACATACAGCCATTTATGTGTGTGTGTGTCCCAGTAGATTTGCTTTCAGCTGTGGCATCAAAATGCAGCGTGACACACTGCAGAGTACAAAGTGATTGAGGCAAAAGAAAACTGAAGCAAGGAAAAGAAAAAATTAAAAACTGCCTCTCTTTAAGTCTGCTTGTTAGCTGATGGTGCATCATCCTGCCAATTAACTGCTGGTGGTCTCTCTTTGGGTCGCTTCAGGTCAAATGCATTTCAGATCTAGTCCAATTATCTTAAGGTCCATTTAAGACTGTGCATGAATCTTTTCAGATCCCCTCTGGATCCCTTTAGGATCAAAATTTTAAACCCATGAAGACCTGTAGTAGAACTGCTAATTAAGGCAGGAGCACTCCTGAAATCAGAAGTCCCTGCAGCAATGTGAGCAGTAAACAGTAAAGCACATGCACATTTTTCCTCGCTAAAATGTGGCTTCTCTCATTTGCATCTCAGATAAGAATTAACACAGAAACGGCGCTCCGTTGAGGGAAACCTCTGCTGCCCTCTGTGCAGACCCCTTCTTTCCTCCCTTCCCTTGACCGTGCTCTCTGGTCCGTGACTCCCTCCCTTCATCCGCACGGTTGCTCCCACACTCGGGCCACATTCCAACCTTGCTCATGCTGGGAGGACGTCTCCCTGTGACTACAAGCATTGTGGGAAATCCCAACGGCCGGGCCTTTCAGCAGCCGTGTAGACCACTGAGGTAAAGAGCAAAAGAAATCTGCACTCCTCGCTTGCCGGTCAAGAAGCTCTTCTCGCAAGCTGCTTGATGTACGTGAAAATGTGTCATTAACGTCTTGAAACGGAACCTCACAACAAACTGCGTCAAAATATTTTTTTTATTTTATTTATATTTAAATCTCAAGTACACCCATTAGAAGCGGGAGAGATGACCTGGCATTTTATAAAAAGAAACTATACTTTACACAAGAAAGCATGCACGCGCACACACACACACACACACACACACACACACACACACACACACACACAGAGTATACTATAGCTGTTCTATCTTCATTCCTTTATCATACAACAAAATTAGCACTCTAGAGAGAATATGAGACAGATTGTGTCCCTGAATTACCCCAGTTTACACTGGTGTGTCATACCCATGGAATTTTAAACACACTGGCTAAGACCTGCCTAATTAAATATACAGACACAGAGCAATATACACGCACATACCCATACTGGTGCACAAAGAAATACCAACATAAGGCAGTACTTAGCTGTCCTAATAATGTCTGAGATCCACTGAGAACTCTGCTTCAAGTTTATGGCATGTGCTGTTCCCATGAGTCACAGCATGCTCGTGTGCATTTCTGTCTGAGCTTCCTTTAGGTCCCTCCACAACTACGGAATCGCTGCAATAAGTAACCGCATGGCGACATACTGAAGCCATGCAAGTGCGATGCCCCCGGTGCACTAAAATGCAATCTGCAAATTAATGTTGATGTTTCTTAATCCTGATATCAGAGGCGTGCTGAACATCCTGCCTCATTTTTTTTATGTAATTTATTCGCCAATTGCTTTTTTTTAAAAAAAAAACATTTTTAACTGCCAAAACAACTCAAGAAAATACATTTTCAGGATGAAGCTTATAGTTGTTTTAGTCGTCACATTCAAGGGATCGAAAACTGATTAAGAAACAACGCGTTGGAGTCCTTCTCTCATGACCACGAGCAGGTGGCTCGAATTACTCCACAGTGGGTAAAATCAAACACAGATGCACTAAAAGAAGTGGATCTTCACTGAAGAGCGCTAATACATGTCAAATCAGCATCTGTATTGGGAAGTCTCTTGAGATTCCCATCTGAAGTGATGAGCTTATAATACAATAAACCACTGTATGTAATTTGTGCCACATCCAAGACATGTGACATTTGTAATTATAGGCAGCAACGTGTGAAAAACCCTCTTTGTCTGCCTCCTATAACAAAGCAGTTACAGTTACATCTAAAGATAAAAGTCCATGATTACCTTTAACTTAGCTGATTTAGATAATTAAGGTGTTGCCATCCGATTTTGTTTGCTTGCAAACTACTATTTATATGCAACACAACAAAAGCTAATTTTCACTACTGGATGTAGATGATGTAATTGCAATAATAAACAGTGGCGACTCTCTTGGAACACAGCATTAAATTGAGATTACTCCAAGAAAATGAAGAATGTTAGCAGTTTAGCTAGGTGGAACTGTGAAATTATCACTAGGCAACCAGTATCATACTGTTTCAGCTGCCATTGTCAGTCTGTATTCTTTTCCCAGAAGGCTCTTGCTAGCACCTCCTCCCTGGTACCATAACGTATCATGAAAGACTGCAGGCATGATTGACTGGGTAGCACCATGTAGCCTACCATGTCCCTTAGTCACAAAAAGGCAGGATTTCATGACTGCAAAATCATCTAAAGTGACATCATCTGGTTTGAACCCTGGTTTATACGCGCCCTCGCCCCAACTGGCGGCCCGCACCGCGCTTGGTGTTGTTTCGACTTGTTGTGGACTTCTCGACTTTTGTAACCTGGTGCATGCGCAGCCAGTTCGTGGAAACGAGTGTACAGCCGTGTCAGTCTTTACTGCTACTTCAATGATATAAAACACAGGAGCTCAGAGATTCCCAGATTATACAGAAGGTGATGCTGCAACAGTCTGAAAAGATAAGACTTTCTGGTGAAAACTTTGGGGGGGGGGGGGCACACAACTCTATACCTGTGCTGGTGCAGAGGGGGGGTTTTTTTCTGAGTGACAACACCAGCACCAGTAAAGAAGGACACGGGGCTGTGGTGACGTCACAGTTGCCGTGTGATACAACCAATGCAGTGACCATAAATAAGGCTCAAGTCCAGCATAAGCCACAATTCTAAAATTTTTTCATCCATCTTCTTAACCGCTTAACCAAATCAGGGCTGCAGGGGGGCTGGAGCCTATCCCAGCTGTCATAGGGAGAAAGGCAAGGTACACCCTTCACAAGTCGCCAGTCGATTGCAGGCTAACAGAGAGGCAAACATTCCCACTAATGTTCACTCCTACAGCCAATTAGAATCACAGGCTAATCTAACATGCATGCGTTTGGACTGTGGGAGGAAGCACAGTACCCAGAGAGAACCCACACAGGCACAGGGAGAACATGCAAACCCCAGACAGAACAGTCCCAGCTTCCAGATGGGTGCGAACCCATCGACCATCTCGCTGTGAATGGCATTGCTAAACCGCTGCACCACTATGTGATTTTTTTATTTTATTATAAATTTATATTTTATCAATCAATGTTCTGGTTAGAAATCAGTGAAAGTAGTCTTAAAATGTCTTTGTCCAGCCCGCATTACAAATTAAGTAACAGTGGAAAAGCATCAATTCTTCAACTGAGACGCTTACACTTTGGTTTATTTGGTATTTTTCCTTAAAAATTGACTCAAATTAATGTTTGTTTTACATCAATATATCAACTTAGTTGCAAAACAATTTCCTGGCAAACATTATGCAGACTGATCACTTCAGCCATACAAACAATATTTAACTCTATGAAGCTTTGTTTATTTCTCACAAACTAATTTGAAACAGTGCATTTTTCTACAAAGCCCTGAAACAATCACTTATCAGAAGCTCTACTAAAGAACATGAAGGGTCGAACTACCAGAAGCTTCCTCTTATTTACAGCTTAGTCAAAGAACATTTGCCGATGAAGATTTGCCACAGCAGATGAATGAATTACAAGCTTTGAGTAGCCCGATAAAGATTTCCAAACTGAGCTCTTTGAATTGTGTTACATGCATTAAGTTTTAACTGACGAAGTTGGATTTCTTGTTGGATAACCAAAGATAAAGAAATTAAGCAATAATAAAATCCCAGTTACTGAGCTTTTAACATGGAACGGCTGGATGCCATCAGCCTGGCTGTCTTGTTTTCATTAAAGACATTTTTCCATACATGAAATCTTTGGAGGTTATCCAGGTTAACAGAATGGGACGTTGGCCAAAGTTGTACTTTCACAGATGTGGCACACAACAGGTTATAGTCAGTGTCAGGCTCTTCTCACTTCTGGAAATACTTTCAGTTATTTTGATGAGGATGCTGTCTGAGTAAAACATGCAGAAACCAGGACACAGGATGTGCTACCTGTGAATTTACCAGACCATCGTCTCACACTGGCACAATCAAACATCACTGACTTTGTACCAGGGAGCTGGCAGGTTACAGAATAAGTAACGTCTGGTCCAAGTGCGAGTAACCGGGTAAAAATCTGTCCTGGTCATTTAGTAGGCTAGACTAACCAAAAACAGCCAGTCTGGTAGCAGGAGAGGACCTCTGCCTGGCTCACAGTTGAGGTAAATGCAGTTCACCGAGCCCCCCCCCCAATATTTTATTGTTATTACAATAAATCTTAATATTTCTGATGACAAACCTATAGTGATCAGAGGCCAAACAGCCAGTGCACTTGCTCTTGTACAACAGTATGTAGCAAACTGTGAACTTAGAGATTTTGCAGATTTGAAGTGTGTAATTTTATCCACTGAAACAGCTGCTGCTGATCATGCTTCTACATCGAGATAAGTTTTTCTACTGTTTTAATACCATCATATTATCCATCCATCAATTCTATCTGTGTACCTTCACTCTGTTATTGTCTCCCATTCATCTTCCATTTTATCCCGTTTCACCTTCTATTGTTACTGGTCCTAACTGGCTTCTGTCGTGTAACCCAATTTAGAGCAGGAAGATCATCATTTTCCACTTTCTCTCTCTAAATGCCGATTCCGCGACCTAAACTTCATCGCCGATAAGCTGGCTCGATCCGATACCGGCGCACGTTTTTCAAACAACATCTTGAGAACCCACTGATTGGGACTAATTGTTGAATTTAATTACATTGACTCTAGAAGAAAAACTGTGTTCACAATTTTATACTGGGAGTGAGAAACAGCATTACTAGAGATTAAAAAAAATAAGTTGCTGTAGGCACCGATACCTATCAAATGCATTAAGTCCATATTTATAACTACTGAGAGAGAGAAAATATATCAACTGTCCATTATAATTGCCAGAGGGGGGAATGGGCAATATCAGCAAATCAATAGCCAAAGAAGTCAGAAGTTTCTTTTAACCTTCATCTGCTAACACCTACACGCTGAAACTTCCTGCAATGGCAAGCTTATTTTAGTGCTTCTGAGCAAATCTTCTACAAACTGAGGAGTTAAAAATTTGCTTTCTAATTGTCTTGAACTAAATAAAAATATTTTTTGAGTGCAATTATCATTTTTGCGTATTAAACCATCATATTTCTACAGTTCTGGCGGGAACATCAAATAAGACTAAGCACAAGTGTAGGTGACAATCATGTTTTATACGAGTTTGGTGTTTCAATTCCCTTTAAGGCCACACTGTACTATATCAAGTACTTAGATTACAGGGCCCTTGCACTGTAGTGATAATTTAACACCGCTTAATGTCAAAAAAGATACACATAATCTTACAATGGTAAGTTGAGGCTAAAAATGCCACTAATACACGTTAAATGCCAAACTTTATTTTTTGTTCCCCTTGCGGACATCCTACAACTGTAAGAGTCATTCAAGAAAATTAGCTAAATTCCTTAATGAACTGTGAATGAATTTCTTTAATGAAACTGATCTTTCATTAGTGCAAATATTTATAATATTTATAATTACCCCCGTCCTTCAGAGGTAAAATAAACCTTTTAAGCAGCAGAAAAACAGACTCACTCCGGTATGGTCTAATCCACTATACAACAGGGGAGGGGACCCTCACCCGCCACCCACTACACAGTCACAGAGACAAACTGCCTCTTCAACACATCCCTCCACGTCGTACACAACACGGGCTTTGCGAGTTTTAATTAGAAAACCCATGAAGCAAACAAATGCACAGAAACATGAGAGGCCAATACTCAGAGGCAAAAATAAATCCTTTGCCGCTTTACATCAATATCCACTTCCCTGCGTCCTTCACCTCGCTGTGGTTTTTGGTTAACGCACTTCAGATTAGATAGCAGATAAATAAACAGTGTGCACGGCGTTCTCGGGAAGAGCGCCCTGACCGTGTTGCGTCCTCAACATGTGCAGATCAGAGAATGAGACCAAACACTGCGCTGATAGTCCAAAGCACTGCGGCAATGAGGTCCCTTTTCCTCAAGCCGCTACCCTGAGCGTCAGCGGCGGTCGAACAGGCTGACTGCGCCGCAATTCAAGGCTCCCTCATCAGAAAGCAGGCACCTCCACAGATAAATGTCAAGAGATAGTGACCGGTGTTAGAAAGAGCCCGCGCCCGACTTGTTATGGTTACATCACAGCCATGTTAAGCTATCAATTTATGGCACCAGTTAGTTTCTGACAGCAATTATAGTGTGGAAAAAGCACTGGAGCTGAAAAACATGCATTTTCGTGTTTTTAGCTTTTCTTATGATAAACACAAAGACCTTACTGCTACACTGTGTCTAAAATCACCCCCCCCCTTTTTTTTTTCTTTGTCAGCCCCCCCCCCCCCACCATAACAGAAACTAAGTCATTTACCACATAGTCAGCAGTAAATTTTAGATTTCAGACACTTTCACTCATATATAATTTTCCATAATTTCTGACAGGTATCATGCTACGTATATAAATTTGAATATTCTGAGGATTTTTTAAGTGCAATTTAGAAACTTTAAACTGTAAATACAGTTCAACATAACATAAAACGTGACTGACTTCAGACACTGCCTTTATAATCCTGCCACTACTTGTTTTACTTACTTCTAAGCAATGAAAACAACAAGGAAGCCCATTTACAAGCATTTTGTCACCTTAGAGAAGACAAGGGGAGTGTGCGTATTAGAAACTGTGTAATAAAGTGTAATAAAAGAAGAGAGAGCCAGAGTTGAGTTGGGTTACCTCAGAAGCCCCCCTGCCCTTTCAGCAGGGCCTCATATGGAGAACCAGGCCTTCAGGTCCCCTGGGCACTGATGTCTGCTCTCCACTCGACTCCTCCCAGTCAGCCACGGAGGCTGTACAGGAACCTGGCCCACTCACGACAACCTACAGCCACAAGTCATTCACACCTGGAACAGAGGGAGAGGACTTTGCTCAACAGGCGAAACACAAACAAGCAAACGGCAAGGAAAAGCACTCAGTGGCTTGTGTTGACAAGTCAGACATGTTGCAAACACATAAACAGTGCAAAGCTGAGGTCATTAGGGGCTACAGCGACAGTGTATGCTCGCGTTTTTTAACCCAGACACGCATTTATTCTTCAGTTATCGACCAGTGTACACATAGGGGATTAGAAGAGCGTCTGTGATACTCTCTTTAGAGCTTCCTCACTTCTGTGCTTCCTTAAGGACTGCCAAAAATCCACAGCGGAAACAAAAATTTGATTTTGTTTTCGGTTTTTTAAAGCCTCGACTACACAAAGCGAAAAGAAAGGAAGCAGCGATGATAGAAAAGATGCATATGAAACAGCTTCAAGACTATGCAATGATGCACATTAATGGCAGACAGCAGTGTTGCCTAGCAATTGAAGAGACCCAGGAAGGTCTGCAGTTCAGTTTCAGCAACTGGTATGTATGCTCGGAAACTGTCCTCAGACTCTAAAACCCCCTCACTGCTGGCTCAGAGGAACTGAACAGCATCTGAGAAAGGACTGCAACAAAGTGCAAAAGCTGCAGACTTCTCTTGAAATAATAAATAAATAAATAAAAACAAAGGGAAAACATTGCATCTGGCCATTTACTGGAAATCTGATGAATGCTTTCAAAATGTTCAGTGAAGCAAAAGAAATCACTTGGTGAGAGGGAACAATATAAGACTTTATACATCAGGAGTAAATTCCCAAGTGGTGGCTGTCTTTTACTCTACATTTTTTACACTGTAGGACCTGTGGATTTCCCCCCCTCCCTCCCAAGTTGCACAAGATTAATAAAATGTAAGTGATCGCATTTTTTGCCATGTTTAACTCTCTGGTTTTGCCCAAGGTAGCAGAGCACAATGCCACAAGTTACTCACGAACGGGCCTACTCGAGGAAGTCGTCCCTAAAATATACACAGACATACACAAACCTAAAAACTGCAAATAAACGTAAAAGCACGCAGCAACTACAGGGATTAGACTCCCCCCTGAAATCTCAGCGCCTCACTGGACAACTCTTGGCGGACAAAGTAATTCCATGGCGCTTGAAACTCCAGGAACTTTTTTTTCCTTTTTCCTAAAAGAAGTTGTTCCTGTTTCGCCAGAGAACTGGGGGGGAAGGGAGGACTTCAGCACTCGCATTCATGGAGCCTCGGCCAGCGCAAACAAAGTCTTCCCCGAAGAGGGAGGCAGTGGACGGCGGCTGAGAGCGAGAACAACGACGTCGGCCACAACCACACAAAAACACACACGTAGAAAATGAGATTCAGTCCTGGGTTTCGTTTGTTAACAGAACTACTCGGGCCCGCCTTGGACAAACGTTCATTTTCAAGTTCTGCCCGCTCCGTTAACAATGTAACAATTAAATCGCTCGGCAGATGATAGGGCTGGCCGACACAATCAGCAGACGAGGCCTATAATCTCGTTTCGCGTTTATAAATCAGATCAAACACATTTTGAATAAAGAAAATACAATACCAACGGTGTGGTGCTCCCGAAGAATGCAGAACATGCATGCTGCATTGTATCCTTTTTTCATTTTCACGAAGCACGGGCGGTCCTCCAGTATAATGGGGTAAAAACCAATATTTCTCCGCGGGTTTTACACCATGCCGAAAACATCGTGAATAATCCGCTTTTGCTGCGCTGGAAAAATCGGCATTTACGGTTCAAAGGGTGCTCAACTGTCTGCCAGGCCAGACGCTACGTGGGTTTTGCTAGCCAGCCTTCGGGGACAGAGGCAGAGAAGAACGGATACCGGAGTGAGATGTCCCCGGGAGGAGGACCCGCGTGTGCCCGTTGCCAGGAGGCGAGCCGTGGTAGCAATACTTTCCAGCTAGATGTGAAAAGGGGAACACTCACCTGGAATGCTAGCTTAATTTCCGTTTTTCCCGAGCGACGAATTTACACCGCACACTTATCAAATCACAACATTATCACGGTAACATTATAAAATAGGAATATGTCTCCCCCCCTTTTCGCCCGAGCTTTCCAGTGGTCCTACTCCATTACATCCCAGTCAAGATTTCCTGTCGTCGCTTCCCGCCCCCCTCTCCGTTGCAGCGAGATGGTTTAGCCCGAATTCTAAGCAGCAATTCTAGGTCAGGTCTGTGTGCCAGTGAGAATGTTACTGTCGGACAGCCGAGACTGTCCATCTCTCTCTGACGCGGCAAACACTATAAAACACATCTGAAACCAGAGAACAAGGAAAAGCACACCTAAGCTGTTACGTGGGATTGTTTTGCCGAGTACTAGTCTCCCATAACAACAAATACCTCGAACTTCCCTATATGAAAGAACGTAGGCGTAGTAGCTAAGCATCAAACTTGTGGAAGTTTTGATGCACCCCCTCACATGACTTCAACAAGGCGACACTGGTGTTAACAGGTGAAAGGGTTAATCGGAAGCTATTTCGACTCTATATCTTTCATCCGAAAAGAGTTAATATAATGCCTCGTTGATTCTGTTGAATGTGGTAGTGAACAGAAGAATTTAAAGTTTCAGGAATTTAGCAGCTTTCTGTTTCTGTTCCTCTAGATCACATCTTTACCTTTTAACGAAGTTTAGGATCAAGTATGTTTAGTCTCTCTTTTTCTGAATGGGTGCATTTATATTAAACAACTACAGTTCTATTAAACTGCGGAATTCAAAAATCAAAGCAGTGCGGCGGG
>JAVDPK010000708.1:96391-142077 GCA_034780415.1 Cichlasoma orientale
CCTTCTCCCCCCCCCCCCTTCTCGCCCCAACAACCCACGTCCGCTTCGCTCTCCAACCATCCTCACTCCTCACCCTTCTTGCCCTCTCAATTCCCCCCTTTCTTTTCCTCTCCTCTCATGTCTCCTTCTCTTTCCCTCTCATTCTTCCCTCCCCCTCTTCCCTCTTTCTCTCCCTCTCTCTCCCTCTCTCTGAGAATGTGGGGGCCCCACTAGCATAAATTGTCAGCTGTTCCTGGGCGTACTCTCCATGGCTCCCTAAACTCACATAAGCCCACATATGCAGTCAGTGGTGAGGCAAGGGTAACCCAAGTAAGCTCTGTTGGTTATGAGTCTGAAAAAGTATACCCAAGCCCCCCGAATAATGCTGCAGTGTGAGGCACTCAGAGTTTTATACTATAATAAGCAGCACCAGGAACTGCAGGGTCAACACACTTTAATTCAGCCCCTTTGGTTAATTAACTCCAACTGCATAGAGTGAGTCTCTCAAACCACAATTATTAACCTTATTTGCAGTTTTCACGGGAATCACTATAATGCCTTGTTGTGAATAATTAGTCATAAGAAAATTAAGGTAATTGCTATGTTTACGCCCGGCTAGAAGTCAGGGGGAAAACGTTCGCAAAATAATCACATCTTCCTTATTTTCCCTCTACACTGGGGGACGTCTGGGGGTTTTCAGAGCTGTGGGTTGATACTGCTGGAACCATTTTGCATTGTAGTCTTATTGTTATCGAGCAGGCATTGTTATGCACTAGTGTAGGCTGTCATCTAGTGTCAGGTTTAGGTACTGTGTTTTCTCTTTTTTTTTAATTTCCCATGGCAACTCAAAAGTAAATAAACACAGGTCCAAAAAAATCTGTGAAATATTACAGCAAATATGCTGTTTGTTCACAAATCAGAGTGGTCATGAGACTTGGATCGGCCTCAGGTAAGACTGGATATTTGTTTTGTGAGATACACGGTGCAAATCATGGTGCTTTATGCAGAGTGATTTGTCTGGCTTGATGAGTTGTACTCGTTGCAGTGAAAATTTGTCTCTTTTTTTCTACATCGTGTCAGCTGCAGGGCAGTTCAGGTTTCAGCGATTTGCTCAGGGACACCTGCACTCATGCTTCAGCACATGCCCTCTGCTGTACTCAAACTAGATTGGAGAGAATTGTGAAAAACAATCAGCCTTAAGGTCAGGAGTTGCACTGAGTTTTTCTAAATCTAGAGAAAGCATGTGATAGGGGCTGTGGAACTGCATGAGGAAGTCAGGAGTGGCAGAGAAGTATGTGAGGGTGGTGCAGGACGTCTATTGGGACAGCTAGTCAGTGGTGAGGTGTGCAGTAGGAATGACAGATGGGTTCAAAGTGGGGTTGGGATTACAAGAGGGATCGACTCTGAGCCCCTCCTTGTTTGCAGTGGTTATAGACAGGCTGACAGATGGGGTCAGACAGGAGTCTCTGTGGACTATGATGTTTGCAGATGACATTGTGCTTTGTAGTGAGAGTAGGGAGCAGGTGGAAGAGAACCTGGAGAGGTGGAGGTATGCACTGGAGAGAAGAGGAATGCAAGGCTGAGATGGTTTGGACATGTGCAGAGGAGGGATAGTGGATATACTAGACAGATGTTGCTGAAGATGGAGCTGCCAGGCAGGAGGAAAAGAGGAAGACCACAGAGAGGGTTCGTGGATGTTGTGAAGGAGGAAATGCTGATGGCTGGTGTGACAGAGGAGGATGCTACAGATTGCATCCTCTGCCTTGTGCCTTTATGCCAAGAGTTGAATTCCTTATATGAGTTCTCCTTTGGTCAGTAAAGTTGATTTTGATAGAACACAAAGTTGTAATCATGTATGTAGACAATTCATACATTTCCTTGTCTTAGCAGCACAGATGATCCATGCTGGTGTGGTGGAGGAGTACCTGGGTGCTCTACAGCAGCCTGAACTGGAAGACAAACACGGAGGGTGCAGACAGAAAGTAGATGATTCATTCAATATGTGCACCATCTCTTACAGACATAGACATTATTTAAGCTGCTTTAACAAAAGAATTTCTTAAATATGGCATAAGGTATTTCTCATCATTATCTCATCCACAAAATCACTACAGTTTAGGAAAAATAACCCACATTATAGCCTTAAAAAGCACTCACCAGCATAATGTATCACATAATCAGTATCAGTTATCTATGCAGATATGCATTCTTTTTTTAAGATATCAAAAAAGTTTTAGCAGATGCTGGATGCATCAAACAAAAGCAGCTTTTACCTAAAGTGATTTTTTTTATTGTTTTTTTTTTGCTCTCATAGTGTTTTAATGCATAATGGCTTTGCAATGTCAGACCTTCTTGTGCCTGATTATGATTGATTGAAACATTGCACAGCAACAGTGAATAAAATTTATAGAGAATCGGAAGAATAAACACTATATCTCCAAAAGCATTTGCTCATCTTCCTTCACATGCATATGAACTTGAGTGACATCCCGTTCTTAATCCGTAAGGTTTAATATGATGCCAGCCCACCCTCTGCAGCTGTAACAGCTTCAACTCTTCTGAGAAGGTTTTCCACAAGGTTTAGGAGTGTTTATGGGAATTTCTGGCCATTCTTCCAGAAGCGCATTTTTTAAGGTCAGGCACTGATGTTGGACAAGAAGGCCCGGCTCACAGTCTGCGCTCTGATTCATCCCAAACATGTTCTGTCAGGTTGAGGTCAGGACTCTGTGCAGGCCAGTCAAGTTCTTCCACACCAAACTCGCTCATCCGTGTCTTTATGGACCTTGCTTTGTGCACTGGTGCGCGGTCATGTTGGAACAGTGGCTGTGTTGATGTTGTTCCCAATCACTTACACTTTGTTATAATACCTCTAACAGCTGACTGTAATATTTAGTAGCGAGGAAATTTCACAACTGGACTTGTTACACAGGTGACATCCTGTCGCGATACTGTGCTGGAATTCCTGAGAGCGACTCATTCTTTCACAAATGTTTGTAGAAGCAGCCTGTATGCCTAGATGCTTGGTTTTATATTCATGGATTGATTTTTTAAAAATTATAATGAAAAGATTAACTTAGATAAGAGACAGAGGAGCTGACAAGCTGGGACTGCCTTTTTTTTTCTTTGGAAAAAGTGACACTATTACTTATGGAAGCTTATTTCCGCCACAGATTTTTTCTATTTTTCAGGCAGAGTCGTCAAAATTTCCAGTTAATGATCTCAATATTTTAACTTAGTGACTCAAACTTCTGAATAAGTCAAAATTTTGAGTTACATACTCTCAAAGTCTGAGCTAATGACCCAAAATCTTGACTCACGTATGGCTTTTTTTTCCCCAGCTGTGAAAATAAGCTTCCATAATTACTAAATATTTACCGATGTAAATTTTTAAATTCCAGTTAATACCATGCAGTTGTATGCCTCCGCCAACCAGTCAGGTTGCAGGCTAGATGCATCCGCGTTCACTCGTATATGTTGTGAAGAAATGTAACTGGTGGGCATCAAAGTGTCACAAATTCATTATCCAACCAAATGTGGAATAAAATGTCATTTTAACATTTTATCCCACCCAATTTTATTTCTAATAATCCAGTAAATTCTGGAGTTATGAATTAAAACATTTCGTAATGTCACAGTAACCACTGACCACTTAACTTTAGTAGTTCTTCCTTGAATGCAGGTGTGCCAAATTTGGAGAAATTCCCTCAAGGGGTTTAAGACGAACTATGAGGCCCCTCATACATACACATGGACGGCCATAAATTTGCATTATTTTAAGATTTTAAACCAAATCTTCAACAAAAACAGTTCCTTTCAACTTTAAAACCAAGCTTCCTGCTTAGGTTGTGGCATAAAACTGTCCCAGGTCTATATAATTTGAATCTTTACAGTAGCTCAATATATCAAATATGTGTACTTATAATCAGAATAAGAGGATGTAAAAGGAAAAAAATGTATTCAGTCTTTACAGATAGCGAGAGACAGCTCATTTATTTCTAAAATCAATCTGTGAAACATAGACATCTCTGTATGTGCACACATTGCATTTACTCAGTAGAATTTGAAGTAGAACAAAATGAGCGTCTTATCTTGGATTTAAGTGGAGGAAAAGATCAATAGAACATCTGTAATGACACAGTTGTCTTGATTACGATTTCAGAAATTCACATTAAAAACGAGACACTTTCCCTTTTTAAAACCGGCAGCCTTAGAAAAGACGGGGGGGGGGGGGGGGGGGGAGGACTACAAACAGCCTGGAAATACACATGCAGTGGCTTCACCACACCAACCCCCCGCCCGAGTCGAACCCCAGACTCAAGGACTAGGTGAGATTAACAGATCAATACAAAAGGAGGGAAAGACTAGTCAAGTCATTTAAAAGTTTTCACACCAAAAGACAAAGACCCACTGAAACACCTCGAGGAAAGGCTCACTCCTAAATCCCACCTCCACCTTCAAGTATTCCCTCCAGCACTTGCACCACTTCAAGTATTCCCGCTCTGAACTCCAAACCTTCGATTTCAGTACTACTTCTTAGGTTTACAACATATGCTATGATATAAGTGCACTCAAAATGTATCTATACATAGAAAAATAAAGATGACAATAAGTAGAAGTAATAGTTATAACAATCACTTTATATTTCAATATTGTACACAACTGTGATGTTAAAAATCACTTTATAACGTGGCATCACATTCCCCGCCCCCTGAGTGTAATGTTCAAGTTTAACCTTCTGTGTCTACGGAAAAGCAAACAGGAACAGCAACCTTGGTTTGGTTATTTAAATAACATTAGCAATCATTGGCGACGGCAATGATTAGAAGCTCGAGTAATTATGCCTTTCCGCAGGCCGTTGTGCTTGTGTGTGGTGGATGCATTATGTACACGCTGCAGATCGATCATGTGACTCTGGCTCCAGCCCGTTCCCTGGCGTTGAGACACTCACAGCCTTCATCCTGGAAAATAAACATGAGTGTTAAGAAACAGAGGAGCCACTCTGAAGAAAAATCAATGCAGGTATTGAGAACATGATCATACTGCATTGTAGGGTATTGACAGCCTCATCTGTGAGATAAATGAAGAGCGAAGGACAAACATTCATCTCTCCCTCTCAATCAATCATATCAGGCAGCTGACTGACGTGTACCTCGGTCTTTTAAGGCGTCACTTCCACTCACCTTAGTCTCAGTGCAGGCCCTCCAGCTGCCTCACGAACCAGCAGCAATGCAGCTCCGGCATTTGTACAACTTGGGGTCGTGGGTGCGGATGTGATTCCGTACATTCCTTAGTCGAAAGAACGTCTTACTGCAGAGCTGCACAGGAGGAGAAGGCAAAGTGTTAACAGCACAGAAATGACTGGAAAAGAGTTGTTATGTCACAGTTTCTAAAAAGCTGTAACAACACGCCGCTGGGTGCCAACCAATGCACTACAAAACCTGGGCTGCGTAAGCGCCGACAAAAAGCAGCAAAATGTGTTAGGCAAGTGGCAGCTGATTCATCGTGACCACTGCCTTTTTGATACATCTGGGTTTATATGCACACTGCTGGTGACTGGGTAACACTTAATGAAACACCCACCAAATTTGAGAAAACGTAGCTCTAAGCTACAGACTAGTTCAAGGAAATACCGTTCAACACAAAATCGGTTGAACGGTATCAAATCGGTAACAAAATATATTTATTTTTAAACCTTGACCAAAAATAAAATAAAATAAAATCCCTAAAAGATATGAAATGGTTTAATGTTTGATGCAAGGCTGTTAAGAACAACACTTCTGGGCTCTCAAGCTTTGCTACACCTTGTAACAAAAGTCACCACCGACTCAAGTTAAAGGGAAGGGCTGTGCTGATTTCACCTATTAGAAAGAAAGCTAGAAGATCGCATGGCGCAGCCTCGTCTAAATGATGCATGAAAATAGTATCACCTCGTAACTCACTCAACAGAGCAGGAGACAAAGCAGTGAGGGAAAGACTTTTATACAAGCCAGTACTGTCTTAAGTTCATTTAGTGGCAAAGAAAGGTCACTAAATCAGCAGCGATGACTTGAAATATGATCACTGCTGTGCGTGAGCATATCTGGAACTCAACACACCAAATTACAAACAAAATTAAAAATGAAAACTAAAAAAAAAAAAAAAAAAAAGTCTCAATCTGAAAATTAAAAACAAAAAACCCATCTAAGAAATGGGCACCTGAATATTTGAATTTCTGTGTACAGCCGTCATCACAAGAGAATATAAAATGTGCACATTTTGAGCGTTCCAATGTAATGCTCACACAGCTATGTGATTTTGAGATTGTGACGTTCAGGAAACCCTGTGCTTACCAGACATGGCCAGTGCTTTCCCTCAATGTGCCTGAGGCGATGCATAATTAGAGAATCGCAATCCTTGTAGGTGGCGGCGCACTGCAGACAGGCGTGGGCTGCTTTTGGAACTTTGGGGGCTTGACTACGAGGCCCCCTGAGCTGCTTTAGTCGTGCCCGGCGTACAGCATCCAGCACGGCACAGCTCCGACTGCTCAGAGCAAGGAGTTTACCTTGTTGCTGGAAAAAAAGAAAAGTATGTGTGGGTTCATTCACATTTTGTGGATAAAAATGATAAAATGCTTTTAAGATTTTAAAAGGCACCAGGGGGTGATGCTTCAAACAAAAACTGTGCAGTTCTAAAGTTAGATTTTTAAAAGAATCATCATTATACATTACTACTTGTTCACTTTCTTACCTTTGGCATGGTCCCTGCAGTTTTTGACCTAGCACATCTGGCTAGAGGTAACGTGTTTCGAGGGTTAGGCCTGGGTCTCTGGCTTTTAACTTGGGTCACTTTCCTCTCCTCTCTCTCCCTCTTCACCAGCGGCAAGATGGGTGGCCCTCTGGCTCTCAGAGTCCTGTGGGGGGACTCCTCTGCTTCAAATTTCTCTCCAACTTGTGACACAGAGCGTGTTAAGCAGATATCAACACTCTCCTCCTCCTTCTTCAGTCCGGTCATGGGCCCCCCTGCTGGCCGACAGAAGCTGAACAGAAAGCCCGAGTCCAGCAACTTGATGGGGGGCTTGCTCTGGCGTTTGCCCAGGTCTGGTGAGGGTGGGTCAGGGAAAGGTCCACCAACTGGCACAGGTTCTGCTGGTTCCTCTTTAATGACTTTGTACAGAGGGTGGTTATAGATGGACGGTGGAGGTGCTTGCTCTGAAAACTGCAGCCCATCAGGTTTATTTTCTTTCCTCCTCTCCTCCGCTCCTCTCAGCCCCTGGTTTCCCACCTTCCTTACCTCCTCTCTGGGACTACACCTCGCCTTCTTCACCTCCTTCGTGGAGCCCCGTCTGAGTTTAGCCTTTGCTGCCGGTCGGCTGCTGTTGTAACGCAGTGTTCTGACCGTCTCTACGGCAACCTTGTTTCTAGCCTTTATCTTCTGTGAAGGTAAAGGTTTGTGGGGTGTGGGGCCACAGAGGTTGTTTGATGAAAAGAGACCTGAGAGAGCGTATTCAGCCGGTTCTGATTTGATCCTGACTTTGTTTCTCACTTGATTCTTTTTGGGACTGCGTCGCAGAGACTGCTGGGCATGAAGGTGGGCACCGTCACCCTTCCTCACGGATTGTCTGAGCTGCCTCCCCCCAAAGGCAGGCCTGGATGTAGGCTGGAACATGTCAGGCAACACCCCTTTACTTCGCATGCTCCGGTCACTGGGAGGAACACGCTGCAGGTTGGTTTTTGGCCTCTTAGCTGTAATCTTCTCTGTGCAAGCTGGAGCGCCGGGTTTGGACTTCACAGGCTTGTGCAGAAGGTGGGTGTTGACAGGGTTGCACAGGGGAAGCGCCAGTGTCACATCCCCATAAGATAGGCCCGGGGATGGTGAACGGGGTTTCCGCCGCTTGGTCAGTGAATAGTTGTTGGCCTTCAGCTTCCTTAGTCGCTTCTTTTGTCTCCAGCCAATAAGATCTTCTGGTCTGGGGAGAAGAGCAGTCCTTTGTAACCCCAGAACATTCATCAACTTGTACTTTTCCTGTGCTCTGGCATAATCCTCTTCATCCTCGCCAACTTCCTCAACTTCCTGCTTAACCCTCACAGGACTGCACACAGTGCCGGGCCCCAATCTAGATGTGCAGGACAGCTGGGAGATGGGATGAGATTTTTTGTTTTTTTGAGAGGTCTCCGACGTTGGCAGCAATCTCTGAACCTGCTTGGCAGCTCCAGGAGTGGAGCGGAGCAGACGAGTGTTTGATGGAGATACAGGTGGGTAATTCTGTGACTGTGGGGTGGCTATGGCATTTCGAGATGTGGCAGCCTTTTTTGAAGAGGGGGATTTAAAGTCCATGAGCTTCATCCTGTGCGAGGGACTCAGAGGGAGACCGTTATGGCCTTGGGGTTTTGGCATTCTGCGCAAATTGCGGCTGGGGCTTCCTTCAAAAGACTCGTCTGATGCATCCAGTGTTAGACTGAAGCAGTCATTCAAATTGCCCTCCAATCCCAAAACCCTTTTCCTTTTGCTTTCCCTCTGCTGGTGATGACGCTCACGGCACGCACGAGCACAGGCTGAGCCTAGATGCAGTTGCTGTTCCTGCTCTCTAATGAGGGCAGAGCAGGCTTCCACTGCAGGCCACATGCCCAGGTGGCGAGCCATGGCAATGACTTCAGGTAGATCCTCGCGGCGAACACACAGAGTGGAGGAATAGGAGAAATCCAGCAGAGAGAGAAGGCTATCCTCACTGAAACCTGGGGGTTAAAAAGGAGCCTTTAATTAGATCACTGGTCAATCAGAGGGTGAGAAGAGGGAGATGAAAGCAATTCGGAGTAAACAGAAGATCAGAGGGAGAGCACTCCAAGTGGGAGCAAAGTGTAAACATGACAGTTGAGACAAGATGATAAATTAACAACTCCTTTAATCATGGACACTTCTGCTCTCATCTTTGATGTGTGTCGTCACATAAGTAAATGATAACACAGACAACAGCTAAATCTCATTTCCGGGATCAGACTCGTTAAGTCTGAGGCCCCACGACAACGTTTCAAAATGAAAACAGCTACGTTTTGATGCGTTTTGGCCTCCCGTTTACACGAGAACAGAGCGAAAACGATACTTTTTGGAAATGGGATCCAGAGTGGAGCGTTTCTGAAATGCTCCGGCCTCCGTTTCCGTGTAAACAGATGAAAAGCTGCTTTTTGGAAACGGGGGCACTCATACATGTGCACTATGGCTCCTATATCCACACTGCCAACTTGTGGCCTGGCAATAGGAACTGTAGCGTTTTCAGCGTTTTGCGTTTCCGTGTAAACAGAGATCGTTTCTGAAACGTCTCCGTGTGAACGCGCTACTTTTCGAAAACGACAGCGTTTCCATTGGAAATGTTGTCGTGTAAACGGGGCCTGAATTTTTAGACTGATTACGTCATAGCATAATGCCAAGCCAGGCTAATTACAAAGGCCTTTGAAACCATCTTCTCTGCCTAAATTAGATGATATGATTAGCCCTTAGTTTCCTACTGACCATTATTAGAGGAATGATAAGACATAATCTTGTTACCTCATGTCAGGAGTTGTCATGAGTTCACAAATTTAAATTTTTTGCATTCATAAATGTATCTACATTAGATACTGTGTAATAAATCAGTGAAAATAATGGCTGTTCTAGCCTGGGCATGTTATTAACAGGGTATTACAGGGATACTGTTGACTAAAGTTTATTACTCACTAGAGCTGCAGCATTAAGGTTACTAGTTGGCTGAAAGACGACCTGTATTCTGCTTACTCAATAATGATTGACGTGCAAAACTCTGCTGGTACCAGCTTCTCAAATGTCTGATCCCATCCCCATCCACACATTCATTTCAAAATAAGTCAATTTTCAAAAGAAGTCACATTTAAAAAAAAAAAAAAAAAAAAAGCAATGGAAAAGACGTCTTGAGCACTGGAAAATTATAATGGACATTTTTCAGTATTATCTGATGTTTTAAAGGGGAAAAAAATCCAATTTAGTAATGTGGAGATTTATGGATAATGGAAATAAGGGTTGGGTTATCCTAACATAGAAACATAATGTGCAACTGGCTGTTCAACGACGTCACAAGCTGAAAGTATTTAAGCCATTTCTCAATGACTACATTCAAAGGTGAGATAAAAATCTGGGAGATGTGATGAGTTCAGACAAATGCACACCTTTTTTAGAAAGCCTTTGTTGGAAATCATTCATTGTGTTGCAGTCAAAACTGGTAATGAACTAAGTCCAAACCCTAATTATATTAAGTCCTGCATAAACCTGACCATTTGCTGCATGAAGGAGGAGTGAAAGCGCCACAATTTTTTTTTGGATGCAGCTCCTGTTATGTAACTGCCAATGCTCTCAAGCCCCTTCATGCTCACAGTTCTCCCTTTCTAGATGTATTACTGGGGACAGTTTCAGCAACCATCATTTTATCTACTATGAGAAGTAGGATAGCTATAACTTACCACTCACAGAGATTAACTGTCTTCTTTTTATCCCCAAGCCATCCTTAACAAAAGTAGCTTGTTATTTACTCTCATGTTTACAGCTTTGAAATATGAGTTATAGTATTCCTCACAGGAAAGCATTACCTTTGATATCCTGGGAAAAACTACACTTGTCTATTATGCGTCTTATAGGTGGAACAGGATTCAGGAATCTCTTAAGTGAGACAAATATTTTATCTTAGAAGATCTTAAGCATGCATGTAGCTTT
This sequence comes from Cichlasoma orientale, assembly GCA_034780415.1. Taxonomy (NCBI): domain Eukaryota; kingdom Metazoa; phylum Chordata; class Actinopteri; order Cichliformes; family Cichlidae; genus Cichlasoma; species Cichlasoma orientale. The sequence continues at coordinate 107,063 of JAVDPK010000708.1, forward strand.
GGAATTTTGAGTTTACACATAATAAAATGCTTTTTGTGTGTTTGTTTTTTTAAATGGTACCGTTAAGGTATTTGTTGGGCATTACTGTAAAGAGCTTTCTTCCAAACTAGCTGCCCCTGATTAAATAAAGGAATTTATCTATCCATCCATTTCTAACACTACTATTGTTAATCTTCTGCTGGCATTTAGGCCAAAAATATTCATACAGAAGCTGACCAAAGGCCAAGTTTTGACTTGTGTCTGGCCTGAGTGACTGATGTGAGGAGAAGGATCAGGTTCGGTATGGTCTTTTGGTCCGCCTTGAGCCACTGAACTGAAACGCAGCTCAAAACGGTGACGGGTGCCCACTCTTCTCACCTGTGAGATCTACGTCTGCCTTCATGCTCAAGTCCATTTCCGTGAAGATCTCCTGAAAGTGATCACTGACGGCCGCCAGAACAGCTCTGTGCGCCAAGAAGGAGCGCCCGCTCGTCCGCAGGGTGATGTCACAGAACAGCCCCGCCTCACGCTGACTCCTCAGCTTGCTCAGCATGTCGGAGCTGTGCGATGCTACCGTCTTTGTGACACATCCTCTGCCACCCGGCTCCTGTGAAGCAAAGAGGCAGAGACAAAAAGAAAGAAGAAAAAAAAAAAACAGACCGAAAGGCCCTATTATAGCAATACCGTTCATGTGTGAGAAAGCACTTCTAGGAGAAAAGCGTGAGATTAAGTGGGAATGAGTGAGAAGGTGTGAATTAAAATGTGTGAGATGCAGAAAAATAAGGCCCTCTCCATAAAAATGAAGAGGCACTTAAAATTTGATGAGAAGAAAGAGGGGCCCCGGGATAGTGTGAGCTGTCAGGCCACTTTCTAACTCCAGCTTACACTCACCTCTGATTTCTTGTTGTGCTGACACTCTGGACAGCTGAGGACAAAGTCTCTGATCTGGAAGTACATCCCTGTGAAGGAGACAGTTGTTCAAACATCAGAACATGAGGCAACAAAAGACAGGAAGAGATAATGGTGCAGCTTTTTAAAGGCGCATGGAGGGGACTAACCATTTTAAAAGGTGTCAAAACTCTTTCAACACTTAGTATTGCCTCACCAAAAAGAACAGCAAGGGACGCAATTAACACCTATTGTTCATGTCTGAATAAGTCTCTCAATCTTTGACTGATTCAATCACTAGTGCATGTGTGGGGGTTTCAAATAATCCTACACTCACAATCAGAACAATTAAATCCTCTACTTGCATATAGATGATACAGTCAGTAAGACGTTATACGGTTATTTTACATATGTATTAGTCTAGACAGAAGCAACATGCAGTCCCAGGACAGTTTAGAGACTAAGTGATGTTCATACCCTCCCACCAGTAGTTTTCAGCCACGCATCTGTAGGTCTCTTCCAGTGAGAAGTGGCGCTGGCCCGGTCGCCGTCGGTGGAAGGTGGAGATGGCCTCATGTCTTCGGTCCTCATTCAGAACTTCCCGATAGTTGATAAAGCCCCTTTCCAGTTTCTTTCGATATAGCAGCCCGTCTATAACCTCAAAGTTGGGGGACCACCGTGCGGTGGATCCACGCCCATTAGAGTCCCCTGCCGACTCCTTCTCACCGGGTTGCTCTCCGTCTCCATCCAACCAGGGCTTGGAGGGGCAAAACGTCTCTGCGTTTTCGTACTGGGCGTTGGTGTGGGAGCAGTCGCAGGCCATTTTTTGCTCTTTTTTTTAGTGGATTGATATTCCGATATAGAGATGCAACTTTGCAGTCTCAGAAGGAAACTTTACCCACCAACGTGAAACAAAGTCCACGTGGATGAGGTGATAAAGGACGACAGTTCCACGAAAACACTCTCTAACACCCAGCTACTAGTCTGACACAAAAAGTACACAATAGTGCACTATACAGAGTAAATTCTCAAAAATTAACGCCTCTCCATTGTGGCTTCAAAAGCAGAAGAAAAGTCAGACGGGAATCAGCCGCAGTTCCCTGCCCCTGCTTTGTATCCTTGCTGTCAATGAGAGCATCACTTCTCTCTATCCAAACATCCCTAAATATGCAATAGTTACACTTCCTCATTGGGACACATTTGGTCGAATTTCTGAGCAATTTCTCGGTTTCGAATTCTAGGCATGCATTTTTATGTCCTTCTAAATGTAGATAATAAACCAGGAGAGTATCGCGCCAACAACGCCAAGCCAAGTGATGTAAAGTCACCACAACGACCGCGTAAACGGGCTTCTCCGTCAACCTCTTGCCGGCAGACCGTCTTCCATCTGTCTCAGAGGTCGGGAGTGGCCTCTGGGGATGGATGACGGCGGGCAGCCTCACCTCTGGCGTTAACTTGTGATTTCTTTTCGCCAACTCGAGTCGGAAGCAACATGATGACGCAGCTATCAGCTCAGCATCGCGACTTGGACGACCTAAAAGCGAGGCTGTCTCCCCCGACCAGCTCGAAAATGTTGCAATAATCACCGCCGGACCCCTTCAAAAGCGAGCCAACAAGCTCCGGTCAGATACCCAACATAGTTCACTCCGCTCCAGTCGCCACAAAGCCGGCCTAGTAATCAAATAGTCCAATTTTTCAAACTCGTAACCTTCTGTTTGTTGCTAATCAGCAGACTAACCGAGCGAACTGCTCCCCGCCTTCACACAAAGGCTATTAGCAGAAGCTTTAAAGAGCCTCGGCCGAGCGAATTATGATTGGCTGATACGGCTGCCACTCAAAAGCCAGTTTTCTTCCACTCGCAGTAAGGTAGGTTGTTCGCTCACGATTCCAGTCTAATAGTAATTTGCTTCACTTGCTGCACAGGCAAGTGAAACACGATACACCCACTGTGTTGTATCCATTAACGGAATAATTCATGTGACGACTGTTCAATATGTACTCCCTGAAAATAAACCGAAGTTATAGCTACAACACACACTTGCACATTTACTCATAATTCCAAACGGGAGTTATCTTACATCATCCCAATTCCTGTTACACGTACTGTAATCCCATATTAATTCTGCAAACGCTTTGGTTACATTTGCAAACTTTTAAGATATTACAACTATTTGCACAAAAGGCCCTCACGGCTTTCAGCCTCATGAAAATAAATACCTCATCCAGGCCCATTTCACAAAAACATATTCCTTACTAAATCTGGGGGAATAATCCGGGGGAAGTGTTTGAAATAATGTTGAATTTTGAAACAGTAACAAAAGAAAAATATTCTTAAGGCAAAAACTGATTACAAATTATTTTAAATACAGTAAGCCAGGTTGTCACTGTAATGCAGGAAAGCAAAAATTACACTGAACAGATGTCAACATGTCCGTATAATGTTTGGATGCAAATCCTTCGCAGTCAATGACCCACGGCCATCACCAGATGCTGTGTTTCCTCCCTTGAGATGCTCTGCATTCAGCTGCTGCTTGTTTGTGGGTCTTGGTGCCTTCAGTTTTGTTTTTAATAAATAAAAAGCATGTCCTGATGGGTTGAGATCAGGTGACTGACTTGGACATTGAAGAATATCTTATTTCTTTGCCTTGAAAACTCTTGAGTTGCTTTTGCAGTATGCTTTGGGTCATAGTCTCTTTTCATTGCGAAGTGCTGTCTGGTCAGTTTTGCAGCATTTGGCTAAATCTGAGCAAAGAGTTCAGCCCTGTACACTTCAGAATTTGTCCTGCTACTTCTATTAGCAATCAATAAACACTAGTGACCATCCCATAACATTGCCTCCACCGTTTTCCATACTTTCCTCTTTTCATCATTCTGGTGCAAGTTAATCTTGGTTTCATATGTAAAAAGAATCTTTTCCACAACACTTGTCAATGTTTTCTTCTTGTTCTTGAGTGTAAACCTTTCTTCTTGTTCTTGAGTGTAAACTTTCCATTTATGAAGCTTCTCTCGATTGTAGATACACCAATGATACACCTACCTCCTGTAAAACTTTGAATCAACTTTAGATATTATGCCTGCTTCATTAGCCATGAAATAACAAGGGAACAGGCCTCACCTCACCACTTAATTTGAGCCTCTGAAAATGGGGGACTGTGTATAAAAATAGCTGTAACAATTAATGTAATACCTTTGTTAAACTCCTGGAATTAAAGCTGAAAGTCTGCACTTCAATCACATCTCTTTTTTTTTTTTAATCCACTGTGGTGGTGTAAGGGGGCAAAATTACAAAAAATGTGGACCTAACTCAAAAAATATGAAATGATTAAAATGTTACAGTTACATGAATATATAAGTACAGACTGGGGTTATTCCTCTTTGAAGCAATGACTATACATAAATATGATATACTTTAACACGATCACAAGGATTTTTTAATTAATTTTTTTTTTTGTAATATGTGTAAGTACAATTTTGGACTCAGAAGCTAGTTCAGGCCTTTCACCAGAAATTGCTTCTTACATAGTTGCCCATCACTCTGACATTGGCTTACTGAAAATTTTGACCACTTATTAATTCATAATTTCTTCAGTTGCACAGTGTTCGAGGCTTTTCCTGGATGGATGCACTGCCTGTTTCAAATTCAACCACAACATTTCATTGGGTTTCATTCCGTATACCTCACTTTCCTCTGTAAGTCGTACCTTGGTGGATTTGTAAGTGTGCTTAGGCTCATCGTTCTGTTAAAAGGCCCATTTCTGGTTTAACTTCATGACTTTGCATAATCTTTCAGAACTATTTGATACAGATTTTATAGTCGAATCCCTCACTGTAAGCTGCCCAGTCCCCGAGGCACACGAACAACTCCAAACCACATTTCCAACATTACGCTTCACAGTCAGTATGAGGCCCTCCTGGAAAAAAAAAACGGTTTCTGCTCTGCTCCTGTCATATCTATTATTACTGTGGCAACACATCTTTATCTGTCCAGAGCACATTATTCCAGAAGGACATGTCTTTCCCTATATTTTGGCAAACTGAAGCTTCGCTCTGACCCATGCACTGAATAGACCTTCAGATTCTGATATTAAATTTTGACACTTTTTGCAGTCTGCTGCTGGGCTGAAGGTTCTGGAGGTCTTGGACCAGTTGGCAGTAGTTTGATTTTAAGCAACTTGTAGATGATTTTCTTTACAATGTGCAGCAGTTAACACTACAGGTAAATCTTTAACAAGTACACACAAGTTCCATCTTGTCTCATACTGAACTCTATTATCATTGCTCTTTTGATAAAGCCTATCAGCCATTTGAAAACTGAAGATGGGCCCATTTTCAATATGGTTATCAACTGTGGCAAGAAGTTTTTTTTTTTTATAAACAAAATAACTGAACTTGCCCATTTTGAATGACCTCAGTGTTAAATTATGAATATTTAACCATCTAGATGTTGAAGTCTGACATTACTCTTCTTTGTAGTATATAAGTTTTTTTTTCTTCTTTAAAATAATTTGTTAACGGGGGTGCAGCACTTTTTGGGTGTAGTACTTTTGTTTCAGCCACATCTCCTCGATGGACTCCTAGCATTCCATTCTGCTTACCCACCTCTCACCTATAAGTCCAAGAAACTGGATGTTTATGCTGGCTCAGGATTTAGAGCGACATCTACTATTCAGAAGTCCAGTGGTTCAGTCCTCGACTTTTCCAGTCTGCATGTCAAAGTGTCTTTGGGCAAGATCCTTAATGCCCCAGATGCATGCATGGTAGCTAAAATTACAATAAAATATAATTCTATTTATGACAGACTAAATTAGGAGAAGACTGAACGTGGTGAGACCTTAAGTTGACTGGATGGAAAAACCCACTCACGAGTTATTACAGCATTACCATGCACTGACAAAGAATGCTGAAGATGGAGCTGCCAGGCAGGAGGAAAAAATGAAGACCACAGAGAAGATTCATGGATGTAGCGAAGGCGGCCATGCAGAGGGCTGCTGTGACAGAGAAGGATGCTTATAACTGGTGAAGATGGAGGCAGATGATGCCATGTGTTAACCCCTAAAGGGTGCAGTTAAAGAAGAAGGTTACATCACTGCTGTGAAACTCAGCTTGAGGGTTAGTGTTGGCTCACTAACTTGCTATTTAGATTAGTTACATATAAGCTTATACATTAATCAGATATGTGGGCTGGATTGAGGTGCAGTGGTCAGCACAGTCCTCCCAGGAAGGTTTGAGCCTCCTGGTCCAAAGTTCAAAGACATGCGTGTGAGGTTAATTGGTGATGCTGAAGTGGTTGTAGGTGTGCATGTAAATCGGTGTCAGTCTTTCTGTGGTAGCCTCTCCAGAGTGTATTCTGCCTCCCCTAGGCTAATGGTTAAGCTGTTTAAAAAAAAAGCAAAAAGAAAGAAAATGGATGGATGGATAGTTAGACAGCTGCACATAGACTGACAATGTGTTCCAGCATGAGCCAAGAGTGGAATAGAATAGAATAGTTTGTCATTATATGTCACATATAATGAAATTACAGGTGCTTCTCCCATTGTGCAGCAATATAAATATAAATGTTTATGGAAATAGAATAAATAAAACACTTTTTACACATCTGTTGAAGTTATATTTACACAACTAAGGAATTAATAAATATACTTATCAAGAGCATGGATATATATGAGTGATATGAGTGATAGATGTGTGTTGATATTAGCAACAGTAGCAGCAGTACTGCACAGAGTATAAACAGAAGTATTGCACCGAGTTATAAACATGATTATTGCTCAGAGTTGTAAACATCGAGGTGGTATTGCACATGATGGAGACATTGACAGAGTAAATGTTCAGATCAGCGGTTGTTTAATGTTCTAATGGCCCAAGGGTAGAAACTGCTTCTTAGCCTGGATGTGAAGGCTTTCATTGACCTGTATCTTTTGCCAGAAGGCAACTGTTCAAACAGGTGATGCGCTGGGTGGGAGGGATCATTGAGAATGTCTGTGGACCTTCTTCGGCATCTGGAGTCAGCGATTTCCACCAGGGAGGGCAGAGGGCAGCCGACAATTTTCTGGGCTGTGTTTATGATCCTCTGGAGAGCATGTCTGTCTGCAGCCGAGCTCCCAGCGAATCAACCAGAGGTGCAGTACGTGATCACACTCTCGATGGTGGATTGGTAGAAGGTCACCGGCAGCCTCTGATCCAGTTTGTTCTCCCTGAGGACCCTCAGGAAGTATAATCTCTACTGGGCTGTCACCATCACTGCACTGGTGTTGACAGACCAGGTCAGCTCCTCTGATATATGGACTCCCAGGAATCTGAAGGAGGTCACTGTCTCCACCACGTCCCCGTTGATGTAGAGAATGGTGTGGTCCACTCTGGTCCTTCAGAAGTCTAAAATGATCTCCTTGGTTTTTGAGGTGTTCAGCAGCAGGTTGTTGGCTAAACACCATGTGGACAGATGTTTCACCTCATCTCTGTATGCAGCCCTCCTGTAATGAGCCCAGCCAAGGTGGTATCATCTGCCAACTTAAGGATGGAATGTACAGTCATTTGTGTATGCAGGAGGGGGCTCAGCACGCAGCCTTGGGGAGAGCTGGTGCTCAGAGTGAGGGTGGATGACAGGTGGGAGCCCAGCATTACTGACTGTGGTCTGTCAGTGAGGAAGGTCTTTATCCATGCACAGGTGGAGGGGGGAGGGGGGGGGGATGCAGCTCCAGCAGTTTTTTAAACTGAACATCTGGGATGATTGTTTTGAAAGCTGAGCTAAAGTCTATGAACAGCAGTCTAACATAGGTCCCAGATTGTTCCAGGTGGCTCAGTGCCGATTGGAGGGTGAAGGTGATGGCGTCCTCGGTGGAGCGGTTTGCCCTGTAGGCAAACTGATGGGGATCAAATGCTGTGGGGAGGCAGTCTTTGATTTGGTGTGAGACTAGCCTCTCAAAGCACTTCATCACCGGCGACGTGAAGGCGATGGGCCTGAAGTTGTTCAGACTGCTGTCTGGGGGTGTTTTGGGGACGGGGATGATGGTGGCTGATTTGAGGCAGGCGGGGATGGTGGCTCAGGTCAGGGACAGATTGAATAATCTGGTGAAGATGTCTGCAAGTTCGTACGCACATGACACCAGTACCTTTCCAGGTATTCCATCCAGACCAGCAGCTTTCCTTACACGCCTCAACTGGTGCTGGTGAAGGGTTGAGGTGCTGCTGTAGGCTGGGAGGAGGGGTTGATGGCCTATCAGGCTTTAACAGTTGAGATGGTGCTGCCCCTGTACTTGGTACTGTTGGTGAGATGGGCCTCAATTTTCTGTTCATATGAGTAAAGAGGTTTATTTAAAATAAAGAATTTAAAAGAAAGAAAAACATTAAGAGACATCCAAACCTAGTTGTATACATGATGGTGCTCCTCAAGGCGACTGTTGTTGTGATCTGGAACTATATAAATAAAACTGAATAGAATAGTGCACAGTACTGTACAAATGCAGCTGGACCACCATGTCCTCTCACTTAGATGCAGATGATTCACTAAATCTGACTAACTTTTTTTTCATTCATCCATCCTCTCTCCCTCCCTCCTGTTGGGGTGTAGCCCAGGAGGTAGAGCTGGATATCTAATTGGAAGGTTGGTAGTTTGATCCCTGGCTGTTCCAGTCTGCATGCCAAAGTATCCTTGGGCGAGGTACTGAACCCCAGGTTGCTCTCTGATTTGTGTGAATGTTAGATAGAAAGCACTTACATGTAAAAAATGTATGAATGTGTGTGAATGTGTGGATGAAGCATGTTATACACTGCTCAAAAAAAATAAAAGGAACACTCCTAGTTCACATCCTAGTTTGAGTGTTCCCTTTATTTTTTTGAGCAGTGTATAAAGCGCTTTGAGTGCTCGAAGAGTAGAAATGCACTATATAAGAACCAGTCCATTTACCATTCAGGGTCACAGGCGAGGCTGGAGCGCAGCTGCCATAGGGCAAGAGGCTGGTATACCCTGGACATAGTTGCCAATCTAATCCAGCAGGGCTAACATAGAGAGACAGGCAACCATCCACATTCGCACCTCAGGCCAGTTTAGAATCACCAGTAAACCTAACCCCATGCATGTCTTTGGACTGTGGGAGGAAGCTGGAGTGCCCATGCAGGCACAGGGAGAACATGCAAACTCCACACTGAAAGTCTGCCCCAGTCGGCAGGTGGATTCAAGCCCAGGACCATCTTCCTGGAGGTGATGGACCGAACCACCATATCACCATGACGTCTGCTTGTTTCTATGTTCCAAAATTATTGTACATAAGATCATTTATGAAAGTGCCTTTAAAAAAAACTATCTTTAAAGTCCCTTCAGTGTTCATATATTGCCATAATAAATGTGTCAATGCAATTATCTAGTGTTTTACATTAAAAATTAAACAAAACATTTAATAAAAAGCTGTGAAGCAATTTTTAGTTGTAAACTGACTTCCTTCTGCCAGAACTATAAAACTCCAGAGTAAAACCTCTGAAAATGCTCCTACAGTAAAACAGCTCCCTAAGCTGGGAATTGGCCATATTGGAAATGTTTTCAATTCTGAAAGAGTGCGGAGGGATTTTTCAAATGGACGGAACCAGACGAGCAAATTTTGGGGCTTGTATCCACTTTTATTACCTCTACAATAAAGACTGCTGGTTATTCGAACTGTAAAGATGGCAGAAGATGTTTACCTTCAGATCAGTTTGGTTTTAGTAAGACTTCATTTCTATCACACAATTATTATTTTCCTGCTTGTGAGTTGGATATCATGTGGTAAACCACCCGAACTTACACTCTATATCAAACATCCTTTATTAGATAATAAGAAAATGTAAATGCTTAACAGTAGAAGTGAAGCTACTGAACCAGAGTCTCCAACATGTTATATATTCAAGGCTCACACAAAGCCAAAACCCATTAAGTGCTTGTTATTATCTTCTACAGCTTTTCAGTACAGCTTTCTCTTCACAATCATTTTCTGGACAAGTGAAACAACTTTTCTTAAGCTTTTAAATGTCACACAATTCAAATATAATACACTTAACTCATTACCTGTTTATTGTATGATACAAAACACCTTTGAAGAAAAAAAAATACAAGGACATAAACTGAAATTCTCTGTTTTATAACTGAATACATAACATCAAATGTAAAGCTTCATCTGCTTAGATCAATATGATGCAAAGGCAATACTATTGCACTATGCTGCGAATTCACGGAGACCGTTTATGTACGCTAGTCTTATTTTACAGCGCTGCACTTCACTCAGTTTGCGCTACTCCTGGGCGGCACCGGTCTTTGCTTGGGGGTCGCTGGTCTTGGGTCGTTTTGATTCTGGAGGCTGGCACACTGGATCGGTGGGAGGAGAAGGACGACCTGGTGAAATAAAAGTGAAAGAACACAAGATTACACGTCACAGCCTGTTTCTGTACTATCTCTTGCTGCATGTACTGTCATGTGAAAAAGAAAGTTTCCACAGGACTGCATAGAGTCCTGTGGAAAAGTAAGCTCACCCTTACTGCTTGCATAGGAATTAAGAAGGTAAGTAGTAACTGCTAATCAAATGCACTTAATTAAGTTCTGGCAATAATGCCACAATCTTCCCAGGAGTGGACACCCGAGCAAATTCACCCCAAGGTCAGATGGTGTAATGCTCAGAGAAACTACAAAAACACTCCAGAGCTACAGCTCAGACTGTACAGGCCTCAGTTAGCATGTTAAATATTAAAGTTCATGACAGAACAATTAGAAAAAGACTGAACAACTGTGGCTTGTTTGGAAGGGTTGACAGGAAAAGAAAAACCCTCTTCTCTCTGAAAAGAACATGGCAGCTTAACTGAGAGAGCTGCGCATAAATGAATGCCCGCAAACCTCAATGAACTGAAGAGACGCTGCAAAGAAGAATGGGCCAAAATCCCCTCGTAAGATGTGAGAGACTGATACAGTCATACAGAAAACAATTACTTCACTTTATAGCTGCTAAACGAGTGGCTCCACAGTGTAGTAGATCACACATTCGGTCGGCGGTTCAATTCCAGCTGGAGACACACGTCCCCTTTGACATGGTACTTAGTTTTCACAGGACTGCATACAGACCTGTGAAAACTCTTTCACACGTCTGTGTGTTGACATCTGGTCAACATTTACACAGCAAACACAGACAAAAACGCATTAGTTACACTTGTAACTATCCTGTATTTGACAGTGCGGCTGTTTTTTTCTTGTTTTTTTTAAATATTTAGATGTCACTTGGTTGATTTTGTTAAATTACACTATTATTTTGATAGTCAGACCATCTGTAAGTACACAAACAGTGAAACAAACACGGGTACCAAAAGGTTAGCGTTGAAGAATGAATACAGCTCCTTCAGATTTGCTTTGATGATCACTCCCAAACAAAGCGGCTCCGATAATCAAAACATGCTACTGGCTTGTTTGCAACCTGTCTGACTGCTTCTGTTTCCTGCTTCTTTGGATGCATCTGTAGCTGTGTCATAGTCAGAGATGTCTATGATACAATTTAAATCTGGAAGCTACTCAACCTGAAATACATCTAAAACAGATAGTCATCTTTTTTAAGCTCCAATACAGAGACTGTGCATAAAGCAGAGCGGTAAGCCAAGTTGGAAATACTATGAAGGCACAATAATATACAATGATTACAACAAGGGACGATACAAGTTGTTGCTATTACCAATCAGTCCAGGCAGGGCCACAGCAATCCCTGGCTTCTTGCCACCTCATTTAAAAGCAATAATAATTTGCAGTAGTTTGCCCTGAGGGATCCAGATTTTAAATCTGCGAAATGCTTCCAGTGAAAATGTGCATCATCATCATCAAAAAAAACCAAAAAACAACTGGCGGCCAAAGCCTCACTAACCATGTTTGGCCTTTTCCGTGGAGGAGAGAGGGCTGAAAAGTGAACTAACAGCTGGGGGCCGCAATCCAACGGGAGTCAAAGATACTCTCCTGCGAACAAAGAGGGAAAAGTAGAAGTGATGAAAAGGCTTCAAGCAACAAAACATGTATTTATCATCTTTTGTTTCGTTGTTGCCCAACACTGAAAATTAGTCAAATGGTCCAAGTTACAGATGTGAAAAGGGGCAACACAAAAGCATGCACAGGGCCACCATTGTCTACCAGCAGTCTGACAGAGTGATTATTATTTTATAGTCAGTGGGGGGTCCAACGAATCCCTCATACCAGACAGGGCTTTGTTTCCACTGCAGGTGCTGGGCACATATTAACCGACAAAAACACTACACACCAACTACAGTTATTTATATTTCTCTTGCATTATTTAAAAGAATATTTAAAGGCACATTACACATTTTGAAGAGCACAGTGTTTTCTTTCTTTGCACTCAGAGTGCATTAAGGGGGTGAGAAGGGTGGCTGCAGTCAATACGAGTCCAGTCAAAGAACATTTGAATCGCTCCTGTATTTCCATAAATTAGCATATGCTGTAGTTTTTAGCAGCTGCACTCTTCACACCCTCTACACTGCACCTATAGAGAGCCTTCAATACTTAGAGTGAAATTTCAGTAATGCTGCCATAGAAATAACTATTATCTCTACATTACATGCTTATTAACTGAGAGACCAGTTTCTCTATCACTCAAGGGGGTTTCAGTAACTTTCACTTTCCTGCCAAATGTATTTGAATATTCAAAATTGTAGACAAAGATCCTCGTGACTGATTTTTTACACAATTTGGCCAAATTTAAAGTACGTGTGGCTCCTAAATTACACAACATGGATTTTAATTATGCTTTCTTGTGCCGAGGGCTTTTCGTTATAATTTATAAATATTAGTTTAAAGTTTTATTGACAGGGTTTTTATTTTCTGAAGTTGAAGGTTTTATGAACACTTCACTTATGAAAAAATATTCCCATAAACTGACTGAATGCTGACATAATCAACAAAAAATCCAAGTGTATATGAACTTCCTTAAAAAGGATGTTTTTGATGTGCTTAATTTCTCATATACACTTGTGAGATGCATCTTTTCCCCTCCAGAACTGTCTTAATTCTTTGTGGCAGAGATTCAACAAGGTGCTGGAAACATTCCTCAGAGATTCTGGTCCATACTGACATGATAGCGTCAAACATTTGCTGCAGATTTGTTGGCTGCACACCCACGACGACAATCTCCAACATCCCAAAGATAGATAGTTCTGTTAGATTGAGATCTGACTGTGGAAGCCATCTGAGTACACTGAACTCATTCTGATGTTCATGAAACCGGTTTGAGATTTGAGCTTTCTGATGTGGTGCCTTATCCTGCTGGAAGATGGGCACACTGTGGTCATAAAGGGATGGACACGGTCAACAGCAATACTCTGGTAGGCGGTGGTATTTAAATGATGCTTCACTGGTACTAAAGGGCCCAAAGTTGTTGTAACGTGTAGTTACTTGACTTACTGTTGCCTTCCTATCAGCCTGAAGCAGCCATTCTCCTCTGGTATCAACAACTGGATAGTTTATCGTTTTCAGACAATTCTTTGTGATCCCAGAGATGGTCGTGTGTAAAAATCCCCGTAGATCAGCAGTTCTTAAATACTCAGACCAGCAGATTAAACACACTCTGAATTACTGTAATTACGCACAGTTTCTGAAAGCTGAGAAATTGTGTTTCAGACCCAGCATAGGGTTTTTACAGTAATTGTTGCCAGAAGTCCGTGAATGGCGGCACTTTTGAAGGTAAATAAAGGGTTAAAATGGCCAAAGTTTCTAGTTACAAGGATCCGTATGAGCCTCGGGGTAGGTACTGCTCTAAATTCTCAGTTTCATTTTTCTCTACTTTGAAACCGTATGATGCCATAGAGAGGGGATATCTTTAATAATTTCAGGCACACAGTTCTGAGTTGATAGACGCTTTGCTTCAGACCTTCTGTTTGCAAGAGGCCACCAATCAGAGGAAAGTTGGCTTAAGAAGAGAAGAGCTAAAATAGCTTGTTTCAGATAAATAAGGCTTATTCTGAATTGTGAATAATGCAAAGCTATTGTTAAATTGTTTAAGTCGAGGGTTTGAAGTGTTTTCTTTTTTAAAATGCTGTAAATTAAATAGTTTGGGATTTACAGTGGCAGCTACACAAGAGTAGAACCTACATGCAAAAGAAATAAAAAAAACATACCTGTACTAAGTACAACATTATTTTCTGTTTTACTTACTGCCACCCTGACAGAATCACAAACACAGCTGCTCTAATATTTACCTTGGAGTGGGCCCTTTTGATGTGGTTGCACCCTTCGGTGTTGTGGACCCAGCAGTATTGGCGCTGTTGAGGACTTTTGGTGTGGAAGGAGTGAGGGGGGTAACGTGTGGTTGGGGAGTGGAGGGTGCACTTGTGCTCCCAGATTTTGGGGTCTGAGGTGCTGCAGAGGCCGTGGCTTTAGGGTTAGTGGGCTTCCCCCAACCCTCCAGGGTGTTGAGGGTGATCCTGCGGGGCTGAGGTTTAGAGTTGGCACGAGGGGTGCACTTCTTCTCCTCTGGCGAGGTTAGAGAGCCCTGGCTAGTTTGGGATGTGGCAGCTGGGGCTGAGTTTGACGGCTGGGATACAGGAGATGAGCTCTTGGCCGCTGATGCCTTCTTGCCTTTTTTCTCAACACCAGTGCTTGGGACAAAAACCTCCAGGGTGGGCGGCTCTTTCAGTGGAGTGCCCAGCTCCCCTGGAGAGAAGGACAGGAAGGAGCAGTAACCGTCTGTGGAGGACACAGCCAGGAAGGAACCATCACGAGACCTGAAAGGGATAGGCGTGTGTTTAATGGTAAAACATTTACACACACACACACGTACATGCACACAAATTAGAAGGGCTTCCACTAAAATTGCCTTTTTCCGTGAGCATCTTCCCCTTGTTGAAGCGAGCTGAAATGATCCGAAATGGCATTCTAGCACCTTCAATTAATGAATAATTTATTTTTAAGTCTGCCAGGCAGTTTAATAATAAATAGGCTACAGTCAAGCAAGATTTATAGGGTGCAGTGTAGAGGCCACCCCGGCTGATGCCCTGGAGACAGTTGGTCCTCCCCCCCCCCCCTTTCATCCCGTTATGTGTTGATGCTGCAGAAGTAAAGCAGTGTTCACAATACGTCTGCATCTAGCTAGTTCCATAGAAGAGGAGAAAGCATAAACAGAGCAACTTTTTGGCTCTTAATTTCAAATATATTGCTTCAAACAGCTTAACAGATAATCAGCAAACACACAAACTGTGTCAGCGCAGTCTGCGAGCTAAAGGTACAGTTCCTGTATTTCCCAGACAGAAAAACACAACAAAGAAAGATGTCAGAGGGGCAGGAAAGGCAAATGATACATTCAGAGGTAAGAACTGCTCAGCAAGCAACATGTGATGAACTGGAAACATAAAGCTTACATGCAAGCCTCTAATTTATGCTAGAACTTGTGTCAGTGTTGTTTTTTTGTTGTTGTTAAATCAGATAATGCCTCTGTACACGACATACTGCTAAAGCTATCTGGTTATGCATTTAACAACTTCATGTCATACAAACTTTAGACTAAACTAAATACTAAACTGATACTGAGTAGAAGCAGAGACGTTACAAGAGAGAGACACACGGCACTCGAAGACTTCTTAATTTAAATGTAATTTTGCAAAGGCAAACATAGTGGTAGAAGTACAAGAAGAAAAAGCTTTTATCAGTTTTGATTGAAGAGTCAACACATTTGATTTTTATGTGATGTTGACCATTGAACTCAAAGTTAGTTTAGCTTCAATACAGCTGCTCAAATAAGTGCCTGGATGTGTTTTAAAGGGGACATATCATGCTTTTAAATCCTTCCTTTGCATATATAAATCCTTCACTTGTGGTCTATATAAAGTACAACTGCAATGCTTTGGTCTGAATTCCTCGTTATTGCAGCTCCACAGACCCCTCGTTTACACCTTTTCTGAGGCTCGTCTTAGAGCCACTCGTTTTGGTGCGGTCTCTTTAAATGTGAATGAGACATTTCACGCCCCGCCCCCCTCCAGGTCGCAGAGTGTTCCACTCCACCCCGTTATTTTTTGTAGTTTGATAGCAGCGATACGATTAGCTACCGGCAGAGAAACAAGGAGGACTTTCCCGACTGATGTGAGCACATTACCGAGAAAAATAAAATTTAACCAGGCACTTCGAAGAGGCTCTGATGCCGGGGGGCCATGTAAGGAATCGTGTGGGTTAATACACCCAACAACCGAATATTTTGATTTGTCAACTTACAACTTCAGCATAACTGAACTGGACTGGACTACAAAATCGCTGCGGGAAAAAAAAAATGGAGGATGCAGGAAATTGGTTAGCCAGAAGTCCATGACCTTGTTTAGCAGTTCCACAGCAAATACTGTGACATATTAGACAAGAAAAGGTAACAGTGAACAGAGAAAACTGAACAGACTGAAAATTATGATCCACAAGAATATAAAGATATCTACGCAGCACCAGGAGAGAATACACTTAAATCTCCTGCACTCCTACACACTCAAAGTACACAAAAAAATGTATTTAAGGGCTAAAAAAGTGGATTTTGCATGATATGTCCCCTTTAATATAGCTCCTGAATAACAGGACATGCTACCAGAAGGACTTTGTTAGAAGTCATCAATTTAAACTGATCACATTTTTTAGCAACACTTGCCAAATTCCCCCATTATGCCAGCTATATTCTGTGGCTGAGAGGTTGGAAAGCAGCCATAATGGTCATGTATCATCTGCTTATATACTGTAGGATGCAGCTGTCCACAAAGAGCAGTAAACCTCTGAGCAGCACTAGCACAGATCAGCTGATCAAAGCCTGTCCACAAAGAATAAACATCTACTGGATAACAATATTAGATGGCTCATTACCCCCACCAAGGAGGTTATGTTTTCAGTAGTGTTTGCATGCGCACCATTCTGTCTATAAAAACAATAGCTCAAAAAGCGCTGAAGTCTGATGAAACTTTGTAGGGGTGTAGAGTGGGGTCCATTAAAATCTGCCTTACATCCACCGAGGTCTTCAAGGTCAGTGCAATGATTTATTGCTCCAAAATTGACAAAAAGCCTTACAAGTTATGAACTATGATTCTTACAAGTGTGGTGTGTATTGTCAACATATAGAAAGTACTATATAAAGATTTAAAATACGTCACATTTGACCTCTGACCTCTCCTTCAGGGCCAATAGAGTGATCTGAAGGTCAAAGTTAAACTGCTATTGTTTGTATTGACAACATATAGGCATATAGGGAATGATATAAGCGGATTCTAAATAACACAGTTTGCATCGAAATATCATGTCACATTTGACCTCTGACTCACTTTTACATTTCACATCTGCCTTTTTTCAAGTGGACCCAAAAAATGTGTTACATCTTTAAGCAAAGTATTGCCAAGAGAAAGAGAATAAGTTGTCTAGTTAGTTAGAAATATACTGTATAGTATAATATTATATAATAAGCTCGAGTTATTCATCAGTATCTATTATCCATTACCTACTCCTACATAATGTTTGTGTCATCTGTCATGCTGCCCTTACCTGATTTTTACTGCACTACAAACTTCTTAAAGTACGTTTCAAAAACAAAATGAATACCTAAAAAATACTATTCCCTTAAAAGTAAACACTGCCCAGAGAGTAAGCTGCCTTTGTGGAGGTTTGCGCTCTCGGAGTGCTTCTAGTTTATAATTTGAGTCAAGTTTTCCACACTGCATGGGAACTGAGGGTTCCCCCACCTGCCAAATTCCACTTGAACCCCTGCCTGTAGTGGCTTCCATGAGGTGGAAGCTTTACCTTCTTCAGGGTGACAACGACAGAAAGAAGTATTTTATTCCGACTGCTACTGACTTTGTAACAAAGGCTGATCTGGCCCGTCACTAGCTGTCCCCCTATTTCTGTCTTCTTGTCTTTCGCTGATTTCTGTGATGGTTTTGATGACAGTGACAGGCACTGGGATTAATTTGAGTATTTTCTTTATGTGCCGTGAGTATGTACTTAATTTCTGCTTTTATTTATGGGTGTATTGTTTTGTATTTACCATAAAAGAATGCCGTCTGTGAGCCAAATTGCCTCTCTGAGAAAATAAAGTTTTACTCAACTAAACTACAGATGACGGCCCACATAGCCACTATTTTTGATCAGTGTGAAAAACTCCAACCACAGTTTCAAATACAGAAGTTTAGTTTGTAAAATACTCTACTTCATTTGTAAATATATATTACTTTTTTGTGTGTGTGCTTATCTTGCTGTGAATACAGACATTACAAGGAGTGCATCTATGCTAAAAACAGCTACAACAGAAAGTGCTAGTTTACCATGTGAGATCACTGAGTGTGTGGTAGTGGATGTTGGACACAAGGCCAAATGGGAGGGTCTGCTGTGTATCATACAGCAAGATTGAATCCTCAGAGGCCACGGCAAACACCATACGGTACGGCAGCTGGAACACATTTGGAAGAGCCTGGATAGAACCGTCTGTAAAAGAGAAATGGAGTCGCATGAAGAACAGAACACACAGGAAAAGAAACCAGAAAGAATCAGTCTTGTTCGAATGTCCTTGCCTTCTCCTTTTTTTGGCCTCAATTCAAAGTAGACAGGGCAGCAGCGCACAGCCAGTGTAGCTTTAGATGGGCATGGCAAGTGGGCTATAGGCCTAAAACACACAAAGAGATTTAAACATCAATTATTAATCTTTAAAAGACTCCGAATAGCTTGAAAATGCAATAATATCCCACAAAAGATACCTCTTCAGACTCTTCCTGGAAAAGATGTAGGTGGTATTCATGATGTTTTCTCCTATCTCCACACATCCAGCTGAGGTTATAGAGGTTGATAAAAAAAAGGGGTTATTAGGTCAAACAAAAAAATTTGCACTAGAATGTTACAACACAACATTTCACCAGATAAATGACAAGTAAAAAGCATGTTGTGTGTTTACCCGGAGTGAGCAGGAATGAGCCGTCTGGTGTGAATGAAAGACGGCGAAAGAAGGACCTCATGCTGTCATCGTGGAACATTCGGTACTGCTTCACCTGAAAGGGATACGCAACAAGTCTGACTCACTCTGGACAGTTTGGCCGAGCATCTAATATTTTAAACCAAATATGAGAAATTAAAACCTGTCAACAGGTGGATGAATGATAATATATATATGTATATGTAAGTATTAGTTTGTTGACAGATTTACAGGTTACGAATTTCTGCTTTCTGAGACACCAGCCTGGTGCTAATAAAAATGATTGGAAAGAAGCAAATGAGACATTAAACCAATTTTAAGATACTGGAAAGTTTTTAATAGGAACCACAACTGACCTCTCCTTCTGCAAGTGGCCCAGAGCTCATTTTACTGACACAGAAGGCCTTCTTCTTGGTGTGAGTGCTGTACACGCGCAGCAGTCTGAGTGGGAGGACAAACAAAAACAATCGGAGCATCAGCTTGCAGGACTACACTTACCCGTCACTTTATTAGGTACATCTGTTCAACTGCTTGTTAATGCAAATATCTAATCAGCTCATACATAGCAACAACTCAATGCATTTAGGCACGTACACACGGCCAAGATGACCTGCTGAAGTTCAAACCGAGCATCAGAATCTGGATGAAAGGTGATTTAAGGAACTTTAAATGTGGCTGAGGTTGGTCTGAGCTTAGGGTTACAGAGAATGGACTAAAGAGAAAATATTCAGTGAGCTGCGGCTCTCTGGGGAAAACTGCCTTGTTGTTGCCAGAGATCAGAGAAGAATGGCCAAACTGCTTTGAGCTGATAAGAAGGCAACAGTAACTGAAATAACCAGTCGTTACAACTGAGGTATGCAGAAAAGCATCTCTGAACACACAGCACCTCAAACCCTGAAGCAGAAAACCACATGGGGTAACACTCCTGTCAGCAAAGAATGGGAAACTGAGGCTACAATTCACACAAAGTGGGCAACAGAAGAGTGGGGAAAATGTTGCCTGGTCTGATGAGTCTCAATTTCTGCAATATTCGGAAAGTAGAGCCAGAATTTGAAGTAAACTCAGGATCTGTCCTGCCTTATATGAATGGTTCAGGCTGGTGGTGGTGATATAATGATGTGGGGGTTAGTTTCACACTTTGGGCCTCTTGGTACCAACTGAGCATCATTTAAATACCACAGCCTACCTCTGTACTGTTGTTAACCATGTCCATCCCTTTATAACCACAGTGTGCTCATCCATGGCTGCAACCAGCAGGATAAACTATGCCACAAAACTCAAATCATCTCAAACTGGTTTCTTGAACATCACAATAAGTTCACTGTACTCAAATGGCCACCACAGTCAGCAGAACTCAACCTAACAGAGCACCTTTGGGATGTGGTGAAGCAGGAGTTTAGGATCATGATGTGCAGCAACTGTGTGATGCTGTCATGTCAATATGGACCAAAATCTGAGGAATGTTTCCAGCACCTTGTTGAATCTATGCCACGAAGAATTAATGCAAAGGGGGATACAACCTTATACTATCAAGATGTACCTAAAGAAATGGCCGGTGAATCTATAGGAAAGTGAGGAGCGTTCCCAAAACAGATAAATCCATTTTTTTATTACCTGTCACAGCTGAGAGTGGCAATATATTGTCCCAGAGGATCCCAAGTAACTCCCTGCACGTAGCTCTTGTGGTCATTCAAGATAGAAAGCTTCTGTCCTAAACACAAACATCATAATAGACAGAAAGTCAAAATAATAATAATAATAATAATAATAATAAAAAGAGAGAACATAAAATGTATGCAGCCACAAACCTTTGTTAATGTCCCACATGACAGCCGTGTTATCAACAGAGCCAGACACCATGAAGTTTCCATCTCGTGTCCAGCAGATGTCATACACATCCTCTATGTGCCCTCTGGAAATAAATCAAGAGGCAGCAAACTCCTTTTTATAACCACATCTCATGAGCACCACAGTTATTAGAGCTGCGCCTGAACTCTTGAGAGGTCCTGCAATTGCAAATGATACACAACAAGCAGAGCTCCGCACAAAGTGATTAAACACTATTCATTACAGAGTGGGGTTCTCTTGAAATTCTCAAATGTTAAACGTCTCACTTGGTTGACCTTCACAGACATTAGCGCTTGCTGACCTTAGCGTTTTGACCACAGTCCAGCTCTCCTTGTTGAGCCGAGCATCCTCATCCTCCTGAAATGCAGAGGCCTGCTCGGGCTCCTTTGAGTCGTTGAGCTTCCACAGCAGAATTAATGCATCTACATTAAATCAAAAAACAAAATCAGTTTAGTATTTGAGAACAAAATACCGGTTACTTTTAAATGGAGACACATATTTACAATGGAACAAATGCTGACCAGCATCTGTCTATTATGAGTTACATACCATCTCCTCCTGAAGCAAGCAGTTCTCCATTAGGGCTAAAGCGCACTACATTGACAGCTTTTGTATGTCTAGCCAGATTAGACAGAAACTCCACCACCGCCTTCCCGTCTGGACCAGCATCCACCCGCCACAGCTGCAGTAACATCGGGAAAAAGGTCACTGAAGACTCGGCAAACTGCTTGTGCCACATACAGCACCTCACAATCAAAACTCTTTCCAACCACAAAACCCTTCTGGTAGTTTAAGCATTTTAAGTACAGTAAGTATTCTGCAATCTGATTAAAAATGATTTTATATAAAATCAATTTAAATGGATTTTACAGATGTTTAATCACATTCAGAGATTAATTTTAGAGGGATAACGGTTATAAAGAAGGGTAAATATTTAAAAATCTTCATACTTAATCAAGTGCTCTTGGGTGGATCCTGTGTGTGACACATTCATCCCTTTGAGGATGTCACAATGATGTACTATTATGAATGCCAACAAGAAAATATACAGCAATAACACAACAGTAATAAGTGAACCCCAGGAACGCACTCCAGAGCTTCATCTAAGTCACACGAGAAAACTAAAAACCTGTTTTAACTAACGCTGTATGCTCAATTCAAATATTCACAGTTTATGAATGGAGTGATGTCCACAGCAGGAAAAATAAAAATACAAAAATAATTCAGCTCCTCAAGTTTGCCTAAGACCAAGGTTGACACGCTGCCATTCTACTGGAAAAATGTGCACTAATGAAACTACAGAGGAATTGTTTGACATGTAGTGTTAAAACAGTGCTGCGCACAAACACAACGATATCATATTGGCTGATGGCCCATCATGATTTAGGGAGTATTTGCTGTTTGTGCGCCTGGATAGATTACCATTATCTAAGGAGCAAATAAAAAAAATGAATAAAAATACTTTCAGCTGCTCCCATATTCACAAGGAGTCACCACAGCGGGTAGCTCCACACATTTGATTTGGCAGAGTTTTACACCAGATGCCCTTCCAGATGCAACCCCCAAGGGATTTGTGTCTCCTCCCAGGATCAAACCAAGGATCTTGATTCAAGCTTGTTAGGTGAATGTGTAAACATCTACACTGTCTGAGGAGGAAATAAGTCCCTGCATTTCTTAATCTATCTTACAGTCAAGGATGCTGAAGCTCAACAGAAGCCAAACAAACACTGGCCCTCAACATTAAAGTAAATGTACAGATTCACATAAAAAAAAAAAAAAAATAATAAAAATCTATTTTCTGGCCAGTCAGAACCACAGATCTTATGGTATGACCTTAAGAGAAGCTTCTTATTTATGTGTAGGGGGTCACCACAGAGAAGGAATCTGTATATTTGTACATAAGTACAAGTTACTCAGATGTGTCACCACTTTGCCAAGGTCTGGAAGAAGACCCAAACTGTCACCCTCATATTAGAGGCACTTTGTTAGGATGTTCAGGAACAACCCAGGAACCACCAAGGCTCGAGTCTGCCATGAACTGGAAACTGCTGGACCACCAGCATTACTGTCCGCAGTGAAGTGAGTTTTACATCCCTGTGGACTTAGAGGGTACCAACCAATAAAGTAGCCCCAGCTCCAAGACTGATAGTTGAGTGAAATTTGAAAGTCAGATGAGACAAAGACTGAGCTATTTGGCCACAATGACAAGAGGCATGTTTGGAGATTATAATACTTTTTTATGACCAATTAATACAGAAAGAACAGGTGATGGGTACACACATTTAACTCTTTCTTCAGCAGAGAGAGGCTTATTCCTGCTGCATTTATGGTCTATAGATACAGATTTTTCTTTCTTTGTCTAGTATATATTAAACGGCTCCTTTCCCAGTCAAAAGCGTGTGCAGAAATCAACATCACATGGTCATTAAATAAAATACAGTAACAAATCCTTGACTGACCCCTCTCTCCACTCACCCTGACTGTGGTGTCCACTCCAGCTGTGGCCAGTCGATGAGTGCGTCCGTCTGCACTGTGCTGGAAGTCCAGACTGTACACTGGCTCCTTGTTGTGCCATGCTATCTCACATGTTACCACCTTCATTTCTTTGCAATTTTTATATCCAGCACCGACCTCAAGGGACACAAACACGGTAAATTCACAACCCAATTAGTTTTTAATCGACTCGTATGAACTCAGTAGCTAGCAAAAGTTAAAAATATGGACTGTGAATTATGGGTTACAGAGGCAATAGACTGATAAAGGCGCTCATTTGGCTACACTGATATATAGTGCCGCAGCTGGCTAACACGTTAGCAGTTATCTTGGCAGGTTAGTTGGGCTTATTTGCGGCTAAAACTGTGATCAAAGCTCCCATTCAGGAATATATGTAAAGTTACTGCCAGCTAACAAGCATGCCCGTTAAAAATGCACACGAGTTATAGCTGCTTATCGGGCAAAATTAAGACAAGTCGATGCAGATGACAGTTTTTACCTTCTCTGTTGTCCAGCTCAGTCAGAATTAGTAATTTCCCGCGTATGAGGCGCTCAAAACTTCCGCTCCAGTAGCCTGCCGTGATTGGACAAAAACACGGAAAGGGCGGAGACAAAGCCCTGACTTTACCAGAGAGCGCAATTACAAATAAATCAGCACTTGTACTGCGCGTTCATGTCTTTATAATTTTGAGTAGGAAATTTCGTGTAAAAGGTATTTCTCCTCGAAGATATTTTTTAACTATCAAAATAAATGAGGACATCTGAAAAGACTTCCAATTACTTTTCATCATTCTGCCGGCTCTTGTTTTTGCGGAAGAAGAAATAAACTAAAGCATAACAAGATATAAATAATCGACTACAAGTACAGGTTAGCAATATCTACCTAACAGTTAAAGCATTGAATTATGTAGCAAAGGAGTTTTTGTAGGCGGTCAAAATAAATAAATACAATATATATATATATATAGATGTGACATTTCAGTCTGAACAGTAAACAGTATTTACCTCTTGAGTTCAGTTTTACACATTCTTAGTGGAGGGCAGTCATGATATCAAATTTTCACTTCATTATTATCATGGTGAAAAAATTCATGATATTATTGCAATATCAATAGCAAATAATGGAAAAATAGTAATTAGAGCATTATTTTGTTTATTGAAAAAAAAAACAAGCAAAATAATTTATGATTATGTGGGTATTATTGAAAACATTTCATTTTTAAATATCATGGTCATCGGCAATACATGATAACTGTGGAACCCTTAGTCACTTTCAACCACTGCCTGTAAAGTGGTGAACTGTATCAGAAGGAGCATTTTAGTTAATCAAATTAAAGTCGTACAGTTGGAAAAAAAAAAACATTCTTTTAAAGCCTGTGTTGTGCAGTTTGAAGTGCAGCATGTAGTACTGCCTGGTTGATTAACAGTGACCTTTTACATTTTTTCAGTAAAATGTGACGGAAACAAATGGAAATGCACAGTGTGACAGGCCCACACTGCATTTCATTACCTGAGAGCCCCTTCATAAATATTTTGAATTACAAAGCTGATGTTTTAAAAATCAGATTATCCTAAACTCATCAGTATATTCAGACCTGCAAAGTCATGATGCTGCCACTGTGCAGACTTCACTCTTTACCACAGTGCCACTTGACTTATTGCTCAACAGTACGATGGCTGTCAGTGACATCAGGCTACCTGAGGTTTGATTGCCACTTATGCTGCCAAGATATTTGAGTCTGAAACAATCAGCCGACTCTGAAAAGGTTGCTACTTGCTTTCCATACCTCACACCTTGGTACTGTAATGAAAACATTAACTGCAATGAGAAATGTTCACTATTTACCATCATGGTGCCCATATCTATGGTGATGGTTCTCTGTGGCTGACTTGTGTCGTGATCTTGACAAAAATACCAATGCTAATGCGTGACAGAGTACTCATCAACAAGTATAAACAGACAATATAAAAATATATTTCATAGAATGTGATAGTACAAAATATGATACACATTATTTAAAAACAAAGCAAAAACAAACAAGAGAAAAATCAAACAGAAGAGTATTAATATGTGGCGACACTGCCAACAAAGTGTTACTTCTGTGACTTCACTGAGAAACTTTGGAGCATAACCTATGAACAATAACATTCATTTGTACAAGCTGCTGCTTTGCGTTCTCTCACCGTTTTTTTTTTTTTTTTTACAAAGACAGCTGAGCTAATGTCGAAGTCACTTAAAGACAAATCTGTGAGCATGTCCACGCTTTCAAATATATTAATATCCCACTCACAGAACCCCGTTATTAAACATTTACAGGTGGGGCATCAGTTAAATCCAAGATGTGACGATTTTTTTTAATTAATGCTTGCCTCAGACATCATCCCCACAGATATGTCAGAATCCATACTGGAGAGCACCTGTTCTAGGATCTCATCAATGACATTGCACTCGTAATTCACTTGTGCCAGGTCCAGCGCAGGAACGTAGGAGAGAAGAATGCGGCCGACGTTCTGCCGAAGCTCCATTAAACTGAGAGGGAAAAATAAAGGAGAAAAACAGAGAGGGTAATTCAGACTGCGGCTTTCATAAATGGCTTCGTAAGAGCGGGACATCAAAACATGAGGAGTGATTTTCCCAGCAGTCCAACCTTCTGGATGCATCTGAGCTTGAATGTGCGCCAGAATCTGCCACCCCTCCTTCCTCCGCTGGATGTGTTTGAATAGAATCACTGGTTGTTTGATGACTTGGCATATTTTCCCTTTGATGCTCTAAGCTTAACCTGAGCTCTTCGCATTGGGCTGCCAGGTTTGCATTTTCATCCTCCATGAGGTCCAGCTGGTGGCACAGAAGGGAGAGGGAGGGTCAGCAAGTCAATATCAATAAAACTAGAGCAAAAATATTCAAAAGCTACATAACAGTGAGCCTGTTGAATAAATGACACAAGACTGATGGTTTAACATTTTTCCTGATATTGCTGCCCTGTTGTACATTTGAAAGGCAGATGTAAGATAGACCTAGAACCATGCATATCAAAATAAGTGCTTCTATCTAAACACACTCCAGTTAACCCTTAACAATCCTGGATGTGTTTTTTTTTTTTTTTTTTTTTGGCAAAAACACCTAAAATTATAATAAAAATTTGAAGTTAAAGCTGTTCCTAAACCCTTAGGACTGTGTGAAAAAGCTTGGGCATTTTGTAAAGGTAACATTGGGTATTTTTTTACCACAAAAGTAAGATTTACTCTAAGTGTAACTATCAGAAAATGATACTCTTTGAAACAGACAGATTTTTATATATTTTTTCTCACCTAGATTAACCTTATACCTTCGAATGTGTCAAACCCGACACAGTGCACTTCAAAAGTGCCGCCGTTCGCAGACTTCCAGTAACAAATACGTAATACCCCTATATAGCTGCGAAGTGCACTTTCCGAGCTTTCAGGAACCACACTGATACGCTACGTCTTAAACAGCTGTTCGCCACTACAAAGAATAAGGTCTTGGCTATTCCCATTTCAAATTTGAAAATAATAGCTGTAAAAATGAGCATTTTACAGCATATTTCATATGGTTTAGGTTGTTTAGGTTACAGAGGGACATTTTTGGAGACTCCAAATGGACACTTTGGATGAATTTGGATAACCCTGTACAACGTCTGGAAATAATGCAATAACTTTTGAATGCTTCATCCTACAGACATCAATGAGGGCTCTAACGAAAGCTTACACTTAGAGGAATTAGAATATAGAGCCAAAGCCACTCTCCCGGTTTTTGAAATTCATATTTGATCATAAAAAACAAAGTTTATTTTCTTATACAAACGAAACGTGGGCATTGTAAAAAGTAGTCCAAAATAGTGTTGTAGTCAAACATTTTAACAAACTATAAACACAAACATTGTGAACTATTTACTGGCATATTGTTATTCTATATGTTCTTTTCTCTGTGCCAGTCATTGTAGCAGTCACGCTTTGGAACAAAACACAAGGGCATGTTGCATGTTGCACACTTGACTGGAGTTTTTGCATGGCACTTCCTGCACTTTAGCCTTCCAGAGGTTTTGTCCCCAGAATCAACAATATGGACAAGGCGATGGTGTGGCGATGGTGTCTGTTTGTAAAAATAATAATATTACTATTATTTAGCTACAACCCATCATAGCAACAATATGCATGTTCTTCCTTTACAGTATCTGTTACGTGAACACAAATAAACATAAGTGCAATACATACGCGCACACACACACGCACGCACACACATACACACACACACACAGATACATCATCATCGGAGAAGTCACTGTCCCATCTGGCACACTTCTTCACCGAAGCTGCAAGAGTGTACTTTTTCTTTTCTTTGTGTTTTGGCATTGTTTTCAACTAAAAACAGCAATGGCGCACATAAAACAACTTTTATGCACGAGCGCACAGAAATCCTGTAATGACTAAATTCTCCTAGGCACCCTCCTGTAGTTTACAAAACACAACACAGCCACACAAACTACACGCGTGTTCAAAACTTGATTGGCTAAACGTCTGTAGCATCATCGTTATTCTGTGAGCTGATAGGTTGGATCTGCAGGGCTCAGAGTTGGGTGTGAACTTTTGCTAGTCTGTGACAGTGTCCAAGTTAGCCAAGTTAGGTGTCAATCAAAGCCTAAGACTCCTGGCAGCCATTTTGTAGCAAGACCATTCGTTTTAGCGACGGGAATTCCGGCTCTTTAGGCTCGGCTCCCAAAAAAGAGCCAGCTCTCTTGGCTCCCAAGTGGCTCCTCAGATTTTACTTAAAAAAAAAAGTGTAAAATGAATTACTAATGTAAAAACATACATTATATCAAATGTTTCTTTAAATACTCAAAATATAATAGAGTGCTCCAAATACAAATTATAAAACAAATGATTGGAACTCAGAACAACCTTTGAGGGGTTTATCCCCTTTCTCCTACCTTCAAACGGTTCCTGAAAGCTCAGAAATTGTGTCAGTGTGAAAATTGTGTTCAAGAAAAGTTTAGGCCCTGTTTTTGGTGCCCTTTGTGGATGTGACTCGTGTTTTGGACCTCATGGATGTACTGGATTATATTCACTGGACTGTTACGGACAGAACAATGGCAAATTTGTGGGGAATAATCAATATTTGGATTCCAGACAGCCTTCAAATATACGGAACATCAAATTACTAGTTTCGGCTATTAGTTTAAAATACCCTGTGGTGTATATGCTCTGATTGTTATGCCTGGAAATGGCATATATGGTCGGAAAGACAAGAGCAGTAACTTTCTTTTGATGTGTCACACGTGTGTGTGTGGGCCAACCAGGGACAGAGATGTGTGGCTGTAGAGCAGGGATCCTTAAATCCAGGCCTCGAGGTCCGGTGTCCTGCAGCTTTTAGATGTGTCCCTGACCCAACACACCTGAATTAAATAAAGAAGTCTTTAGCAGGGCTCTGGAGAACTTGACTGCATACTGAGGAGGTAATTCAGCCATTTGATTCAGGTGTGTTGGATCAGGGACACATCTAAAAGCTGCAGGACACCGGAACTCGAGGCCTGGATTTGAGGATTCCTGCTGTAGAGTCAGAGAACCTGCGGGTTGGCCCGGATACGGGCCCTAGTATTGTTAAAGGTCACATGACAACATCTGTCAGCTGCTGCCAGATGTGGGTTTCAAAAGATTCATTAAAAACCTTGTTTAATTAAGACAGTTTAAATCTCAAATTAGTTCAGTTGAATGTGAGAAAGCTTTCTGTCATCACTCTCACTGGACCTGCTTTGCAAAAAGATCTCTACACAGTGTGGACAACTGAACAACTGCAGGTATAAGTGCCAACACATTTAAGCTCCAATCAAAGCAGGGACACTGACCCGTGAGCGCAGCTCATTTCTCTCCGTCGTTATTTCATCCAGTTTCCGGACTAGAGCGTCGACTTGCAGTGCAATCTCGTCGACATCATTTTCCACATTTTGGTCAGCACTGAGATCGGCCTTGGTCTCAGAGACTGCTATTAAAGCCTCTTTGTCTTTAATCAGTTCACTGATTTTCTGCTTGGCCTTCTCAAACAGACTTTTGTAGTCCTTCTGCCCTCCTGTTTCTTCTGTCTGGCTGGCCTGGTGAGAAGACTCTTTCTTTATGCTGACCTGTGCCATCTCCTGCAGTTCTTTCTCCAAGTCTGCCAGTTGTGAAGTAAGTTTCTGGACCTGTTCTTTTAAAGAGTCCCTCTCCTGAGCAGTATCTTGCATAAGCTCAAGCAGTTGGTCTTGTTGTTTCTGAACCTCAGAAATGGTGGGGTAGGTAAGTGAAATGTATTTGCTGTTACCAGCGTTTGAACAGGAAGGTCCCGGATTTTCTTCACTTTCAAGATCATCGTTCACACCATTCTGCAAGGTCTGCTGTCCTTGATTCTCAATCTCAGCATTTTCACTGCTCTCTTGCTTAAATACTCTTTGCTGAACGTTGCAGGCATTCATATCAGAACTCTGTTCTTCACCACTCTTGTCATTATTAATATTATTATTATTATTATCATCATCATCTTGATTTTGGCTCTCGTCTTCCTGCTTCAACTTAGGTATTTCTGTCTGAGTAGTGGTGCTTGACAGTTCTGGGTGGGGCAATGGAGTGGAACTGGTTTCCACAGCTGCAGACCCTGGAGAGCTTGCTCCTGCAGCATTTGTCTCAGAGGGGACATCCACAGCAGCATCATCGCTACACTCCAACAGCATGCTGACATTAGCATCACTTTGCTCTTCCTCAATTTTCACTTTTCTAACATCAACGAGGGTCTTTTTCGGCTTGGGGGTACTAGCAGTCTCCAAGATGAAGATGTCATCATCGGTATCATCATCATCATCATTATTGACATTCACAGACGGGGATCTCTGTGGGGTCGCGTCTACTGATGAGCCTACTTCCGAGGTGCTCCTATGGAAGCCATTTAATCGAGGTTTTTTTGGTGTTCTCTGCGGAATAACAGGCTGTGTTCTTTTTTTTCTGCAGAGCACACAAAACAGATTTAATGCCCCATTTTAGTGTCATAAAACAGACATATTTAAGCTGCCAAACAACACAAAACCATACCTCAGAGGATCCTCTGAGAGCGAGCCTGCTGACAATGAGCATACACTCGTAATAACTGGAAGACCATCGTTACTGGAGGGGCTGCAGGCTAAAGAAAGAGAATACAAATACATATTAATCTCTCAAACTCCCCACCATGTCTCACACACACTCAAAGAGACATTTTTCTCACCAGCTTGAGAAATGGTGGAAGATGTCTGTGGAGAGGATTCAGGCCTTGCAGCACCCCCTTGTGATGACCAACTCCTCAGAGTAATGGGAGTGGAAGGGGACTGGACAGTCTGTCAACAAGAGATTTATAATGATGAAAAAAATCCAACATGACATCCACCTTCTGGAATAAAATTAAAACAAGATTATAAACACGAATCATTAAATTAGACCAAAATGAATCAACTTTAGCCCATCACACCCGACCCCCATAGTAACAAGAGGGAAACACACTGTTTGACGCAGCTGCCGTTCCAGGTCCTTCTGCTGCCGTCTGAGAACCTCATTTTGTTCAGCAAGTTTAGACAGACGCAGCTGTTCTTCATGGCTTCGAACCTCCACAAATGTGCACAAGATCACAAATCAGTTCCATCATTAAAATGATGGCAAGCAAAAAAATTATAGTGAGGTGCTGCAGGTACGCTTGCAGGGAAAACAAGCAAACAAAAAAACAGCAAATGATTTATGGCAAATGATGCATCCTTACCTTATGTCTTTTCTTTTCTTGTTTTATCTTTTCCTCTCTCTCCCTATAGCAAATAAACCACACAGTTAAATATCTTTCTTCAGTCTAAATATTCATTTGAACCTCTGTTATTATGACTCACTGCTGTTTGTAGGTCTTGCGGTACGAAGGCTGGTCATCATCAGAGTCCTCGGGTTCCTCGGGCACCTGGCAACTCCTGTAGGGGCAATTGAGATTTGAAGTGAAAACTAGTGAACAGGGATGGTCTGATGGGCAATCGTCTTGGCAACAGCAAAAGCTTGCTAATCAAGAGGATTTCTTTAAACACAAAAACAAACAGAACAACAACAACAAAAAAAATAGAAATATTTGCTATTTCAACACTGCCAGGGCATACAGATACACTCGTTGATATTTATGTTTATGGATTTTTCATGCAAAAGGAATTAACCCGGTAACACAGACTCCCTGACAATCCATTCAGCGGTAGGATGAGGGTTCCCTTAACATCCAGCCCTTTTATGTAAATTTCACCCATTTGGCACATCTAAAAAGGTTCTAAAAAGTAGAAGAACCACAAGGCCCAAAGAATGAATATTTGAGGGTTAATTCTCATGGTAACGTCCACTTGTTTAGCATTTGGCTAACAAGAGCGGGGGAAAATACGCCCGTCTCACTGTATTACCCCTGTTTGCTGTCACATGAAAAACACAGATGTAACCAGTGACCAGATATAATCCCAACCTAGCTTTGGTCATAACCTATCTACATATGAAGTTTGGCAACTGTAGACCTAACAATTCTCGAGTTATTGAGCGGACATTTCAACGGCCACCACCATGGGTGTTCACATAAAAATACTGCTGCACCTGTAATCTGGTCAATGTTAAGAGGCTAAATGCAATTGCTAGCAGTCTTCTGTTCCACACAGATACACTCTCTAAGGCACCAACTGCACATTGGTCTTCGAAGCAGACTCCAAGCTGAAAAGCTACAAAATGGAGTGGTAAAAAAAACAAAAAACTGCTCCACCATGATGTTGGCAGATGTTCATATGCAAAAGAGTTTGCTTTAGTCTGTGTGTAAGGGCAGGTCTGTTGATGGCATGTGATTTAGCAGCTTCCCATATATATACAAAGATTTTCCTGCTTCATTCACCTGTGTGCGCTTGTTAGACTTATTGAGAAGTTTAATCTGGCAAATGTTACCATCTGTGATTCCAACAGGTTTGAAAAAGAGACAAATGTTTGTGTTACATCTGTGAAGGCTCTCCAAGTGCCCCATGCTGCACGTTTACCAAAGGAGGTGGTGTCACAACCAATAACAGCCATCTCGTCCCCTAGATTGGTTGCAATGTCATGAGCAGTTATATTCACATTAGGAATGCAATGATTCATCAAGTAACACAAATAACTATTACCAAAAAAAAATCTCAATGCAATTTTTTTTTTGGCTTCGTTTAATGTAAGACTCTGTAGAGCTCACCGTGCAAGCAGGAGCGTTTCACCCACATTTATGACTAAAAATAGACCTGCAGTAGAAATGCATCTAGGAGCACGTATGTTAATAAAAAGTATTACAACATTAAGCTCATGCAGCCCCCAGTTTTTCAACAAAAACAAAAAAACAGATAACATAACAGCCGTAGTAACTGTCAAACCACCTGATCAATAAGCTACAACATGAAGAAAAGCGAACTTTGCAGCTGCTCCCATTCACTGCTGTTCATTTTACCTTGAGGTCAAGATTCGACATTGTTCTCAAGTTAGCGCATTCACAAGATTTTCAAAAAAAAAAAATCAGGTGATCTAAGGGTCACTGGCCATCTTTTGTGCAAATCTGGCATGAATCGGACTGGTACATTTGCTGTATTGTTAACAGACAGACAGACATACCTAAAACTACCCGTTCCTCCATCTGGAGCAGAGTAAATATAAAAATAAAAGCTTTGGTTTTTTTCTTTCTTTTTCTTCACAGGCCAGCAAAAATATCCATGGGTCAGTAAAACTCTTGAGCCACTGACCTGGTGCTGTTAGGCAGGAGACTGAATTATTTATAATACTACTTATTAAGATCTACACCATCAACATGTCTGTTTTCTGCAGCAGGAAAGGTTACATCAAAGCACAGGGTACACCTCAGCTCTGACAATGTCGATATGCTCTCTTTTCTTCATTGCAGCCACCACATGATCCTTTAAAGGCTTACAACCACACCTACTCATTTATTCACTAACACACTTAAAAATGCAGACACATACGTGGGTGTGCGCGCACGAGAACAGATGAACACACACCAGAATGACCTCATCCAGGAGATACAATACTGCAGAACTCTTTCTGCTTCCTCTTTAATGTAAAGGCTATTTTATTTTATGCTTTAGTTTAAGGTCTTATTTTATTTTACATTACTATGTTTGTGATTATTTATTTTTGCAGTCTCTGGCGGGTTATAGCTGGAAAATTGGATAGAAAAAAATCAAATATAAACTTTATCTTTTAGATGACTGAGTGGATGAAGATGAAAACTCTTTTCTTCCTTCATATTATTGATTAAACCTCATGGTCCACACTGACATGCATTTTTGTGGATTAAAGCAGTGGATTAAAACGACGCTCTGCTTTTTATTTACCAACATTGATCGTGACTTTTTTTCTACATATACGCTTAAGACTCAGAGCTGACAATCCCATTAACCTACTCAGAGTTTATGGTTAGACTGAGAATTTGTTGAACCTGCTTTCTGGAACAGGGTCAAGGTTAACTGATAATTCGCTGATTACCTGAACTGAGGATCAGGGTTCATTCGGCAGTACCATTTCTCTGGCAGCTTGTTGACATCAATGCCATCAGGAAGTTTACGCCACTGCAGACATTTGTCGCACTGCACCCAGTTCTGATCTGGTCGCTTCCTGAAGACAAACCAACAAGGTTGAACACGTATGCACATATAAATTTGAATGAATATTTGAATGAATGTGTGGATTATACTAACTTGATATCTTCCAGTAGCATTGTGCTATTTAGATTATTCGTCTTTCTGTAGCGTATTTCTTTACAGTACTCCTCCAGTTTGATCCCCAAATTATTAATGGTTTTCCTGTACATAGAAATTTTGTATCAAACAGACATCAGACTTTCTGTACCTCACACATCCAAACTTCTCATTAAGACCTCAATCAAGACTTAAAGATGATAACTGAAAGCAGGAGTGATGCTATTACCTGTACTTATCATTCTCAAGAAAACTCTGTTTGTTGTGAGTAGGATCCAAAAAGTTACATTCTATGACCCCAATGACTCCAACACCGCTGTTGTTAGCCTGTAGAAGGCAAAATTTTAGCACATGACACCTTGAAAAGACATGATTTAAAAAAAAAAAAAACCTGACGTGAAGAG
Source organism: Cichlasoma orientale (assembly GCA_034780415.1). Classification (NCBI taxonomy): domain Eukaryota; kingdom Metazoa; phylum Chordata; class Actinopteri; order Cichliformes; family Cichlidae; genus Cichlasoma; species Cichlasoma orientale. Next base: position 141,335 of record JAVDPK010000708.1, read on the forward strand.
CAGAAACTCACCTTAAGCTGACAGCCAACACGTTCATAGGCTTTAATGAGCCGGTTCTTGTGATACATCATTATACCACACTGGTCTTTACTTTTGGTGTTATACCCAAAAGTAATAGGAATTCTTTTATTCTAAAATAAAATCTAAGGAAAACTAAAAAGCAGCAGTATAAACACATCTCAGATATCTATCTTATAGATACAAACATCTATAAACATATCAGACACCAAAATGACACAGTTTCAGAGATAAAAGGATACCAGGAAGTTAGGCTTATAGTGGTCCTTTCTGCTCCAGGCCAGGCTCTTGGCGATGAGCTGAGATTTCACCTTTTGACCACGAATTATGACCTGCATGCGAGGCTTCAGGTAAAGAATGCTGCAGAATGCCTACACCGATTAAAAACAGAAATCCCTTTATTTATGCAATCAATGGAAAGGTAATAAAGAAGAATTAATATAGCTGAAGGCTAAAGTTGGACACACAAATGAGGAGGAAAGAACTCCAAAACACTGATTTTCCTCCTTAATGCAATATCTGGCTGTAATTTTTATAAGGTTCTTCCCCAGTTTTTTTTTTTTGTCTCAATAAAAGACTGAAAAATCTATGAATATGCATGAATCTCTCTCTCATATATATATATTAGGGATGTGCGCGACTAGTCGACGCTATTGTTACTAGTCGGTACCAGACGTACTAGTCGGGTAGTCTAATTATTAAGGTTTCAGTAAACCCAGTGCTGG
>JAVDPK010000708.1:142177-153162 GCA_034780415.1 Cichlasoma orientale
TTCTAGAACATAAAGTTAGATCCATAATTTTTTTGGACAGAGAAATGTTTTTTTTTTCTTTTTAAATTTGCCTCTGTCCACCACCACAGTGGATTTGAAATCCAACAATCAATATGTGACTGAATTACAGACTTTCAGCTTTAATTGAAGCAGTTTAACAAAAGTATTGCATTAGGAATTATACGTACACTGTCCCCCATTTTCAGAGGCTCAAAAGTAATTGGACAAATGATTGACAAGCAGTTTTAAGGCCCGGTGAGCGCTTGTCCAGTTCTGGAAATTTTTTTTAACAGATGAAATCAAGGTTAGCTTGTACCAGAATGATGGGAAGAGAAAAGTATGAAGGAGAGAAACAGATCAAATTCCAAAGCATACCGCAATATCTGTCAGACACTGTGGAGGCAAGATTGTGGTCTGGACAGGTATGGCTGCCAGTGGGACTGGGCCACTATTGTTTATTAATGATGTGACTGCTGATAAAAGTAGCTGGATGAATTGTGAAGTGTGCAGAGCTATACTCTCTGCTCAGATTCGGCCAAATGTTGTAAAACTGATTGGACAGCACTTCGCAGTGCAAATGGATAATGACCCAAAGCATACTGCAAAAGTAACCCAAGAGTTTCTCACAGGCACAGAAATGGGATATTCTTTAATGCCCAAGTCAGTCACCTGATCGCAACCCAATAGAACATGCTTTCTATTATTAAATATAAAACTGAAGGCCGAGAGCCCCCCAAAACAAACAGCAACTGAAAGTGACTGCAATTAAGGCCTAGCAGAGGATCTCAAGGGAGGAAACAGAGCATCTGGTGATGTTCATCATTTTTAAACTTCTTGGCAGCTACTGACTGTAAAGGATTTTTATCCAAGCATTGAAAATCCTTATATTCAAAATTATTTTAGATTGTCTAATTCCTTGAGCCTGGAAAATGGACTGACTATAAAAATACTGTGCCAGTGCTACCACTCAGGCTCCTGGCAGTACAATCTTTAGGTGGCACGGATCCCCTAGAAGTTCTAGAATACATAATTGCCAGGTCACAGCAGATCTCACTGGGGTGCATATGAGCCTCAGTGACTTTATTCACTCTATCAATTTAAAAGCAAATGGCTACATAAGAACCAGGAACAAGAAATACTAAAATCATAATAAACATAAACAACTGATAATACTGTCACTTTCTGTGATGGGCATTATTATGGTAAGAACTAACTCATCCAAGATTTTTAGCAGATGCATCTATGGCATCAATTTGAACATCCTAGGTGACATCATTCTTCACTTATGGCATTCTCAGAGTTGAAACTTGGCCCATCAATCGTTTGTACCCCATCAGCCTTTTTAGGCTGAGGGGTAAAAATGGCTGTAATTTCTAAACAATTGAAGCAATACTTTTGATCAAGCCCTCGAATTAAAGCTGAAATTCTGCACATCAATCACATCTTGACGGTTTGATCTAAAATTGACTGTGGTGGCAAAATTACAAAAATTGTGTCACTGTCAAATTTTGCACACGCGTGAGTGTTGATAGATAACTTCAAGTACATGCACATTGATGCTGCTTACCCGAAGCGAGTACACACTTTCTGGGATGTGTGATGTGACCTTGTCTGGACGCTGATTAGTGTCATTCATTGTATTGTAAACATCTGATGGAATTCGGATATCATAACGATCCGTCTCAAAATCAAACTCTGTTGTTCCAGTAGATGTACTGAGAAAAAAACAAACACAGGCAGTTTAAGTGACTTGTCATTAGTCAAGAAGACAGTCAGGACATAAGGGCAGAGAGGGAGGATTGTGTCACACAATATTTCTTAGAACCATCTTTACAGAAAAACGTTGGAACCCTCTGGAAAATTTGAAAACAATTTGAATGCAAGGATTGCAAAGGACTACATATTGAGGCTGGAATAGTTTTTTTTTTTTTTTTTTAATATTCAGCTATAAAAGACTTAGGGGGCACCTCCCACAACTAAATAGGCAAACAGTAACATTTTTATGTATTAAAAGAGCATCAAATAGAGGAAAAAGATATTTAAAGTGGGAAGGGGTTCACCTCTCCCTAAAAAACAGCATGAATAATCAGGTTAAGTATAGGGGAAACCAATAGCCGAGTGCTTAGGGAGCATATGGTTGGTTCAGCAGTGGATGGTTCAGGACCACTGAAGACAAGAAACCAAGTAAAAAAAATGTTCTTTTTTGAAATCATGGATGCCGCATCCTCCGGGTACGTGTAATAGTATGGGCGTGCATTTCTACACGTTGTGCAAACATGTTTGCGTGTGGCATTCAGTTAAATTTCCTCTCTGTCATGCAAATAAAGTATCAGTTCCCACATAAGAACCAGGAACAAAAAATACTAAAATCATAATAAAATAATCAACTGATAATACTGTCACTTTCTGTGATGGGCATTATTATGGTAAGAACTAACTCGTCCGAGATTTTTAGTAGATGCATCTATGGCAACAATTAGAACATCCTAGGCGACATCATTCTTCACTTACGGCATTCTCGGAGTTGAAACTTGGCCCATCAATCGTTTGTACCCCATCAGCCTTTTTAGGCTGAGGGGTAAAAATGGCATTTCTACACGTTGTGCAAAAATGTGTGCATGTGGCATTCAGTTAAATTTCCTCTCTGTCATGCAAATAAAGCATCAGTTCCCACATAAGAACCAGGAACAAGAAATACTAAAATCATAATAAACACAAACAACTGATAATACTGTCACTAAATTTCCTCTCTGTCATACAAATAAAGCATCAGTTTCCACATCTGTAACCCATCAGCTTTGTTTCTCATACAAACAAGAAAGCTGTTGGTTTGTGTCAGATTCTTGTAGGCGTGATGACTAGATCTGTTAACACTTTTTATCTTATTGATCCAGTAATTAAGAGTTTAAAATATAGCTGCAATGAGGGGGACCAAGCAGTTAGCTGTGACAGTTTCTAGAAAAAAAAAGTTGTGAGAATAGCAAGGAACAGGCATTAAGATCTGCCAGCAAGACATATGGTAAACCACACTTTTGTTCATTACAGTGTCACCCAAACATATAATGACACCAAATTCCTTGTGCTTCCTCAGGGAGGGATTTAAAAGCCTGCTTTGTAGTTTGGTCTTGATAGGTCAAAGCATTGTCGAGATATAAGCTCACTTCCTTTTTGTAGGTTTGCCATCAAATTAGATTGTTGGTGGCAAATGCTTCTACAAACCAAAATGAAATGTGTTAACGTTTGTGAGGCTTGCTCTGAAGATCATATATACCAAGTTTCTTGAAAATTGGACAAAATTTGCAACATGTGAAACATTTGCTTCACTTTATAAAATCCAATATGGTGGCTCAATCAATTCAGTCATCATCAAAGCTTAGCCCTTATCAGGCACGGGACCTTTGACAGTATTAGCAGGGAAGCAAATTTCATCGTAAATGAATGAAACGTGAAACACATAAGCTGTTGGTCAAAACACATTGTTACTAATTATAGTAACAAAATATTGTGCTTCCTTCTGAAGGGATCTCAAGTCTACATACCAAGTTTAGTTTTGATCGGTTAAAGCATCGCTGATGTGAGCTCAGTTCTGGTTTGATTTCCAAAATTGACAACATGGGTCACAAGTTATGGTTGCAAAACCACAAGTCTAACTTTGCCCCAATGGTGGTGCTAAAGTGTTCAAGGTAGTGGAACATAACCTGGTGAAAATGATGATGAGACTGTCCTGAGGAAGAGTGCCAAATTTCACAAGTTTTGACCAGATGGTTATGGGGCTAGACTCCCATGGGTGCCCACAGCCTCACTGCTTGGCCCCCAATTAGCAAAGCACAGAGAACATGTTCCTAATCGCACTAACACTCTGATATCACATATAAACATTTATTTCTGTGTGGATCACATGCAGACCTGCGGAGATTCCAGATGATGATCCGTGTGCCAGTATTCTCTGTGGATCCCGGTAAACTGATTGCATCAATCTCTGTGAGCAGTTCTTCTTGTGTTTTGAAAGGGGAAAACTGCAGAATGGCCTGCAGACTGGCTTTCTGCTCCTCTCTTACAGAGAGTAAAAGAGAAGTTAAGGACAATACAGTGAAAACACAGGAACAAGGGAAGTATGACTCATGTAAGACTGCAAAAAAATACGCTTCTTTCTCAGTGATATTTCAATCTTGTGAAAACCATAACAGACTTGTACAGAGTAAAACTTAGCATTTTAAATTAAGCATTTTCATACTTTCTCAGTATTTTCTGCAACTCCACCCCCTTAAATAAATCAAACTATGCATGATAACATTTGGCCAGTCTCCACTCATACAGTCATGCTAATAAGAAAATTTGCACAGGACTCCAGGCAGAATTAAGAGGGTAAGTAGAAGCCAGGTGCTGCTAATCAAATGAACATGATTAACTGATCATCAGCAAGCGTGAGCACCTCTATAAAAGCAGAAGATCTGGTAGTTTGCTAGTCTAAAGCATTCAGTTCATATCAGGATTTCTCAGGAAATTCACCCCAAAGTCAGACTGTACAATGCTCAAAAGAAATTGGGAAGTTAGAGCATGAAATGTTAAACTTCATGACAGCACAATTAGAAAAGACTCAACAAGTGTGGCTTGTTCGGAAGGGTTGCCAGGAGAACGCTTCTTCTCTCTAAAAGGAACATAGCAGAACAGCTTAGGTTTGCAAAGTTACGTCTGAGCAAATCACAAGATTTCTGGAACAAAGTACTTTGGACAGATGAGACCAAAGTGGAGACGTTTGGCCATAATGCACATCACCACGTTTGGCATAAACCAAACACAGCATATCAGCACAAACACCTCATACCAACTGTGAAGCACAGTGGTGGAGGGGTGATAATCTGGGCTTGTTTTGCAGTCTTAAAACTGGGCACCTTGCAGTCATTAAGCTAATTATGAACTCCTCTGTATACCAAAGTATTCTAGAATCAAATGTGAGGTCATCTGTCCAATAGCTAAAGCTTAGCCTAAACTGGTCATGCAACAGCACAATGATCCCAAGCACAGCAGCAACATCTACAACAGGATGGCTGAAAAAGAAAAGAATCAACGGCCCAGTCAAAATCCAGACCTCAACCTGACCGAAATGTTGTGATGGGACCTTAAGAGAGCTGTGCTTAAACGAATGTCTGCAAACCTCAATGAACTGAAGCAACATTGTAAAGAACAGTAGGCCCAAATTTCTCCAGTGATGTGAGAGGCTAATAAAGTCATATATTCTACAAGTTATCAAATCATATGAAAACTTTTCCCTAGGACTACAGAGCTTACATTTAAACTGTTCAGTGTGTCTCTGAGATTTCTCTACAATGACTGGATTGCTCCTATTCCTAATTCAGCTCACTGCATTTGATCCTGGAGTAATGAATACATAGGTGATATATATTACTCTGTTAGATAAAGGATATACTTGTTTGTGTCCCGCTCTTCAAAGGAAACAATAGGTACAATTATTTGCTTGGCACCAATCTTTTCCAGGTAGGTCTGAGAGAGCATCCCCACGCACGAGGTCCTCGTCGACTTGGAGAAGACAATAGCATCTTTGCCAAGACGCATGGAGCCAGACTTGAAGCCATTGCCATAGATTCCAATTGGCTCTTGACCATTCATAGCAATTTTGTCACTGTAGCCAAAGCTGAGGAGGCAAAATGGAAAAATTCTTTGTAAAGCATGATTGATAGGGTACTCAATTTAAAACAGGACATTTCCCACACCCAACTCACAGGCACAGTTTTAGGCATTGTTTGTTACAATATCTAAGTTCAAAATTATGAAAAAGAGTCTGTAAGTACCAAACTGACTTTCCACAAGTATCAGTAGTTGCATGTGTACCTGAGCATCTTATGCATCGTTTCATGGTCCAGTCCATTTCCATTATCCATAAAGCTGAGGCATTCTTTTTCTTTGACCACAGTTTTATCGATCCAAAACTGCTTTGCACTGACGTCTGGGTCGTAGGCATTGTCTGTCAAAAACAGTTTCAGGGGACATTTCAAATCCACACACAATATTAAAATTAGGCCGCTGATGAGCTGCACACAGGGATTCAAGTATGGATCCATTTTTCTGATAGGTACAGTGTACATATTATACAGGTTCATGAAGTTAGTACTTCATGCTAAAATTAGTACTAAAGTTAGTACTTAATAATGTGATAAAGAGCTAAGACTTATTAAGATATAAGATATGTATTTTTGTATTGTTTACCAGGCAAAAAGGGGGAATAACTAAGAACAAAAGCACAACAAACAGAAAAAAATATATATAGGCATCAGCTATTAGCTCAATTGTTATCAAAAGATTGGTAATCTGTCCATGACGTGCCAGTGTGCCCTGCAGTAGGCAAATAGAAACAAGCTTCAAAATGCAATGACATAACAATGACTCACCAATCAGTTCAGCTATTGCGCTGAAAGGCCAGGTGTGGCTGGTGGAGTTGCTGTGAAGAAACTTGGGTGAAAGCTACAAGTGAAAGAAAAAATGAAATTTCATAAATTAGTTGCATTTTATACCAGATTTTCTTTGTTTTCATACATCCAGCACATAAAAGTGGCTTTATTGTGTTATGCAGTTTTTGTTTTATTACTGCATTCAAAATATGTTGTTTTTAAAATAAAGGTTTGATGGAATTCTGAAACCTAAACCTGGCCTATTCAGCACTGCACTGGTTAACTTAATGAAAACAAATTAATAAATATTTTACTAAGAAAACATCAAATGCTAACAAGCAGAACAGTAGGGGGACAGGTTTCCCACATGTGGCAAACACACAGGAAATCCAGTTAAAAATATTTGAGTAAGCTGCCTCAAAAACAGATTTCAAAATATTGAGGGCGTTGCTCATAGGCTGCATCTCTTATCAGGCGGTGCTCATTGTCTTCTGAAGAATAACACAAAAACAAACTAGAGACTAGAAAAATGAGCACCTTAGTGAAGGTTTAAGACATATTATGTGCCTTAACTAACCTGAGTCTGAACTGTTAACAGCCTTAGAGGAAAAAGAAAGAGATGTTTTTACTTTGTACTCTTTATTATTAGTGTTTGTATGGAAATAAGATGATATTTAAATGTTTGTGGTTTTCTTGAGAGAGAGCACATTTTTCAGGATGAACATAAAATGTACTTGAAAATCTAAACTTAGGGCAGCAAGAAAGGAAATTTGTGTTTGGTTGATTATTTCTTTGTTGTAACAGTAGCATGTGGAAGAAGCACACACAACCACAACAGCCCGGCACCTCCTCGTCATGCTGGTCACCACCTTGGTCACACACAGTGCTGAGATGGCATCCCGTTCTTCAACCAGCTACAAGCATTTGTCGCAAGTCAGCCAACGTGGCTGTGTTTGTCACTCTGGCACGAACAGAACGCCCAAGCTGATCCCACAACTGCTCAATAGGGTTAATGTCAGAACTACAGACAGGTCATTCCATCCTCTGCACTCTCAAATTCTGGAGGTGGTCTCTGATAAACCCCACTCAGTGTGCGTAAGCATTGTCATCTCTTGGATCCAGTTTGGTCCCAGACTGTGGACATATGGGGTTGCCACTGGTTGCAGAATCATCTCGATATCTCTCTGCATAGAGATAGCCTCCAGTGATGACAAGCCTGACTGTCAGCGCCTGGGATACCAGAAGCTCCAAACAAGAGTCAATAGCAGAATAAGCTGCTTGATATGGCAGAGAAGGCAAGGTTTTCATGGACACAATTCACATACTCAACTCGGCTGCTCAACCCACAAATGCATTTTCCTTATAAATGTGGCACATTTTAGGAAATAAACAGGCTTTCCAATGGTATACGATGTATTGGCAAGAAGCACTGTTTTATGACAAAACAAAAATTTCCCTACATTTTGTTATAAGTTTATATATTTTGAATTATCTTAAATAATCATTGCTGTATTTTTTTTATCGTTGCTCATTAAAACTAAACAAAATTCTTGCATATTATTTCCCTGCAGATATTCACGTGATCAAGACGGCCCGCTTAAGTTCAATGGAAGCATCAAAATGGGGATGAAAAGTGATTTTGAATGCAGCACGGTTGTTGGTGCCAGATGGGCTGGTCTGAGTATTTTAAAAACTGCTGATCTGCTGGGATTGTCCTGCACAACCATCTCTAGGGTTACAGAGAATAGTCCAAAAAAGAGAAAATATCCAGTGAGCTGCAGTTCTCTTGATGATGCCAGAAATCAGAGAAGAATGGCCAAACTGTTTCAAGTTAACAAGAAGACAACAGTAACTGAAATAACCAGTTGTTACAACCAGTGTATGCAGAAAAGCACCAGTGCCCACTAGAAGTTTGGAGAAAACATTGCCTGGTCTGATGAGTCTCAATTTCTGCTGCAATATTCAGACGGTAGGCTCAGAATTAGGTGTAAACAACATGAAAGCATGGATCCATCCTGTCTTTTATCAATGGTTCAGGCTGCTGCTGGTGGTGTGATGGTGTGGGGGACTGTTTCTCCAAGCACTCTGTGCCACTTGGTACCAACTAGGCATTATTTAAACACCACAGCCTACTTGAGCATTGGTGCTGACCATGTCCATCTCTTTATGACCACAGTGTGCCCATCATCTCATGCTCCCAGCATAACACACCACATAACAAAACTCAAATCATCTCAAACTAATTCTGTAAACATGACAACGAGTTCACTGTACTCAAAAGGCCTCCACAGTCACCATATAGAGCACCTTTGGGGTGTGGCAGAACGGGAGATTTGCATCAACTTTGTGAAGCTATCAAGTCAGTATGGACCAAAATCGCTGAGGAATGTTCCCAGCACCTTGCTGAATCTCTACCCCTAATATATTAAGGCATTTTTTCTTTTTATCGATTTCATTTGATAATAAACAAAACCAGTGTGGGATGAAAAAGAATTCAAGAGGGTGGAAAATATGCAACATATCTCCGCAGTCAAACAAAACATGACCTCAAACCACTTTAAACCCCTGTTTTGCTTCCACGTGTGTGATAACATGAGTGACACACAATACAGCGTAATAAACAAACAGGGGGCTTTAAGATGAATGTAAATAGAGAGAAAGCAACATTAAAAGTGAATTAAATCTTAAAGTGAACCCATATGGCCTCTTAGCAAATGGAGATTTGGATTTCAAAGAGAATACATTGGTACTGGTAAGGTGGAACTAGACCCGCCAGGATGTTCTCACCAGTATGGTTATCTTAGTGGGTTATAAAGCAGTGAGCCAGGAAAACGAAACTTAGCACGAGCCTTACTTCACAGCAAAACCAGAACTAATTTACAAGCAAACTACTGCTGTTAAAATTGACTGACCGCTTGCAGTTTACCGGTATCTCAAATATGAAGTGACCAGATACTAAATGCGAGGACGGAGCTCAGTAGTAATGGCCAGCATAGCCTTAACCACAGCAAGCGTGCTGTATGGACGTAATTAACCTCAGTGCTCACAGACGCAGAGTCTTACTATCCTCCCCACTGCTCACATATTTTGTCCACAGGTAAAAAGACAATAAAGAGAGATAAAACTCATGAAACAAATAAGTAAACTCCTCTCACCGTGCTTAGCGGAACACCATGGTCCATCTGCGCCGCCATTTTTTCCACGATAGGATTGCGGTGGGCGGAGTGAGGTCCGAGCATCCGCAGGTCGGCGGTTACACACAAGTTACACACAACTATTAAACAACGAGCTTTTAAGTAAATTCGAATTTCGCTTGCTAATGTGTAATTTTAATGTATCTGCCTCATATTCAAGGCTTTATTTGTTTATTTAAAGCTGGTAGGGTCACTTCCGGTCCGACGCGTTCCACAATAAAAGCATGTACATTTATTGAAATTGAGTTTCGCTGTTAAGGATTTTAATACTTCTGCCTGTCATGGGTGGAGGCATCATATTTTCTTGCTGTGTGGTACTTATATCTGTACTCAAAGGATCAAATATGATGTGCCAAAAAGTGGACACTTCGTGTTGGTTCCACAATAAAATAATGCCCATCTTTACAGCAGGAATAAAAATGTTACAAAACAGCCCCCCCCCCGCGACCCTGAACAGCATAAGCGGAAAGAATGGATGGATGCACGGATGGATCATGTACAACCATTACAACTAAATAAACTCTGGAGCTTGAGGAAAGGAGATTGGAGGTGTTTAAGTTTCTTGAAGACGTTTCACTTCTTATCTGAAAGCTCCCTCAGCCATGTTGTTGGAACAACATTGTTATCCCTTATGTAGCAGGTTTGTCAGAGAAACTCAGGAGAATTTTCTAAAAGCAACACGTCCCAACAGACTTCAGACCCAAAACTTGGTCAATCCCAAAACTCCCAAACAAAAGCTAAGCAACAGTATACATTGTGCAGTGCAGGAGTGCTTGGAACTCTACATTGGAGAAACGAAGTAGCCACTCCACAAGCATGACTCAACATAAAAGAGCCACCTCAGCAGAACAAGGCTTGTTGAGACTTGTCGGGGCCAGTTGTACATCTGCACCTAAATGATAAAGGACCTCAACCACATTGGTTTCACCTGAAACCAGTGGTTGTAATGACCCAGCCGTTTTTCACACCTCAGCTCATGTGATTATGCACATAATCAGTAGGGGTCAACGACCACCTCCAGGGGACACTGGGGTTTAAATACCTGAGTGTCTCCAGCATTTGGCTTTAGAAGTGAAGAAACCTTTCGGATGAGAGGTGAAACGTCTTCAAGAAACTTAAAGAAGTCTAGCCGCCTTTCTTTTTAAGGCTCCTGGATGACCTGGATGACTTAGAAGTTTCACAGCTATATTACAGCTGTTAAACACTGTCCTCAAAAAAAAAAAAAATCCTTATCACTACCATTTTTAATTATCAGTATTAATTGAACACTAATTAACACTTAGAACACAAAATTTGCTTATTGCAAATGAAGGATTGAAGCTAATCAATAAATTAACCATGTTAATGATTTAATGCCCATGTGAACTCTAACCTATATATTTCC